>CM060966.1:80665102-81257602 GCA_030765045.1 Tenodera sinensis
CAAGCCGGGGATATAGTAAATTATAAACACTTGTAAGCGTACTCTTATAGTCTGGGTGAAGTAAATTGGTTGTCGATTTCCTTGAAAATAAAGGAGAATATAAAATTAGCTTACCCCGTTAAAATCTTCCCGAGCATTGTAACCCCCTTTTTGTGTACATATGTGTATAAACTCCTAGCGAATGCCCTTCATCTGGCCGCTGCGTCGCCCACGTTTGCCTACTACAGGCGTCATGCGTGGGGTGCAGAACTGGAGGGTTGAATGTGGTCAGCGCCCCGAGCCCTCCCGGCCGGTTATGCTGGGTCACTACCCCTCAATTAGCTCCACAGGGACCTAACGAGGCTACAGACCTCACAGCAGGAGAAAAATCCCCACGCCGGTACCGGGGATCGAACCCGCGTCCTACGCGCCAGATACAGACGTGCTGCTACTGCGCTCCTATGTGTATAAGGAACTGTTAGTTTACAATAATGTTAAATTTGACATAATGCACAATATATTATACAGGCTGTAATGAAATAATTAATCCTAATTTTCTGCTGTGATAGAGGGGATACAACTAAACATCTGTAACTCCTGCACTCACATGACTTTCTTTCCTCAGTCATGTGGCGTTCGGAAATGATTTATAATTGCGTTATTTAAAAAATACCGTCCCATCTACGGGCACGTCCTCTTGTAGGTCGATGAACTGTTGCTAGTACACCACACAGACACAAGATAGCAGTAGTGAAGATAGTGTGTAGTGAAAGAACAGCGCTTCTTTGTTGTTAAGTAGAGAAAGTAATGGACCAGATGGAAGGTGACTATCATGAACAAAGATGGACTGCATAATTTTTGTGGATGGGACGAGTCGGAAAAGGTGTGAAAAAGGTGTGTGCGCATTGCATTCTCAGAAAGAGAGTAACTTGTGGACGATTGGAAAAGGAGAACGAAGATCCAGATTTGCGGGGGGGAGGAGGGGACGAATCACTACTGAGAAGAAATTCTGTGTTCGGGAATTGAATAGAAATATAAGAAATTGAAGTAGCTGCCCTTGAGTGGGTACGCAGTACCCCAAACAGTGGTTCCATGACGCAATAATGAAGTTTCTAGGAAGGTGGCAGCAGTGCATTGACATTGGTGGGGAGTATATAGTCATCCCGTATACAATAATTAATATTAATATATTACAATAATATTAATATATTAATTATTAATCATGGTTATTAATAAATAAAGTATAAAAACTATTATTGTAAATCATGTCCTAAGCCCCTCGTACAAATTATTCTTTGAAACACTATTCTTCTATCTACTTAATCAAATAATCTATTTCAGAAATTGTATTATTGTACATTTCCATGTAGATACAATGCCATTAAAATCATTTAAGAGTGGGTAGCTTTGTGCTGGCTTAGAAGCTCTATTCTTTTTGCGCGGCTAATATCAACTTCCCATTTAAGTAAAGGTATAAGCATTTTAAATTGTAATCAATAAAAAGGACAAATTAAACCCACAACATAAACAAATGTTTGACACAATTGTGAGGTTTAACCAGACGTACATTTTTGTATGGTGAGACTTTGTCTATTTCGAATTACCAGTGATGCAAAAGTCGTTCAGAATGAAGAGAACATCAGAGGTTATTTCAGCGAAATTCAAGATTAACTTTTCATTTGTCATGAAAATATCTTAAACAACAGTACCTCTCTTAATTTTAATCATTAGAGCAACTTTAGAGAAAATAAAAAAAATTTTAAAACTGTTCTTCGTAAAAAGTGATTTGGGGTAGGAGATTTCTTTGAAAACCTTCGTGGCGCATCCTTGAAATACACTGAATTTAAGCACGTGTATTTGAATTATGCTGTTAAGAAACATTGCACACTAACACAGACACACATACGCGAACTTTTTTCTAAAAACGGCTTTTATGGATTCAACCAGTCTAAAAACGTGTATTTCCATGAAATATCGGTATTTAATTTTAGATGGAATACAATACTCTCTCTGGTTGCTATAATTATGTAGTAAGGATAGTGAAAATAAAAGGAGTTGAGAAATAGTAACGAACTTTATATACTCCCCACATATACAAGCAAGAAGTGCTGTTACTTGTTCTGTCACTTTATTTTTCTTCTAAAGCTCAATCACAAAAACACAGTACTCTGTTTATCGTTCACATAATCTACAACTCGTAGCCGTGCAATTCATAGCTGTCCTCTCGGAGCCTTGACAAAAACTTCACTGTCCTCACTTCCACTACTCTCTCTGTCTCACAAACAGCTGGTGCGACTACACACTCACTACATTGCCTTACTTAAAACTTCCTCAACAATTGCCTCACTCAACAATATTCGCGTCAAGCTTCTCTTGCCGTCACGATTCCCTTTTATACCCCAGGTGAACTGCTGGCGAATTCTCTGGATAATGCACCTTTTCTCGAAACTACTCATAAACAAACTAGCAGTCGAAAGTCTCTGAGAGTTTAGAATCGGTGCTTGTTCCGGCCCCTCTATTGTGCTTGTTTATTGGCCGCGCGTTGCCTTAGCAACCTAGGTGTCACAATATTATTGAATTTGTTCATAAAGACGGAATAAATTGTAATTTAAATAATTTCGTGGCGATTGCTTCACAAAGTATAATATAAATCCTCCTCTGATTCATGCCGAAGTTGTGCGTTCACCTTTTGACGCCATCTCCAAGCTCATTGACAGCGTATCTGCTGCCCACTGCTTCAGTAATGAATTAAAGTATGCTTATCTCCGGGTGAGTGTGGATGGATGTGAGGATAAATAACACCAGTTAAGTTGACAATACATTTAATGGAGGCTAAATGATCTATTTGAAGATATATGCTGAGAGTTGAGGATGGTAGCTATTAAATTACATCCTCTAACTTCTAACGTATCCATACTTTATAGTTTAAAAATAACTGTTTCCGTAATAATAACAATAATAATAATAATAATAATAATAATAATAATAATAATAATAATAATAATAATAATAATAATAATAATAATAATAATAATAATAATAATAATAATAATAATAGTAACAATAATAATAACAATAATAATAATAATAATAATAATAATAATAATAATAATAATAATAATAATAATAATAATAATAATAATAATAATAATAATAATAATAATAATAATAATAATAATAACAGTAAAACAAGAATATTAACCATAGTAATAACAACAAGAATAATAACAATAATAACAACAATAATAAAAATAACAATAACAACAACAATAATAAAACAACAATAACAACAATAATAAAGTGTTGTCTTTAGTCGCTAAAATGTTGAGTACGAAGGAAAACAAAAGCAAATTTTACAGAGCCACTCCCCTTTATTAACTTAAGTCTCATCTACATAAACAACTGTGCCAGTGTTCCTACATAATATTGCCAATCCTACATCTGCTATAATAGAAGCCTCTCATTGCATATGAAACATTACTGTTACTGTGCTACTCACTAAATGCTAAGGATCTTGAGCTCGTTATAATTTTGAGAATATTATGTATGTGGTTAGCAAGTTTGTGATAACCAAACATACCGAATTCCAGGAACACGAGTTAAAGGCATTTCGGCCGACTGCGTTTCAAGGTTACCTTAATTATCTATCTACAGTAGCCTAATTAATTTCCTTTAACTGACTTCCTAAATTGCACCAATGATGAATGTATCTCAGGATCACTCGTATGTCATGTGTTGATGTAAATGTGTGGAACTTATTTATTGCAATTATTTAACTTTCTTCCTATCATCACATAAAGTTACAAATTGGGCAGTCAATAATTGCTATGCCCAAACAAAAAGAACATTAATAAGAACTTTGACTTACTTAACAGACACCGTCGTTATCTGCGTGGTAACCCTTGATCTACAGCAATTTTTCGCGTTAGATGTTATTTCTATAAAACTGCCTGAGAAAAGCCACAAAAAATGTGATAGATATACCACGCCGTACGTAATGCTACCAGAGGTCTACTCAAACACCAGTCCTACCACCACCATCGACGTCACCACCATGACCAACGCATTATCGGTTGCAAAATTGGACAAATTCGAAATCTTAAAATATTTCTTACTATTCGCAACATATTTCACTTATCCTTCGGAAGAGAAGAATAAAACTTGAATTACAGAGGTGTTTTTAGATGTGGCGAATGGGCGATAGATGCGCAGTGGCTTATGGACAGTTTCACTTTTGTATTTAAAGGGCATAAGAGTCATAGGTTAGTATCCGTTTTAGACAAACAGATCGAAATATCAGCATACTACATCAGTAACCATTCCAAAACAAGTGTTATGGGAAATAATTCTTTGAAACATTTCTTCTTTAGCTTACAAGTCGAATTTCAATCGTTTGCAATGGGATTTAGTTGAAGTATGCAGGTAGTTTGTTTCATCCAGAAAAAATATTAAATTTAATCTCAAAACATATGAATTCATGTACCTTCTTCTACATATACCTAGGTAAAATTTCTGAACCACAATAATAGTTTTGTAATGTGTGTTAGTGATATTAAGAAAGCAACAACATTGCAAACTGTCCACATTTTTACTTTTTTGACTTTCCAAATATTTTTTTTATTTTATAGTAAACAATATACATAATTCAATAATCAAGCTTGAGAAGATGGCTCGCTACGCACAAAATACTTATGCAAAAGTGTGATTGTGTATTGCAAATAGTTTCAGAGAAAAAAAACATAACTCACATGTTTTAAGTGTAAATTGTATCACTTTCTGTTGCATGAAATAATTTTGATACACTCAGCCACATAAGCTACCAATAAAACTAGGCACTTGGAATAAGTTTCATAAAAATTTCAGGAGAAACTATTGATAACCTTCAGAAAACAGCGGTACTTAATTTAACTCACTAAGGTATAATTTCTGTATGTTCAGACACCTTCTCCCCTTAAGACAGGCGTATTCTCCTTCCATGTAGCACATTATATACATAACATAATTTATTTGTGTTTAGTATGTAAAATTGTATGTAAAACACTCCTGCATGTTTGGATTAAGGGGCTTTTCCCGTTAGAACTCTCATATTTGAGACTACTACGGCAACTTTCAGGAATTAAGAGTAAATTAAAAAAGAAAGCAGTAGTAAATGTGCAACAAAATATCAAACAAATGCACGATGTGCCATATCCAACATAAAACATTCGCTTTGGCAAGAGATGCATGGTGAAAAGCGCGCATACCACGCACTTCTATATTTCGAAGGCATAAAGTGTTTCAAGGAAGCAGAAAAGTCCTTGAATAAAAAGAGCATACGTTAGAAACATTCCTCTGAGGCGCATTTTGATGAACAGTCTCCTTTCGCGGAAGATCAAGGGGATTTCAGTTACCAGCCGTAGTGCAGTTTTTGTGAATGGCATTGCATTATGGAAAATGGAAAAAGTTTTACCTAAGGAAGGAAGAAAAAATGTAGAATCGCTGCTCCATCACAAGCGGCTTACATAAAGAGGTTATCCCATGATCTCTTGGGTTACTTCAACTTCGTTGTCGAGTATGCGGAAGATTTCCAGCGATGTAAAAATACAATTACAGCAAGATTATTCAGCAGAATTAGACTTTTATAAATACAAAATAAGCA
Source organism: Tenodera sinensis (assembly GCA_030765045.1). Taxonomy (NCBI): domain Eukaryota; kingdom Metazoa; phylum Arthropoda; class Insecta; order Mantodea; family Mantidae; genus Tenodera; species Tenodera sinensis. The sequence goes on from CM060966.1 coordinate 80,670,720, forward strand.
TCCGCATTCTTTTTTAATTACAATTTCATAAACGTTCACTGCTAACTCAGTATGTGAAGCTCATTGCCGGATAAATAACACATTATTTGGCCAATTGCAAGAAAACGCTTATACCATGGTAGACCCAGCATTTAATGGTGGCTAATACCTGACCATCTCTATTCTATTTCCTATTATGCAAATAAATTTTGTGACACAAATGATATTTATATCACCCGCTTTACACTGTGATTTAACAAAGTGTTTAACTATACAACACTGCAAGGCCTGACAAGCCTCTGATTGGATTTTGTGTTGACCAGAATCTCCTGCCACCCATCATTAAATTTTGTGTTTGCCGTAGGAACAAATATTCAAATGGACACTAATAAACTGGAATTTGAGTTTTCTAAGACACTTCTTCTATACATACTACAGATATAAATGTAGAATTCATCCCAGAATGGAAATATTTTATTTAAAACATACGCGTAGGAAGCGTATATTTATTATTCATGAATGAATTATGCGTTTAGGGAAATTATTTCTCTGGATGAAGAAATGTCGAACCAAGGTAAGAGTACCTGAAAATTATGAACCTTTTTCTAGAAACAGCATGAACAATGGGATAGTACGTTAAGTGTTGATAGATTTCACTTGCCGCTCCCCCTCCCCTGCTGACCCATCAAATTTTGATGACATAGTTTTGTAACTTTTTGATTAAGTACACGTTTATATAACAGGGGATTAGCGTTAATGCTAGAGTAAATAGAATTCTTAGTACCATTATGAAGGTTAGATCACAGAAAATAATTAAGGATAAAACATCTGTACTGAAAGCTGGATTTATATCAGGGAAGTCATGCCTAGAACAGATTTTTACAAATAGACATATCATTGAAAGAAAGATAACCAAAGGCAAACAATTCGATTTTTCATTTGTGGATCTTGAAAAAGCGCATGGTTCTGTACCTATAAATAAGGCATGGTACTGCTTATTAGAAACTCATGCACATGAACCTCTTATTGAGTTTATAAAAAGATTACATGTACCTACTTGTAAGGCAGGGCAGAGAAGACCTAGAATTCATGACCTGTAATCTCATGGATGCATTTGAGGTAGGAGGATTGAAAATTAATTTTGACAACAGAACATTTGGTGGCTGGAGGAGAAGGGCACAATTTGGAAATAAATGATAAAATAAACGAGTACAACAATTGAAATTCACTAGGTGTGTTATTATAGACCAATTAGGTACAAGTGAAGGAGACATTAACACAGAATAAATAGTGCTAGAAAGACAGTAATCTGATTAAGTGGGTAGGAATATAACAAAGTTAAATATATAAACAATTATAGTTGAAAGTATTTTAACATATGGAAGTGAAAGTTGGGCGGTAAGTGAAAGATTGAGGAGAACATTGTTGGCGACAGAAATGGACGAATTGAGGAAAAGTACAAAAGTATAAAGAATGGAGCACATAAAGAATGCCTACACAAGAACAGAAATGGCTGCAGAAAAAGCTGTTAGCAGATAAGAAACAAGGGCTCTCAAATGGTATGGGCACGTTCAGAGAATGACACAAGAAATACTACCAAAGAAGGTTATCAGCTGGTCAGCTTCTGGTCGGAATAAATGAAGAAGAATGGTATGGATAAAGTCGTGAAGAAAAGAAGGTTGGAAGAGGGACAGTGGAATGTAAGAATATATTGCAGAACTGGTACAGTGGAAAACCTGTAAGAATAATACATAATTATATGATTGAGATATTTGGGACATAATTTATTGAAGTCGAGAAATGCGACTTCCTATTAATATAGGTGTAAGTCACTTCCTCGAACTTATGTTGTAGGGATAGATTTTACGTTTTCTTGGGAATCATGCTCTCCTGTCGTACATATGGAGTCAGCTTACCTGATGTGAGCTGATGAAGGCTTAAGTACCTACTTTGTCAGCGAGTATCTTATATTTAAACCCCCCAACATTTGACTTAAGGGAGGTTCACGTGCTAAGAGGAACCTGTGATGCTTTGATCTTTAAAGAGAGTAGGCGAGTCAAAGAAATGGAAAATTTATATTTGGTTATATGACAGAGCATAGTTTCCTAAACATTTTGGCATATGATTTATAAGTGTTACGTTATTATTAAGCACTTTTAAAGGCCTGGATTTAAATCACCACACTCTTTCCACTTTGAAATGTCACACCAACGTTAGCTCAAGATGGTCTCTGTCCACTAGGAGTGGTTAAAAGCGTGTATTTCTAGAATTCACATTTTATCCATCGCATTTTGAGTCTCACGGAATTGTTTCCTATGATCGATTCTTATTAACAAACCACAGCGTCTAAGGACCGCGCTCTGGCTATACAAATTTAGCGGCCGCCGCCAGGTAACCTTCCGACAGAAACAGTGGTTCGAATACCTCATCATTAGCCTCCATAAAATTTGTCAGCCTACTTAACTGGTGTTGTCCGTTCTCACACCCGCTCGCGGATCTTTGAGAAAAATATGTCATACTCTACCACTAAACAATTAGCAGCAGAATCAACAAAGACCGAGATTGGTGATGACGTTAAAGGAGACGCACGTGATGGAGACTGCATCAAACGTAACTCCATCAATCATCATTAAAATACCATATACTGTAAATCGCTGCAATATATTAACAACGATCTTCACGGGTCTTGATTGTTTTCTGAAGCAATACGATGATCATGAAAACGTCTAGACCACTGCACAAGAACGTTAATGGTATCTGAAGATGCTCGTTTTCATAGATACAGTCGAGTGCATAGAATTGGGCCTCTGTAATGTATAGTTTTATATCCGATAAGGAAATATTGAACTGCATCTGCCATTCCCAGCCCTCACCCGTCACCTAGTTCTAGCACTCCATTTAATGTTTGCCTTAATTCACCTTCGCTCTTGAGCCTGAAACCGTCCTAATAATTTGAGTGCCAAGATTTTTACATTAAATCAGTGCGAGACGGACTCATCCAGCGCCCAGCGTGGACCGGCGCTATGAAGCATACCTTTCAGCCACTAAGGTGAAGTACTTCCCTACTCCTCCCCTTTTGTCATTTACCTAGGCCGGACATTCATTTATAGGCTAGTGTGTGTGTGTCAGACTTGAATTTAAACAAATAACAGTGTGACTCATCATAACCAGTGCGGAACACGACCCATAAGAAAATTCTGCCAACATTAAATAAATAAAAAAGTGTAAGAAACAAAAGCCATCGGGTTGCTTCCTTGCGAGCCTGTACATAGATAAATAACTTCAATTTTAAGTCCACACAAAGGCCTACAGCAATTGCGATGGAGGCCCTAGCTGGAAAAACGGCTGATAGCTTTGGCAGCTCATTAAATTTCAATTTATTTTACTTGTTTTGAAGTGACATATGCTCAAATGCATTTAAATTTGTACTTCCAGCTGCAGGGTAACCTCCTGCAAAACTGGGAAGCTTTGGGATGAGAAGGTAGAAAACTGACCAATCGGCCACAGAGGCAGCCTTAAAAATATTGGATATTTCTATTAAATTTGGAGAGAAAACTGCTGCAGTAGTTGAAAGGTATACGGAGCGTAACAAAAACTTATGTAAAAAATTTGTGAAAATATTTCTTGCAGATATAGGATAAAATATGTTATATCAACATAGGTCCAGAAGCTGTTTATTTCCTTCTTAGATCACGTTTTCTACTGAATCCCATACAAGAATACTCGATGAGAGAACTATGGGGAAACAGGAAATCACAGCACATGTTTAAAATGGTCTCCATTAGCTCCAATGCATCCGTCATGGACTCCCTAATGCGCTGAATTAGGCCTGCAGAATTTTGTTTGGCAGCTTTCCACAATACAAGCACGAAAAACCTCTAATCGGCAACTGGTGGTGTATAAACAAGAGATTTCAAATGTTCTCACAAATAAACATTTAGTAGGTTTACGTCAGGTAAACGTGGAGGCCACGGAATTGGTCCTTCTCTTCCTATCCATCTACCAGGAAACCTGCTATTCAGAACTCAACAGACAGAAAGACTGAAATGAGCAGGGGGTCCATCATGCATGAAGTAGATGCCTCTTCTTATTGGTAATGGAGTATCTTGCAACAAGACTGTAGCACAATGACTGGATCACCTCCACCTGATTTAACCAGATGTAAAAGCGAATGTTTACTAATGTGCAACTAAACAACTATTATGTTGTGGGCTCTGCAGCTCCTGACGCATGACCAGGAGAAACACAATAATAAATTCTCATTTGAGAGAAACGTAAGTGCATCAAATTCAAACAGATAACAGGGAATATATCGGAAACGGTTATTTCTAGAGAAATGATTTAACGTAAGTTGTGCGTTTTAACGCGGTTTGAATTCTGTTTTGAATAGTAAGATCTTGTCTTGCCCATTATTACACAAAAAAGTTAGAAAGGGAAGAAGACTTCAGAGGCTGCTCTCAGAAAATTCAAGATAAGCATTCATTTATCATGATAATCTCCTAAACTGTATCACATTAATCGAAAATGTTCCCAATAAAAGGTAGTGCGAATAGGGAATTTTCATTATAGTCTCTGTGTCGCTCTCTCTCTCTCTCTCTCTCTCTCTCTCTCTCTCTCTCTCTCTCTCGCACACACACGGATCTCTTTCCAAAAACTTTTTTGGCTCCAGGGGACTTCAAAACGTGTGCTTCCAGTGAAATATCGGTATCCAACTACATAAGTGGTAGAAACAGTACAAGCAGACGCATAAACGAAGAAGCAGGAAACAACCGAAAAGAACACACAAAAAAATTTTAGAGAAATATCCAAGGCAATTGTACTGAAGTGCGTTGAAGTCCAACAGGGTTATTTTTACAAATTCTTTACTATACAGGCTCTGTGGGATCAAATTCTGACACACGGACTACATGGTAAGGCACTGTAATAATAATAATAATAATAATAATAATAATAATAATAATAATAATAATAATAATAATAATAATAATAATAATAATAATAATAATAATAATAATAATAATAATAATAATAATAATAATAATAATAATAATAATAATAATAATAATAATAATAATAATAATAATAATAATAATAATAATAATAATAATAATAATAATAATAATAATAATAATAATAATAATAATAATAATAATAATAATAATAATAATAATAATAATAATAATAATAATAATAATAATAATAATAATAATAATAATAATAATAATAATAATAATAATAATAATAATAATAATAATAATAATAATAATAATAATAATAATAATAATAATAATAATAATAATAATAATAATAATAATAATAATAATGATGATAACAATAATAATGGTGATGATAATAGTATTAACAAAGGTTATATATGTTTATGTTAGGGACTTCTGCGCCCCTCTGTGGCCTGTCTAGCTGCGACCCTGATGGCACCTTCAGTTTGTACCTAGGGGATGGTAGCCATAATAGATCTGTGTAGGTCGAAGTGAGCGAGGTGTCCCCCTTTGTGTCGGCACCCTATACCTTATATATGATTATTATTACTATATTAGATAAGCAAGGATAAGTATATAATGGTGCAACATCAAAGGCTTGTATGGTCGTGAATTTTTAGAATTTCTGCTGGCCTTTCCCTAGGACAGTCATTCTTGAAATATTTCCAAAGAACGGTTTTATCTGACAAAAACGTCTGCTAGATCATTTCAGATTCATTTATCGTCAATCCAGCTTTCACACAGGCAAGAAATTTTGAACTCTCGAATGAAATAAAACTTTCTTCTTAGGAGGGGCGATGCTCCAAAATGTCTTTCTTTTGGTCTTCCCAAGCATAAAGTCTGCGCGTAGAATTGTTTCCAAAGGCAGTAATGTAGAGATAAACCGTCGAGGACTGAGAAACTTCTCTCTTAGAAAACTTCGTCCCAGAGAATAAAACAATTTGCTTCGGGAGGTAAGCAAATAACAAATTATGAAAGAAGTATCGACCGTAACGTTTTACTACAACTACGCGACCGTCGCGTCGCGTCGCGTTGCGTCGCGTCGAGGGAAGTGCTCTCAAGGAGGCATTAAGAAAATCAGACGCACGTTGAGCTAGATGCTCTTCTCAGCACAAAGAATAAGCATCCAAGAGAAAGACCAAAGCAGGAAAGATATACGAGGAAGAGGGAAAAAAAAAGTTAAATTTCGAAAGACTTGAGGTGGCTCTTCCTAATCGAATTACAAGAGTGATTACTTTGAGAAGCCGAATCCTTTCTCCTTTTCTCAGCTTCCTGTGAAAACTAGCCGGGAAATAAAAAAAGACAAAAAGAAAAAAGAAAGGAGGAGCTGGAAGCGGACAAAGCACGGGGAAAATTGAAGAAAGGAGTTACGAGAGAGACAAAGCCGACCGACGGACCTTTCTCTTCTAGACTGTGTATAGAGATTCCCACACGCTGGTCTTGTAGGTAAGTGAGTCTGAAATTTTCTATTAGTACAGTGAAAGAAAGCAAAAATAGTAATGTAAAGGGATGTAATGTAACTTAATGTAATGCGTTCAGGACCAGTAACAAAATATGCACTATAATTTTAATTCATATATTTTTTGTGTTAAAAAAGGAAGCATTACATTTCATGCTAAAATTTGGTATTGATATTTCACTGGAAATAGACGTTTTGGAGGCCCTCAATACTGTTGTTTGAAGATCAAAAATTTTATATAAAAGGATTGGAGGATAGGTGAATATTTGCAACTAAATTTCCGTGTGTTAAAATCAGTGCATTGTATAATATGGCTGGGTTACAGCCATTAGCTAAGCCAGATATGACCCACGTGACATTGTGCCAAGCGAACCCCAACTTATCTCCTTCTTCTTTGCTATTTGCAACAAGAAGTCTTCTGACCCAGAGGTATAACACTGCTGCACACAATTACGAAATATATTCCACAATTTGTTCGGCTAAATAGGGAAGAATTGGCTCTTTCATATTTTGTAGCATAAAAAGTACTGCATACCTACAAACATTTATTATCAAATTCTGTTCCCTGTGACTAGTGGATCCTTAAACAAAGCACATCAAACTAAGAATACATGATTAAAACTGTAAACAACATCAACAACAGTTAACAAGGTTGCAGCTATATAATACACCACCTGAATCTAGTTATCTAAAGGGTAAAAGGGTAAATGGTACAGACACAGGGGCACACATGGCTCACATCGACCTACACAGGTCGTGGCTACCACCCCCAGGAGGCAGGAATGAAATGAGGGAACCGAAGGTGTCACACAGGGTTGCAGATAAACAGGCCACAGAGACGTGCGGAAGTCCCTAACATCTAGTTATTTACATATAAAGGGAACTTGCACTTATCTAAAACAAAAACAAAATGTATTCCTAAATTAGTTTACGTAGTATACAAATGCTTTTCAATACAACTAGTAACTTTAATAACCCTAACGACCACTGTTCTAATAAATGAATTGTGAACATTATATTTTATGCAAAATAAGGCAGCAGGTAATACCTCTAAATTTAATTAGTAAGCCAAGAACACCAAATGAACCAAGGTCATATTTATTATAGAAACTGTGAACACTGTATATCCTTTTTCATTGTTCCTATAATTTTATGAGCGATATTATATTTAATTCTTCAATTTGATAATAAACATGATATATTTTTAGTTTCAAGCCCTTATTTTATGAATAATGACGAATAAATTACTTCAATTTGTTTTGTCCTTTAATACACACCTTATATTTTAATGACTAATAATGTATTTTCAAAAAAGAATTTCACCAGGCTAGCCTCCGAAAACGGGTAGGTACGTTATGTCACAGTATCCCTCAATGACCCTCCCTTCCAGGACACGCGGTCGTCCACACCTGAGCTTGTCAGAGGATTGGTCACTAGACAACTTTCATGTTGTGGAAAAACAAATAGCTAGTGTACCTAAGGTAATTAGAGTTGTGTATAGTTCAGTCAAAAAGAATACCACGGATAGGTGAAATTACCTCGCAAGGAAGAGTGCGATACTCTTTTGGCTGGACAGACTGGGAAATCGTATGAGGTGATAAAATGGAGACAAAGTGCAGCCAAACAGAAGAAATCAATTATTGAAGCTAAAAGAAACAGTTTTGATGAATTTATCTCCACTACAATAAGAATAGTGAAAACACACATTTATCAACAACCTGCAAAACAAGAAACGTGCCCAAAAAAAGAGAACCGATATCGATAGGAAACAAAATTCTTAGCACTAATAAAGACATTGCTCATGGGTTTGCTTCATACTACTCTCAAGAAAAAAAAGTATGTTAAGAGAGAAAATGTAAGAATCTATTTAAATAGTAGTTAACAAAGCGAACAATCAAATCCCACAAACATCAGTATCCACAATTTTGATGCCTCATTCCCTAATCAAGAGCTTCTCATAGGAATACGACAGTTAAAAGTCACCCGGAGAAGATAACATTAAGTTTCAGAATTCCTGAAACATTTAGGACACGAAGTTCTTAGTTTCTTTCTTCATTTCGACACCAGGGTTCGCCTAGCACTCACCAGCCGCTCGAGTGTCGACAGCGGCCCCTCCCGGCAGACTTGACAACTATAGAGCCACCTATCCTACGAAAATAGCAGCGTCATTGAAGAAGTGACACCTCATATCTATACTTTTGACGAAAATTACTTTTTTATATGAATCGTTTCAGAAAAGAAAGCTCTTTCTTTCTTTTGACAAACCGCACCTTACAAAAAGTTTTTTCATGCAAAAAATTGAGATATGTGATTTCACGTTTGTCAAGCTCTGTTCAAAGTTATTGTGATAGCTCGTATATGATGAATAGAAACCACGTATCGTTGTCATACGTGCCTTGGTTTGTGTAAACTCGTATGTGAGTAACGAAGCATATCATGGAATGCGTACAGTTGGCAGCTCAGCGATTGTTGCTACGGTCGGTAGTGTTTACAAAGCGCCCAACAATACGTACAACAGACCAAGCAACCTTATCAGTACCTACTTAAAACAGAATTTCATGCTGGTGTTCAGTCGCAGATTGCAAGGAAGCAGCGTTATTTTCTTGGGTGACCATTTTCATATATTAATATTTTGTAAACATCTAAACTTCTAGGTAAGTAACTTAATAATATGGTGAAGGAAGAAACGATAACATTGTATCTTTTTGTGGTCTGCCCGTGTACTAAAACGAATTTTCCCCTTAAAGTTTAAAATAACAATAAACTTAGCTGTTGTTTAGATAGAAAGCTATATTTATTTCGGAGAACGAGTAAGGTGTTGGTGAGTTCTTCGGAAAATATTTTCTATCCTATATGACATGTTAATTTAGTGAATTAGCACAGAAAATTATTTTAATTGATTAACTTGATTAAGTCGAGGAACTATAGTTTATAGGTCCTTTTTTCTCTTTATAACACCAAGATTTGAAAAAATGTACACGGTCCTTTGGTGATTATATGAGTAAATATAAGGACCAGGGTCAGGTTCCAACCTTTTAAAACTATACTTAGATTTATTGAAAGAGCCTATGTAATTATAAACACAAAATTCATACATCCGAATATTATTCTCGTAAATTCATTACTTATATGCATTGCAGTGCAGTTTCTTAAGAAAAACTGGAATTTTCTATCCAATAGTGAACCCGAGAATGTAATAATTTTCGTGTCGGTGTGCTGAAATTACTAATACTTCGTCGCAAATAATTTAATGTTCTTATGTATAACATCCCTTGTATAGGCATATGCACTGAAATAAGAATCGCAACTCATAGCTTAAAAACTAATATTGTCAAAAAGAAAATAATAGTGAAAACTCTAACACGGTGTTTTTGGTTTTAGGTTGTATTATTGAACGAAAAATGACAAAAGGATAACTTTAAAAGGAGTAAGAAAACAGGAAGTGACAAACTGGTTTACTTAATTATACAATGTTTTCTTCACGCTCCAAAAAAAGGTTGCCCTTGTGCAACGCCTCCGCAAGGTGGATGTGGAACGGAAACCAAAGATTTAATTGTGGAAAACAAAAAGGTTATATTAAAGAATGTCAAGAATTGAGTATTTGGGAGTAAAAATAGATAAAGGAGATAAACTGGTAAATAACATTAAGAACAGAATCAATAAAGGTAAACTTATAATATCAACGCTAAATAGTATCCCGTACAACAGACATACAAGCAGGAAGAATAAATTGTGATATAATAACACAATAGTGAAAAGTACTCAGGGGTCTCCGTCTAGGGGATATGTGAATGGCAACCACAAGGTACCCAAACTGAGCAGAACATTACTTCCACTTACTGGTGTTTTGCTCCTCACTGTAACTTTTCTATCTGACCTTACCTTGGCCATCTCTTGTTCTCTTCCGACCCCGATGCTATTAGGGTTCCTGAGGGCTAGGGAGTCTTTATTTTTCCAACCTCTCCATTTCTCTAATTTCTCTCTAAACTCTTAACCCCTAACATGCTGACCTGTCATGGCATATATACGTCCTCTGATTGGTAAACAGAAGATATGGTCGGTGAATTTATTTTGATAACTCTCCCGGTCAGGTCGGTGAGACCCGTAAACCAACGACAGGTGTGGTCCTCCAGACATTCTGGGGGTTGTGAGAGAACGATGTGACCGCCAAAACATAAAAATGTGGTGCTCTCTAAAAACGGTTACTATTACTGCTATTGCTCTCTTCATTATGAAATATCCCCATCCATCAGTGAAAAATATTGGAGAGCAAGAGGATTAAGGACTTCATTGTCAGAAATCCAGCATTAGCTAACAACAACTATCACATATGGTGCAGAAACATGAAAATTTAACAAACATTTAGCATTACAACTTATATCGATGAGAATAGATCTGCTAAGAAGGTGATGTTCAAGATTGGTAAAAATAAGAAATAATATTATAGAGAAAAAATTAATGTATAATAAGAACTCCATATTCGACTGTGTAAGATATAAACAGCTGAGTTGGTACGGACATATTAGAAGAATGATTCGAGATAGATTACCGAGTAAGATCTTGGAATTGGCTCTACCTGGAAGAAGAAGAAGAAGAAGAAGAGGAAGAGGAAGAGGAAGAGGAGGAGGAGGAAGAGGAGGAGGTAGAGGAGGAAGAGGAGTGAGTGTGTTGGGTTTAAGGGCCCGTCGAGGAAGAAGAGGAGGAAGAGGAGGAGGAAGAGGAGGAAGAGGAGGAAGAGGAGGAGGAAGAGGAGGAAGAGGAGGAAGAGGAGGAAGAGGAGGAGGAAGAGGAGGAAGAGGAGGAAGAGGAGGAAGAGGAGGAAGAGGAGGAAGAGGAGGAAGAGGAGGAAGAGGAGGAAGAGGAGGAGGAGGAAGAGGAGGAAGAGGAGGAAGAGGAGGAAGAGGAGGAAGAGGAGGAGGAAGAGGAGGAAGAGGAGGAAGAGGAGGAAGAGGAGGAAGAGGAGGAGGAAGAGGAGGAAGAGGAGGAAGAGGAGGAAGAGGAGGAAGAGGAGGAGGAAGAGGAGGAAGAGGAGGAAGAGGAGGAAGAGGAGGAAGAGGAGGAAGAGGAGGAAGAGGAGGAAGAGGAGGAAGAGGAGGAAGAGGAGGAAGAGGAGGAAGAGGAGGAAGAGGAGGAAGAGGAGGAAGAGGAGGAAGAGGAGGAGGAAGAGGAGGAGGAAGAGGAGGAGGAAGAGGAGGAGGAAGAGGAGGAGGAAGAGGAGGAGGAAGAGGAGGAGGAAGAGGAAGAGGAGGAGGAAGAGGAAGACCTGGAAATTCATGAATGCGGGAATTAAGAACTGAAATGAGAAAGAGAACTGGTAGGAATTGAATGGATAGATCGGGATGAGTGGAGAAAAAAGATGTGTAAATATTGAAACTTTGTATATAAATAAATACTAATCATTATTAAAAATATAATTAAACTACATCATTCTTGATCCCTACTAAACTTTTGTAACGAAATAATGACAGTCATACGACAGTGAAAACATGTATCTGCAATATGTAAGAACATTTTCTATAGTGCAAACACCTAACTACATTAAAACAAAAAATAATATCCAAAGTATAAAAATTATTGGGAGAATGGATTAATAGGTAGATAGGAATAGCATTAGTATTATTAATATCTTAACATCTATCATTTGCTGAGCTAAAAGGTGGTTTGTGTTTCTCTGTAAAGTTGACAAAAAAGCGATACGAGATAAGATACGAGGTGTCACTTCTTCAACGACGCACAGTGCGCAAATCCCCTACACGGCAGCGCTAACTCGACCATTGCCAATGCTTCCGACCCGGAAAAACTGTATTGAAAGGAAACTAAAATGAAATGGAGGTACAGGAAGTTCGGGGGATGTAATTATCCTTCCCAGCATTGACTTGGTGACCTGGTGAAGCCTTCGAAAAATAACTGAGAAAAGCCCATGGGTCAGGAAGCTCAGCCAGGAAATTGAACCCACGACCTCCCGGACGCCAAAAATCTGAGAAGTACTAAGTTGTATTTAATTCACTAACTTTCAGAGATGGACACGAAAATTTAAAACAATATTACCTGCCCTAAATTGTTGTTTACATGGACAAGATTTAGTTTCGATTTCCTCAAATATGGCTCTAACCTATTTGGTATGGCCTTAGCGTGACTGCTTCACATTCAAATAATCCCGAGTGAACATCGGTTAGGGTGAGTTGCATGGTTGCCGTAAAAGAAGAATGTTGGATAACGGTTAACTCTATTCACTACGGGCTCATCTGAGCATAATTTTCCCATTTTATTCATCGTTCGATAAGACCTAATCGGTTAAAAGATGTTAAATATAAATAAATGACTAACACGTCACATATTTAAGATATTTAGGTGGCAAATGAAACATATACTAGTAAGTTCGCATCTCGAAATTTTCTGCAAATTAGCCTGTGAAATCCGAATTCAGAACGATTTTTTCAAATTGACAAAGCAATTGGCAAAACCTTACTACGGCAAGAATATAAATCTCAATAAAGCAAACAATTTATTTCACACAAAATCTTTGAGGTGCTGCATTCTCCTGCCTTTCTAAAATCTATGTTTTCTCAACTGGAACGTCACCTTTCTGCCCTGTTTATACAAAGATCATGGAACTTCAAACCGTTCATTTAGCGACACAATGTTTACAAATCTCGCTATTGCTTCATCGTCCTTATTATGTACATCGAAACATGTAAATGTAATCTGAAAGTTAAGCTGAATTGCTTAAGAATATTTTTTTACAAGGGTGATTAGAGAAGGTCTTGTGAATCCAGCATATTAGATTATTTTTCTAGGTTTATCACATTAATTTTTGTTATCTTTTCTCGCAATTTCTCCTGCTTTCTTGTCGCAGTATCAGTTCCCAAAACATTTTTAGGTGGGAAGACATAGCCGGACAGAGTTTTCCATGCATTACGCTGAAAGTGAGGTGATGAGCTTGGTCCCAGTGGCAGCTGCGTGACTTTTCTTCTATCAAGAAGATTTTATAGAACGAGCTTATGTTTCTCTCTGCACACGTGCTACTCTGCGATAACTTGTTTCTGTACACCCGAGTAGAACAGCTTTTTCAGTCTCCTACTCAACTCGAGTTGCAACTTTCTGCTACATTTTTGTAACAACATTTGTAAGGCAAATAAATTAGGTACGTTGGTTTATTAGCTCTGCAAGCGAATTATGTTTTGTTGCATGAAACGGAGGTAAAAGCTGCTTAATGGGCTACGATATTGGAAATTCCATAACCACGATGGTTTTGCTCACAGGCAGGATGAGTTTATTAATCTAGAGCAAAGATAACCTCTCTTGATAACAAAAGGTGAAGCCATCGATATTGTTTGGTAATAAAAACCACAGGAATTTGAAAGGAGAGTAAGTACTGCCCAGCCCAGCACGTTTATTTGCCTAAATGTAGTTACAGTCTTCTGAGAAATTATTCAATATAGCCATTTTGCGTTTTTAATGAATTAACGTAAATTTTTATTAAATATTTTACTCTTTCTTGTTTTGCTACATAAAATAATTTTAACAACTATATGATTATACTTTTAAATATTGGGAATTTGAATTGTAATTTTTATTTTAGTAATTTGATACTAACTGTTTTATTTTAAATTTAAGATTTTGCTAGGTTTTGTAATGCATATAAAAGTTCAAGCTCTTATATTTAATAACTTCTTAATACATTTTACCGCACGCTTCATGCAACAACGAATATTCTGCAAATGGTTTATGCCAAGGTAAAGAATTAATTGCCACAAAATATAACTGTTTAAATGGCCCCAACATCTTCTAAGTAAATATTTCTGTATCAATCCCGTAAAAGCAATTTTCATCTCTTTTATCTAAGATTGTAATTATTAAATTCTATAAAGCCTAAATATGAACTTCGACTTTCACATTTTAGGAGAAGAGTTATATTCGTTAAACCATGTTCTTGCAAAATTTATAACTAACATATAACTTAGTTTAACCTAAAGAAGAGGATTTATTTGCATATTAAAATTAAATATTCAAAGTCTTCAAAACCATTACTGAACTGAGTGTGTTTTAGGAAAAGTAGAGGTTAAGTATATTAACATTAACGAACGCAGAATAAAAATAATGAACAATTGATGACAAAATACTATGTTAATATATTCCAAGGGATGTGTACTATGAAAATGTAATGTAAAGACTTTTAACAAGTGAAAATAATATATTTTCAGCTATAAGTAAATGCCAGGCTGATGATTACAGATTTTTTATTCACCTTTAAAATTAGCTCTTTTGCTGTGCTCGTCTTACCACAAAATACGCTCATAAATAAAACAAATAACAGACGTTTCTGCCACCGTTCTCTTCCCTTTCGGTACCCAGAGTGTATCTCATTTCGATATAAAATATGCTTAGAGAAGAAACTATGATTGTGTTAATATTAATGAATTAATTAAAAGCATGAATTGTTGAAGTAGTAAGGGAGTATGCGACAAAATTTGAACTGAAGTGTAACGTGTCGGATGTACCAGTTTGGTGTGGTCATTCTTTTGTTAATTTAATGAAATTCTCTCTGCTTAAGGTATTCTAACCAAAGTAATCTTTGCTTCAAAGCAACGTATATGTTTCTTAGCATTTACCTCTGTTATAAGAAGTTCTAAAAGCTTATGAACACATTAAGAGAATGTTTAATAACCTTGAATTAACACTGTGTGTTAAGCATGTATGTCTCAGAGCTGTTAATATGTAACAGTTCAGGCTTCACAGACTACACTTATGATACATATGTATAGAGAAGTATCCATACAGTCACTTGACTGATAACTATAACTGAAATTAAGAACGTGAGTAAAAGCAGGGTAAAAATAGCCAGCAAAGTATAAGCTTTCGTTTCCGCTTGGAATAAAGTATGTTTCCACATAAGGAGTATTTCAGTAATAGTATCTAATGTGATGATTAAGCCTACGTGTCGCTAATGAGAAGTTGACGCCTATAATGCATATCATTATTTCATAAAAAGCTTCCCTAAATCAAGAGCTTCAGACATCATGAAACCAAAAGACTAAGAGATAATTCAGCTTCATAATAGAGGTAATCAATAAGTTAAGCTGCTAAACTGCATAGTTCTAAGTATTCCGCGAAGGATTTTATATTTAATTTTCCCAACATTGTTGTTATGAAGGAAGGATTCAAGCTGAATTATATGAACAATAAATTGTTGCCAAATAACTCATTTTCAGGTAGACATGTAATAAGCGCAGAATATTGAAGACGGAGATAGCACAGGGCGAAGTCTTTGGGACAGCACTAAAAGTAGACCTGCTGTGTGGTCGGTCTGCACTGATTTAGACGCAAATCATAGTTTTAAGTTTACAGCTACTCCACGTAATGAAAACTAAACCAAAGAAACAAATTTAGGATAGTTAGCTTCATAAAATATTGCAACATCTGGTATGACACAGTTGTGTAAAGACCAGTTACCAAACAAAAAGTAACACCTGGGAAAGCTGGAGGGAAAAAAAGAGTGTAAAATGCTTATTTTGATACCGTATGTTACAAAAGCCGGTTAAGAAATATTTGCACAATTACCATGTATGCCACATACAACAATATATAAATACCGAATTATTGAAGAAGTTCAATCTGTCGATTTCAAAGGGAATTTGTCATTCTCAATTGAAGTTAAGAAAGGTAGTGTGTGACCGTTGTTACCAGTTACCATACTCTTTTTGATTATACTGTGAAGTTCAACGGACATAAACTCATAAACTAATAAGTGGAGAGAGGAAAAATATATCTTATCAGTTAATGATTCTCACAATGCGATTCTATGAAGAACGTCAGATATGTGACACGTTGCAATATTCATCACTTATTTGCCAAACTGTGTTTGCGGCTGCACACCCTTAAATATTTTCGCAAACACTGTATGTTTTTTCTTTCTCCTGTATGTCATTTATTTTCGAGGTCTAATATCTGGAGTAAGGGCCAACTGTTTACAGAAGATAGCGTATGTATATAAACATTAGCTGTCATTTGCAACTAACATGGTCTAAGGGGAATGAAGGGCAGGGGAGAGCAATTCCACGCAGTGTGACCCGCATTTTATAAACTTGCGCGCAAACATTGCTCTTCTGGTCACGTTACAAACTTAGCTGAAATGTTTCTGTTTTTTATACTCGCTGCTAATTTCTCTTAATTTCAGTTGTACAATCGTACGAGTGACTAGTTTTAAGTCGGAAGTAATGAAAAAAGTAGTGTAGAAATAGATAAACCCCCAGAGTGACAGTTCTATGCGTAAAATATATTTATTGTCTTAAAGCGGACACATTTTTGGTTTTATTGGGCCACACTGTTTACTTGCCCCCATACATCTGTGATCTCGCTCCCATAGAACTAGTTTGGGCCCAGGTAAAATGAATACTTAAATTTAACAAGTGACTTATTCTTACAGGAATCGCACGATATAACGCTCGAGCATATATCACGAAATACCGAAAGAGATTGGCAGTGTTTCATACAAATATAGAAAAGGCAGAAAATGTTCAGTAGGAAAAGACGGAGTAGTTGAAAACTCGTTTACGTTTTATAAGCTAAATATACTGCCTGAGCTGAAAATAACATTTAAATTGTACTATTTTGAGCGAGATCTTTGCTTTAACCCAGCGTGTATGCACATTCCAAGGTTGGCAACATTATCATAAGCGTGATTAGAAGCAGAACTCCGCTTGAAATATCTCTGTTTATCTGGAATTGTTTACTTACATACTGGCTCGCTCCATTCCTGCCAGGGACCGTGAACAAACTGCACACTCTATGACCCTCGAGAGCTAAGAAACCTCTGGCAGTGAGTAAATCCGGGATTTGTTACGACATCGGCTTCTTTTTTGTTATATTGTTGTGTGTAATGCATGAGGGTGATTCGGAAAGTAAGGTCCAAATCCCGCAGCTCATCGAATTTCTCGCAAACATTGAAACGCGCATGTGCACCAACTCCCGGCATGCCTTGCGCGCAAAACGACGCCATTTCCTTGAGTAGAGCTGCAATACTGTTGACAGTGTTAGTGCAAAGTTTTTAAAACACTCGATGGGCCCGCCGACTGTGAAATATGGTCTGTGACTCTGTTTTTGACAGCAAGTAACGTTTCAGCAGCGGATATTCATCGATAGATATGTGAAGTGTATGTCCCCAATGCGATGAGTGACAACAAACTGCATAAGTTAATGAGAGCTTTCATGGCCGCACGAGACAATGTCTACAATGAACCGCGATCAGTCCGACCATCAATGATCACAGAAGATTTGGTCAATACCGCGGATGAGAAGATCCCTGAAGGTCGGCGATTAGCAATTTGCACTGGTTATCCAATAGTTAACCATATTACGTTGGCATTCAAAAGCTTTTAGAACGTTATGAAACAAATATTTAAACAAATATGGCCACTACGTAGAAAAATAGACAAAGTTATAGGTAATTAAATAAAGCAACTGTTTTGCAATACTAAGGTGGTTTGATGTGTATCAAATATTAGACCTTACTTTACAAACTGCTCTTGTACTTGTCCAAGGGACAGATTCATTTAGTTTCTACATATAGATCTAACGAAGTTTCTTTAAAATTTACATACTAACAGGGGATTCATTCATCTTTCTCTCTAGATATATCTGTAGTTTCCCCTGAACTCCAGGTTATTTGTGTACTCTTTACTATGAAACAACCCTTATAGAAGCCTTTTCGTTACTCATACTAGGCGTTTCCTTTTGCCTTCTTCCTTTTTTAATCATGACTTGCAAAAATATTTCCCAATAGCTTCAGGCTGATCCCTGGCATCGAATTTTTGTTGGTAAAACATGATTTAACTTTCAAAACAAGAAAGGTGGTACTTTGAACGACTAACTATAAACTTCTTTTGAACCTTATATTTCCCCACATTAAGGACGTAGGTAAATGAAGCGAATGAAGGAGAAGAACGTATGGGAAAACGAAATAGCTCTCGCTAGGAGTATTTACTTTTAGTTAAAAATCCATCCACCGTAACGCAGTTGACTAGGGTTGTTCTTAAGTGGTAAAAGGGCTCTAATGAAATCTACCTGCTGTGTGTAAATCTTCATTCATGACCGCATGAAAAGCGGAACAGAGACAGCGCTCATGTTACGCAATAAAAAAGTCAAAGGACATGCTGCAAATGGGAGTACTAGCTACTCGTGTGTGTGTGTGTGTGTGTGTGTGTGTGTGTGTGTGTGTGTGTGTGTGTGTGTGTGTGTGTGTGTGTGTGTGTGTGTGTGTGTGTGTGTGTGTGTTGTGTGTGTGTGTTGACTGCTGCTACAAGGACCATGTTCAACAGTGAAGACATAATCTTGAGCAAACATGTGAGACTCCCTTGAGCTCAACCACGAGGAGTTTCCTCGCGGTGAGCTTTTAATTATCACTCCTATTATAACTTAGTGCTAGATTTCGCACCTCCTGTCGTCTTTGCTTAGTATGTTAGAGAGTTCCACATGTTAATCTCTAAGGGAGGAGGATTCAAAGACCAAAAGAATATAAATGTCGGTAGGTAAGTACATATCAAAGCTTAAACGTTTCCGTGAAAAACTAGAAATGGTCAATTGGGAGTAATGTTGCCTGAGCATGTTCCGTAGCTTAGGAATTGCGGAAATTCTTCTTCCCCCCTCTCTCTCCTCTCACACTTACATACTGCTACTTCCTAGATATTCATGAGTACAGAGAATCCTGTTCCTTACTTCTCCCACCCCACCCCCCCCCCCCCCATCTCCCTCACATGTTTCTGACTCTTTCATCTGCCGCATATTTCTCATCTTCTACCCCTCCACCACTTTCATAGCTCTCTCTCTCTCTTATTCTGTGCAAGTTGCTTGCTATGTGATGTTTTTAAATCCGGCTAAATTAATGAGTGCTTTAACATGGCATGCTAATTGAATGAGATGGCTGCGCGGTAATTAACGTGTGAGACTCGCATTTGGGATTTCCAAGACAGACCTTGGCCCATGAGTATTTTTCAGGAGTTTTCCCGGATCGCTAGACAAATGCTGGGAACTGTAAATGTATCCTCCGAATTTCGCGTCCCTCCGTTTCATTACTGTCATTTTAATCCGGTTTTTTAGAATTAGAAATGTTGGCACTGCTATGTGGGACCTTTGCCCACTATAACTGCTGTTCTCGAAGCATAGGTGGCGTTGCAGTCGCCTGACTTTCTGATGGACCGCTGCTGAACCCCATACGGCTGGTGACTTCTTGGAAACCCGGTATGGAGATGAATTTACGGCACACATTAGAGACGCACGTTGAATTGTAAACAATGCGCGTTCCAGCACGTCCGTACAACGTTTTCATTCTATCCCTTCCTAGTGGGGTCTGGCGTACAACAGTCTCAGCGGCTGGCTCACTGTGGAATCCTTGTGAATGTAGTGTACCTCTACCTCAAGGGGTTTTAAAATGTATGCAAATGTTTCAACAGTGCAAAAACTTGTGCCACTTTCTCATTCTTGCAATGTATTACAGACCATAATGTTTCCCGAAAATACCATTCTTATTTATTAAATTTTGATAATCAACATTTTTAAAAAAGTTGGAATAATGAGAGAGATATTTGAATTCACGCTCTATGATCTCATTCCTTCTATAATTAATGAAGTATTAATGTTACGTGTATACTTGCATAACAGTGCGTTTGATCACCCATTTTCAACCTACATACATGTATACTTACTTGCATTCATGCCTACATGCCCACCCTGGAAGTAGCCAACTGCTATGGTGGTGACCTCGGTGCCGTGATTCCATCTCAGTGTAGGTCAGGGCCTCGCAAAATCGCATCGGGCGCAATCTTAGGTGCAAAGCTTTCTTGCACCGCACAGCGTGGGGACTAGAAGTCAAATCGCGCGTCGCTAAGCGAGGAAGTGTGTGTTGATAGACGGTTTGTTAAATCTATAAGTGTACCATTAGATTAATCAACAACGCCTGTTTTTAAAAACGTGTGCCTTTAAGTACTTGAAAGCAATTTTACAAGTTGCAGTTCTAATTTATATTAATTAAAAGTATCTTTTCTTTCCGTTATAGGATGCTACTGTTCTGAAGCTGATATTTGGTGCGTTTCTAGTGTCCTTTTCAATAGAAGTTGCAAGTAAGTTCCTGATTTGCATTTGGAAATGATGGATTTGCAAAATTATGATCACCAGAAAGATGTATTTTAGTATACAAAAGGTTCGTTCAAATTTTACCAGCAGTTGTCCAAGAATGAATTTCCTAAGCTGTGTCAAGAAGTAGCAAGGATAATTTTTATGTTTGGTTCCACACGTCTATGTATTTTGAATAATTTTACGAAAGCTAAATTGCGTGCGAGTATTTCTGATTGTAATTTAAAAAACTCACAGAATTGCTGTCAGCCGATCCCTTGTGCCAGACACTCCTGGCACTATTCTATATAAAAAAGGAAGGAAGAGGTCGAATGAACTGTGTGATCAAGCCAAATTTAAATAGAATGTTTTTGTTTGTAAAAAATTATTTTGTACCAGTAACCAACACATGAAAATGAGTGTATCCGCCAAACGCCACAGTTACGAACTCAAGTTCAGGCAAATAACAACATGGATGAGAAAACCACTAAGTTACTATGTTATCTATGGAAAAAAATAGCTAATAACCAGAATCGAGTGCTAAACAACCAAATTCCTATATAAGCAATACAAATTTGCAGGAATCTATTACTACATCATTAAAAAGCTGATGTGTTGTACTCACATGACTTTCTCTACTCTTGTACTAACCATTCTAACAAACTCTTATTCCTATATCTCCATGTTAGTTAAGATAGACATTCGTATAAATTATCTTATTGCTTATTTCCTTGTAGGTGCAAGGTAGATATTAGAATACAGCAGGCTTTGTGCGACAGTCAAATCTTTTTGACCTTTGAGATTCCGTTCTCTTTGCACGATTAACATGTAAAAAAATGAACAACATTTTTGCATTTCGCTAAATTTCTAAGTTTTCCGAAACTCACACACATTACAAGGAATATCTCCGAAATGGTTCACCCTAAAAGAAAATTTATTGAGACATAAATTGTGTATTTTAGCAAGATCGACATATTTTGTACAGCAAGATTTTGTCTGTCTCTAACGGTTTACCAGTTATGCAAAATTCGTCCGGAGTAAATACTACAGGGGCTATAGCCAGAAAATTCAAGATATACACTTCATTTGTGATAAAAATATCTCAAACATATGACATTTTAATCAAAATCGTTAGAGCCATTTTCAAGAAAATTAAAATTTTCGAAAAGTTTTCCATGTAAAGGGTAGTTTAGGGTGGGGCTATTTTCTTCAAAATCTTCGTGTCGCATCCTTGAATGACAGTAAACTTAAATACCAACTTTGGTTTTTAACCGACTTTTAGTTTTTGAGTTATACTGTCCACAGACTGAGACACAGAGACACACACGGACCTTTTTCTAAAATGCTTTTTCTGGATTCAGGGGGCTTCGAAACACATATTTCCGATGAAATCTCGACATCGAATTTTTGGGTGGAATACAATACTTCCCCTACTTAGTAGTAGAGAAAGTAAAAAAGGACCAAATTTGGTCCTAAAACAAATTAACCATTTAACACTGCACATCGCACGTAAACATACGCAGTGAGGAAGAAGTAGTGAAAGTGATAAAAAAGGAAGACGGTAAAGTGAGAGAGACAAGCGTAAGGAAAGAGCGGCTGCACCGAAATCAGCTTTTGTAGTCGTATTTTGCACTTTGCACGTGCAATGCACTGCGGCATGCACCTGTCGGTCTGGTTGGTTACACTCTGGCCTACTGATCCCAAGGTCACGGTTCAAACCTGGCCCAGACCGATAGTTTTTAAGTGTGCTTAAAACGATAGCTTCATACCAGTAGATTTACTGGCATGTGAAAGAACTCCTGCGGGACGAAATTCCGGTACACCGGCGACGCTGATATGATCCTGGCAATTGACAGAGTCGCTAAAGAACAATATAATTTTTAATGTTTTTGCTGCATGCAGCCTGAGAGGCCCTGGTATGGATTTTTTGGTATTTTGCCTCTCGCAGTGAATCACCTTATGCTATTAAGCACATTGTACCAATTTTGTTGACCAATACTTGACCCTTACTAACCCCGACTTGCTCACGCGAAACTATTCTTGGGATACTTAACCAACGGTTGGGATGTTGGAAAGGTGATCTGAAACAATGCCAATGTTTTCAGGCCTCCTTATTTCAACTACATTATAAAAATAAGAAATGTATACACACTAGTATTATGCATTCGCTCTCCCTACATTAATAATTACACATTTGTACTAATACAAACCGTCTCTGAGTAACTCTGGCAGTGGAGGTTTTGCCGTGTAACACACAAAGTGAGTTTCGAGAATAGCTTGGCTTGGAACACTCGCATTTCCAGAGCTATTTGTGGTTGGTTGAGAGTAGATTGGCTAGTCATCACTTATTAACTTCGGCCAGTTGTTGTATGGAATACAAATCATAATTTCGTTGGGATTAATATAATACATGTTCCATTATATACAAATGAAAGGAGCATAGATTAAACAGAATTATAAATAAATACCTTAAACGTTGCAAGAAATTATATAGCGTTAGGGTGGATCGGGGGAAGATGCCTATCGGTGGGAGATGCCTAAAGCTTGCGGTTCCATCGGGTAGCAACAGATAGTGACACCAGTATATATTTAGCGTGTGACCGAAAATGAACGTTACGCGTGTCATATGGAAAGATTATACTCGTAAATGATTTGACGTTAGTGAGATAAACATTTGTAGAGATTATCTTACTACTGATTTTCTTATAGATTCAACGGGAATATGAGAATACTGAATGATAGTCAAATCTTTCCTGTACGTACTCGCTGGCGGTATGTAAAGTAAAGGCAAATGTTTTTCACTGTATTAATTGTTTCTCCACTTTGAAACCAAAAACTAAAAGTTAGAACAAAACTGACGCTGTGTTAATAGCACACAGTTATTTTTAAGTGCATATGTGCTTATGAATAAAGAAAAGAGATATTACACACGTTGAGCATAGTGGGTACTTTGAAGTCTAGTTTGCTATCTAGAGTTACTCAATAGCGGCTATATTGCACCAGTAGCGTCAAGTGCCACCTCATTCCGATCTTCGAGAAAGATGACATTGCTTTCTTAGGATAATATGCCCAACTTTGTTCGCCACTTATTTTCTTTCGTATAA
Organism: Tenodera sinensis; assembly: GCA_030765045.1. Lineage (NCBI taxonomy): Eukaryota > Metazoa > Arthropoda > Insecta > Mantodea > Mantidae > Tenodera > Tenodera sinensis. The sequence continues at coordinate 80,694,365 of CM060966.1, forward strand.
AAATGCCACCAACATGTTATAACGTCAACTAGGGCTTAATGTTCTGAAATATCCCTGGCCATGGAGCATGCAAGGACTGGTGAGATGAAATATTGTTTTAGAGCTTCCCAAGATTATGGCATCCCGTACAGTGACGTCTAGTGAATAGCTATGATAACAATGTATTTTCACATCATTGAATTAAACATTTTACAGGGGTATGCGCAACTAGACTAGACATGCACCATCTTGAATATGTTTTCATCTAGGCGTACACAGAAAACAGCTGTTATTCTCAAAAAGAGCATTGTTTAGAAGATGCGAGGTTAGGCCGAATTAAAAGCAATAAATCCATTCTGAGTCAATCTAGGTTTAGGGAACTAAAGTAGGACAAACAATAACAGTGACTATTGTGCTGAGTGTACTCTGAATTATTAGGATAACAAGGATTACAGATAGAGTGAATTCAATGCATCGGCTGAAGGACGCAGCAGCCGGTTGATGAGGGTCCCCCTTTAAGGGGAACGCCTTGGGGATACTTATATTTTGAATTTGTGTAAGGAAAGTAATTGGATAGTTAAACAAAACCATCATAACAGCAAAGAAGGAAAGACGAACAGATAATATAACTTTATAGGTAATTCACTCAACAGAGATTCGAAGTCAGGAGTTCTTGGATGTGATAACGTGATTTCTAAGTAGGCTCTAAACTGAATTATATGCCAACTTTTATAATAATTTACTATACCATACCTGCGTGGAACGCGTGTGCGCGCCACACGCACATTGTGGAATTTTTTGAGTCGAGACAGCACATCAGATATACTAGCATCAATTATTCATACGAATGTGAAATCTACTGGAAATGTTCCTGTTGCAGCTTTAGTACATTATGAAAATTTGGGCTAGAGCTACTACTATGCCGAGAAGTACTTAAATACCCCCTGTTTTATTTATCATTGGTTAAGAACATCGTGGTTCACTATAACCATTATAACTATCATTAATCTTAATAAACCTTCTTTTTAAATTGTTCAGATACAAATTTACCTCTTGAAATGGACGGCAGCCAAATGTTCTTCAACCAGGTCGTTTAATGCTGGTGATGCACTTTCTGTTTGGACTGAGAAGAAACAGAGAAATGGAGGGAATATCGATAGTTTGAAACACTGTATGACGGTTGCTGGCAACAGCAAATATATATTATAAGAAAACCATTCAACACATATTTAAAATGCTAACATGTATACACACAATTTTATTTACCAACTTTTCATATGTTTGTAATACTGTTTCCAACTTCTTTAACATTCAGAAATAATTAATGGAAGTAATTTACTATCCACAGAAACTCAAGAAATATACGCACATTTTGTCTCAACTTTACAATATCCTAATTAAGGCGTTTTTACATAAAATGTAAAAATACATTAACTTATCTATGCAAAAGTATATGTAGAGTAAGTAGCACTTCCCGAAAATCTTACTCTTGCCTCCACGCAATTTTCTGTAACCGAGTAGCCTGCTTGGGGCTTTCTGAATTGAATTCTTGGAGTGATAAGTATCCTTTACTTGGCATAGGTAAAGTGGCACAGAACGTAACAAATTTGGTGTGAGAAGCTCACTTGACTTGTTCCATCCACTAGCCTTTATTGTAGACAATAAACCATTCTTACTAACACTCATTTTTTATATCTGCTTCATGTTTATAAAGATAAATGTTTTCGCAGAAATAATTTAGTTACTCGTTTCTTGTAGATAAAAAGGACTAGAGAAAAACGAATTCATATATAATCATATTTTTAAATGCAGGATGGTTTAAGCTGGTCTTAAAATTCCTCCATAAAATTGTGAAAAAACGCCTGAATATTGATATAACTCTAAATAGTGAAAACGATTTTGAAAATTTTAAACTAATAATGAAAAATATCTCAGCAGGTTATTGTAGTGTTTAACGCCTGCTTTTACTACTACGGCACCGCAGGCGGTGACACTGGTGACACATGGAATGAAGATGGAGCACCGGTGGAATGAGATGGCGGGGGAAACCGGAGCACCCGGAGAAAACCCGCCCTGACGCCGCTTCGTCCACCACGAATACCACATGTGGGTCCCTGGGATCGAACCCGGGCCGCCTAGGAGGTAGGCGAGCGCGCTAACCGCTCGGCCACGGCGCCGCCATCTCAGCAGGAAAGAGTTATTTTAAATCAATTATTTCAGAGAGAGCTACATTTTTTTTGTGTAGTCAGATATTCCCAGGATAAACATCTTATTTTTTCGTGTAAATGCCTACAGAGTCAAAAGTTCCGAACCAATTGCTTGGTATTTTGACCCTTCGCGTCCTCGGCTCTTCCTGCCGCTAGAAAGGCGCAGATGAAACCATACAACACTTTTAAAAGCTAATTTTAAAGGCAAGGAAAGACAATGCTGAAGGTGGCCTCCATCGTTGTCCACACATACATTATTTCGCACCTCTTTAGGAAATTAACATCACTCGCCGTAGTTCACGCTGAGAAATGCTGGCAAAATCCTCGCGGACATTTTGTTTTAATTCTTCCAGGGTGCGTGGGTTTGTCTTGTACACGTTGCTTTTTAAGCTATCTCAGAGATAGAAATCGTAGAAGGTTAGGTCGGGCACCGAGGCTGTCACAAATCTCTACTAATAATTCTGCCCTGAAATTCATTTTCACTTGTTCTAGTGGAAAGATTGACCGTTTGGGCTGTTGCAGAGCCTTGTTGAAAAAAGGCAAAATTACGGTCCCTGTCTGTTAATTCTCTCAGGGGGGGGGGATATTGTATTGAGGTATGTATGGGTGTCACTGAAACTCAAAAAAAAAAAATTGACCCTCTAACCCTTTTTCCCCTAATGGCGCCCTTTCTCCAATTTTGTCGTCATGAAGTGGTGCTTCATGAACAATATTTGGTTTCTCAGAGCTCTAGCAACTATTTCCTTTCATAAAGTTGGTAGGTAAAACCCTTAAAAGTAGTTTTAAAAATGTTGCATAGTTTCAACCGTGCCTGTCTATGATAGTGGCAGATGGCCACGAGCGCCGGGGATGCAGACAGAGAATTTTTTTTGTTTTTTTGTTTTTTACTCTCTCGGCATTTTAATTATGTGGTATTTTAATAAAAAACATTATAAATTTTTGAGAAATTAAAGATTATTTGAAGCTATAATGTTTTTCTCTCTCAACATTTCTTAGGATAACCAAAAATGCCACGACGATATTGAGGCTGAGTTAAAATTTTCTTGCCTTTTTGCATGGATAAGTTCCAGACTTTACCACGATATCGGTATGAGGTAAGTGGTAATGTAGGATAGGAGATGTTTCTTGCAAAGCTTTGTGTTGCATCTTTGGAAGGTAGTGGTAGTTATCTAACATTTTATTTTAAAGCATTCACATAGATACACAGAGAGACGTATTCTAAATATCCCTAGAGGTTATTCGTGAGTCCACAAAGCATATTGCTCCAGTGAAGTATCGACATAGAAGCTTGGGTGTGATACAATGCATTGTTTCAAGCTTCAAAAAGCTGCTAATTATAAATGAGGAGAAAGAAAGATCTGCAATGGTGGTTATAACATCTTCAATTTAGCACCGCAGTTGCTACAGAGCTTATGTAGGTTTGTGGAGTTTATTTGAGGTCGAGCGACTACACTATCCGCATATAATGATATTGGGGCGTAGAAGGAGAAGTAAATATAGCTTTGCTGCTTACTCTCTTATGACATGTTTCCCCCTACAGCACTACTAGTCTTGTACACTACAGAAATGATGTTATCTGACATAGCATGATATCCTGTTCCGTGTGTAACCCTAATATCACATCTATCGAGCCTAGGAATGTTTATCTTACAGCACATGCTTTCACTTTAACAAGGGTAGGATTGTACGGTGTGTCTAAATACATAACGATGCTATCTGGAATGGCACGATATCCTGTCTACCGTTACAATTTCGACTACTTGGAAATAGCACGTGAAACTGGAGTTTACTTCGTTTTCTCTGGAGTGTATTATATACCACAAAATACTTAACACTCGAATTCTTTCATCAAACTTGCTTCCTCAAAAGAGAAAAAAGAAAAAAAGAAAAAGGAAGGATAAGAAGAAGAAACAGAGTATCTAAATCCAGGGCACCCCCTTGGGCTTAAGACTGTAATATTAAATTATCTGAATGCTTTCTAAAACTGTGAGTCTACATGAAAACAAAACATGTTTTCATTATTGTAAATAAAACCATGTTGAAATTAGATTAACATTACTGGGGTATTCGTATCCAGTGGCATTAATTTTACAATATCTTCATTCCTTTGCTACATGTTTTCTTTGATTTCTTTCTTTTCTCTGTGGTGTTACATGTATATCGCTTATAACAAAGAAATTTAGGGGTTCTGTAAATGCCATATTTAAAAATCTGATGTGTTGTACTCAAAAAACTTTTTCTACTCTTGTATAAACTATTCTTAAAGACGCTAATTCTTCTATCCACTGTGTGCTTATCGAGATAAACAGTTGCAGAACGTATTGCCAATTTTCTTGTAGATGGCATAGGGATATGGGAATAAATACCGTTAAGCGATGGCCGCTTTGAAGCTGTTCGATATGTGACGCCTTTAAAATTACATTATCTTTGATGGCCAAGAGATGACAAACAACGCCATCACTAGTTATCGGTTCATTGCATATTTTAATATCACCAAGCATATCATGATTTCGATTAAGAGAACTCCCAATCACTTTCACCCGTCTCATTACAAAGGATTTCCTAAGATTAAAGTTAAAGCTAGTTGACTTTTTACAAGGCGTTGTGAAAAGTCCTGGAATATAAAGGTAAACGAATAATAGCCATAGTTAAAAACAGCATTATAGCAAATAATAAATACAAATTAAACTTAAAATGGAACAGTCTTACGTATTTGATTGAACGATAATTCCTGAAAGTTTAATGTGCGGGTGGACAGCTCCCAAAATATATTTAGTTACCGTACCACAGATTTTTACATTCATAATTGAATGTAACCAAACATTCCATATTAAAATAATTACAACTTAATATACATTTTGCGAAAACCATATTCAAGTGTTTCTACTGTGATCACAAGTACTTGTATGAAAGGAGAATCGAAGAAAAAAAAACAGATTAGATTTAAAGGAATGTACAATAACTTGAAACGTGAAAGTTGTCTAAAACGTCGTGAGACTCCGTATGCGCGAGTGAGGAGAAATGCAGAGAAGTGTTGAGAGTGGTAGGGGAGCAAGTGACTAGTAGAAGGTTATCAGTAGTGATGGGCAGAATCGAATCCTTTCAAGAGTCGAATACTTTTAAGAATCGAATGTTTCATTCGAATGCAAGTTCTCGGATACTGTCACTCACTAGTAGTAGTATTCGCTAATCGAAATCTCTTGCATTCGAATGCAAGTTCTCGGATACTATGATACTGTCACTAGAGCAATGCTATTCAGTTCTCGCCATGGATGTTCTCGAATAAAGCATTAAAATGATCCACGAAAATAGAACGGTTAGTCCCAATGTTAAATGCACTTAGAGGTGTAAATTAACAATTTTTATCGTGACTTATGGGCAATGCACTTTCAATCACTAAAATAATTAAATTCACATTTTTGGTGACAGCTAATTTATTCTCATATTTTTGCAAACTACCCAGATGTTGGTAAAAAAAGAAAGAAAGAGAGAAAGAAAGTAAGAAAGTAAGTAGCGATCAGCTTTAAAATATTTGACTATCACACAAAGCCTACTGTATTCCCATATTCTCCTTGTACCTACAAGGAAATAAGCAATAAGATAATTTGTACAAATGTTTATCTCAACTAACACGAAGAAGATATAGGCATAAGAGTTTGTAAGTATGGTTAGTACAAGAGTAGAGAAAGTCAGGTGAGTGCAACATATCAGATTTCTTTTAAGCATAGGTTTAAACATTGTGATAGATGCAATTACTAAATGTATTAAAGTAAAACAAATTAATATTCTCATTTTTATAAGCTTATTCCGATGTAATCACACCTTAATGTACCTACCCATCCGCGTTCCCTGAGGTTGTTCCCACCATAAATGTGATTTTCATAGCAGTGGAGGAACGTAGTTTAAGTTGACCAAGACCTGTATTACAATATCATATTTCTGTGTCACAGAATGGGATAAAACCATCCATCACATGATGTGGTCTCATTTAATGATTTTGAGTACATTACACTATATCGAACCTTTTATCATATATGTTATCGCAGTTTTAAGACGGATACCCAACATTTAACATAAAGTGCAGTAAACATGAGTGTAATAATGGTTATTGCGTAAATAGTAGACAACAAATAAAAGGAAAAAAAAAGGTTTCTGATATGATTTTACATATTTCCAGTCCTTTGTTTCTGGTTTTATAATCTTTGTGTTTTGAATTGTACATTTTATGTGACTCATAATAGGAAATGAGAAGTTTGAAGGTAGCTGCTGATTGGGTATGCCAGGCTGCCGATTTATTTATGTATTTTTTATTTTTTTTTTTTTTATGTCGCCTTTATTTTTACCTTTGGAAGAATTGCTCAATAGCACAGTCCCTTACCGTGACCTTAATATTTTGGTTTGTATTAATTTTGGTTATTAAATTCACATACTCATACATATTCTTCCATGCACTTCCATACTCTAAGCATGGGCGTCAGCAAACTTTTTATTCAAGGGGGTCGCATGTTGGAAATTTGCAATCATGCAATATTAATTCATTATTCCGCTGTCAAAGGTTATAGTATTCATTGCAGATAACGGTACTAATTTGTGATAAATAAAAATTCCTATTTACATAAAAATTAAAACAATAGTCTAATAGTATATTGGCTATACATTAAATTCATTCAGTACACGCCCCCCCCCCCTTACCGCTGCCCCTTCGTAACGCCCATTACCAAGTGTAGGGGAACGGGGTAATCCTATCCTGCAGGTGGTAATTAAACCCGGGACCTCTGTATTTGAAGGCTTCTATAGAGGCTGTCTACCATTTTCACTTCTAATCAGTCATAGATGAGATCAAAGGTGTAATGGTGAGTCTTAACTTTTATGACAGAAGCATGCCACAGCTAGATGTGATTAAAGATGCTGTATTACACTGCAAAATATTTTAGCATATGTATGTGGTCACATATCTTCGTATAATTCAGGCCTTATGCATGTTAATCATTTTGTTATTTGTTATAGTAATAATAATAGTAATAATAATAATAATGATAATAATGATAATAATGATGAAGATGATGATAGTGATAATGATAATGATGATAATTCATTTCATTAGATCACTTGGGTTTTATAGTTTGTACATTACCGTATGGTTGCTCATAAACGCATGCATGTCATATTCGAATACAAATATATTACAGAAAATTCATAGATTTCCAGTTTTGTATTGTTTAAGTAAAGTACCTGGGCGACCGAGCTTTCCTCGGCTTTTCTTTTCCTTCTTTAAATCGTGTGTGTGTTTTTTTTTTTTTTTTTTTTTTTTTTAATGGGAGAAGATATTTTTTATATAAACGTGAAAAACAAAATGTTAACTAAATATAAATTTTAATTTTAATTGTTGGAGCTGTTTCCGTGACGAGACCTTTAATATCCTGGCTAGTTTATTGAAATTGGCCCATTATACCGCTCGCAAAAGTTAAAGGCATGTGAACGCTGGCCAATGCTCAAACAGAGCGCTGTTGCCAAGCGTAGTGCGTGTACCAACAGAGGTTCTGTACATAAGAGCGTGTAAGATGCATATACCACATTCGGCAGCGCTGGTAGGAGGGGAAAGCGGAGGATTCGCTGGAGTCCGCAGTACGCCCCACCTCCATATGCCTTTAACTTTTGCGAAGCTTATAACAGAGAAATTATGGCCAAAATAAGGTCTCGACTAATTGTGACTGTTACACGTAGACTAAGACACCTAATAAACTTACTCTAGGTATTCTGAAAGCCCTTGACGATACCTTTAATATCCTGGCTTGTTTGCTGAAATTGGCCCATTAACATAGACATTATGGCCGAAATAAGGTTTCGACTAATGCGTGACTGTTACGCGTAGACTAAGATAGCTAAGTCAACTTTCTTTAGGTTTTCTGAAAGCTCTTGACGAGACCTTTAACATCCTGACTTGTTTGTTTAAATTGGCCCATTAACAGAGAAATTATGGCCAAAATAAAGTTTAGAGTAATTGTGACTGTTACGCGTAAAATCGTGTTTTTTCAGCAATAACACCTATATAGATAAACTTAATAAGAAAAGTCCTGTCTGAATACAAAATTTGATCGAAATCATTAGAGTCGTTTCCAAGTTCCGCGGAATATATTTATATACAAGAATTGCTCGTTTAAATATATGATATACAGTATATATATTATCAACATGAATTTTGCAGACTGTCATTGCCAAATACTAAAACTACATCTGATTTACATAATTGTGCATGTCTGAAATTAGTACCTAAAGTGTACAGTAATTTGATTTCTGTACACCAACACACACATACACACACACACACACGCGCGCGCGCGCGCGCGCGCGCGCGCACGACAGTAATACCAATTTGTACCAAGTGTGCTACCTTATGATGAATAGTACACTATTAATTCTTAAGATACTGTCAGATTTGTCATTTAAGTATTCTTCGATAGAGTAAAACGATTTCTGATATAGATACTCGTTAAGTCTTGAAATTGCTAGCTTTTTCAAAAGAGATTATCTCTGGAAAACTACTGCAAATAACTTTTAAATGCTTTAATATATGTTACGGCCATGACGGTGGTTATATTTTGTTGATGAATTTTGGTCTGAGCCGAGTGCTGTGGAGAATTACACGCAACCGCAACAGAACTACTAACCGCCGGAAAAAAGGGGTGGGGGAAACGAGGAAGGTAAGAATAAAGAGAAGGCTCATTTTACCGTAAATATACTGGTATCGAAAGCATAAGGAGCACGTACCCAAGCGTACAACTTTTACAGATAAATGGAAAAGCAACGGCAGAGCTGCGGGTCTGATAATAAATCGAGCGAATAGTATCGGAATTTTCCCTAACTTCTCTTGTGTGTGGACGCTGTAGCCAGAAGCACCAATTCCTCATTGGCGGGAGGAAAAACTTCTCATCACCAGAGTTTAGGGCAAAGTCCGTAGCAAGCTGCTTCCCTTTTCGTTTGCTACTTACTATCGAATTGCAATATCGCCTGAGGAAGGTATTGTAGCCAAGCTAATAAGGTGGTCATGCTGAAACCTGAAACCAGTTTCCTACTTCACAATAAAACAATTTTTGCCCCTTTCAGTAATAATTCACGCAGAAGCTTGAATTGTTTCGTATTCCGAATTTTCATATTTTATGTCTCATGCCTAAACCATCTTGAGCCACAAGTAATCAGGACGGATACCCGTGCGCTCTCTGGAATAATATCTACGTGGGAATGGATGCGTGACACGGATTAGTGGATCTATGTTAATTGTCTTGTTCTCTCCCTTCACTCCCTAACAGGTTGGAGTTCACTCTTGGAGCAGACTGAATCCGAGATAAGGCCTCTATGAAAGCTGAAGTGCACCTTCTCGTTTGCTTCCTTCATAATTTGACAAAGTGACAAAATCCAATCCACATACTTTTCTCTCATTTTATTGTCTCCTAAGCTTTTATCATAAATACACAGTTTCCTTGCCATCGTTGACAGCTTTTCGTGTTATAACAACCCACAAATTTTACTTCTCGTAACCTTGTTCAGTCCTTTCAGTGCATTTCTTCACTTTCACTGTCTCTGATACGCTAATTACGATGGTGCAATAATTCGAGACTCATTAGATCTTGTCTAGGACGACTGACGTATCTATCATGACGACACACACGCACAGCTGCCTCGCACTCACTAGCACACTGACCGGCTCATACCTGTCACTGTAACTCTCGCTCCTCTGCTGCACCACATCTCCTTATATAGAGGGGATGACGTCACATGGACCTTTCTCAACTTCTACACACACACACCGGCAATCATGTGCAGAGATGTTTCTCGAAAATGATGGAGACAGCCCCATTTATGTATCCGCTTCCGTTGTTGTTAGTCACGTACACACAAAACGTTGCACCAAACAACCTGACCTTGAACGCTTTTGCTCGCTAGGCATGTTTTTTTTTTTTTTTTTTTTTTTTTTTTTTTTTTTTTTTTTTTATTTTATTTTAAACTTAACTAATTTACTTCTGTGGTGACTCTGTTTATTTAATTTTTACAGTGGTGGAGTTGGTCCGGTACCGCCGAAGCAAACCGAATGTTTGTGGGTAATGTTAAGGTCGGGTCGTTGGCTTAGGCAGGTCAAGTGTAATGGCGGTGCCCTGACACTGACCTGCGGTTTGGGGGGGGATCGGGTCGTACTGAAGGACCGGGTGGAGGACCGAGTACATTTCTGAGGAGTGTCAGTCGATTCAAAATTTGATTCAGTAAGTCCTGTAGTATAAATGTGTGTCCTTGTAGAATTTCTTCTAGTGTCTTATGGACCTTGTGAATACGTGTGTCGTTGATGTAGGTGACCACTTTCTCCAGCTGCTTGTTGAAGTGGTCACGGAGGCTGTTGTTGTCTTGATGGACTGTGGCAGGTAGCGTTGTTTGCAGGTTATGGGTGACATCCTTAACGTCCTCGAGAGCACGAGTCAGGGCTGTCTCCCATGCTGCAACCCGGTCGGTGAGAGTCTGAAGTGTGTCTTGTATCTTCTGCAGTGTGGCGGTGTTGTGGAGTACAGCGGTGAGAAGTTGACTGTCTGCAGCGTCGTGTTGGTCGGCGGATAGGCGGTTGGTCGTGGTATGTTGGTGTGTGACGGTGAAGGTCTGCGAGGCGGAGAGTGGTTGTTGCGTAGGTAGCCTGTGAACTGCAGGCGTCTGACGGCGTGGGTTCCTGGGGCACGCCGCCTGGCCCGTGAAGTGGCCAATGCAGTTGCACGTGGCACAATACACTGGGCGACGTGTCAGGTCGTGGCTGGTGCAGGATGTGGTGTAGGTGCCGGCGCCACAGTAGTGGCAGCGTGGGGGGTCGGCGCAGGTATCGGCGGTGTGACCATACTGGCAGCAGCGTCGGCAGGGAATAGGGCGTACACCACGGCTAGCCTCGACTGGGAGCACCTGCCCGAGGGCAGGAAGCCCGTCCTTCAAAGCAGCGCGGTAATCTGCCCCATCCCAAAACTCCAGGCGCACCAGCGGCGACGGTCCTCTGGCTGTGATGATGCGCGTCGCTTTCATGAGAGAAGGCCAGCGACGTCGGGCTGCGTTGAGGAGGAGAGAGTCCGGAAGCTGCCGATGTACTCCGCGCACAACTGCGCTGAAACTCTGCAGCCTCGTGAGATTAGGATGACTCTCTCTGGACGTTTGATATTCAGCCTCTGGCTGTGTCGGCTGTGTGCGGTGGGTGGTTGATGTCGGCGTGGTGTCGCAGGCTGAGATACCTTGGTCAGGCGGCGTAGATGGAGGAGTTGGCGAGGAGGCTGGCTGTGAGGCAGGGACGGCGCTGGCGTTTTCAGTCTCCCCAGAAGGTTCTTCGGAGGCTCCTTGGACTGCTGCGGCGGCTCGCTTCTTCTTTCTTCCTGCCATGTTGTCTCTGCGGCGGCTGTGGCTGGACTCTTCCGCTAGGCATGTGGCACGAAGCAGCCCTTTGTTTTGCGCCGTTCCGGGCGTCACAATACGATAATCATGAACAATTAGTGACAACTTATTATGTAGTGCAGGCATTGGCAAACATGTACTCAATGAGGCCTCGCAACTATGACGTGTCAGGGGCAGCGCTTACTCTGTCTCCCCCTCTCTTGCAGCCTTAACTGGCACTGCATACACGCCGATCACGGGCGGACTGTCCTGTCGTATTTACCTGCACTTCTAAACATGTCTGTCAAAGTGTAATTTAACACTAAGACTTAAAGATAAAGATAATTTGCCCTGAACAGTATGATATTTTTAGTAATATTGCATTATTACCACGAACCATACAGAGAAGGATACATAAAATAGCAGAAATAACCGAAAAAAGGTACAAACCGAGGTCCATGAATTTATAGCCGTTTCTCTCGCGTTGGATGAAAGCACTGACAACGTTGACACAGCACATTGGTAATTTTCACTCGTGGGTTACTAACAACCTCTCGATACAAGAATATATGCCTGAAGTCATTCCACTTAGGGAGCATAAAACAGGGGCAGAATTAGTTCAAGCATTTAAGAAATGTGTAGAACAAAGGAAACTGAATCTCAAACAATCTTGTATCGCGATTAACAGATGATAATTTGCGTGCTATACTGAGAGTGGCTGCTTGTTATATATCACTAGATTTTCATGGTACATTGCAAGTAGAAGTGAAGTGAAATATATTGATCAAATATCTAGGCCTACCTAAAGTATCGTAGACCAAAATAGCTGGATTCAAGTATGTGTACTATTCCTTATTGTACTCTGTAGCGAGCGAGTCCAGCACTGAGTCTGAACGAAGCCCAATGCCATCCCCTGTTCTACATTACGTCATGTGCATTGCGGGTTGCATGTTGAAACGTCATACCGATACCTCATTGAGTACATGTTTGCCAATGCCTGATGTAGTGCATTAAAACAGTCAATGCGTGTTAGCAGCCAGCACTACTTTGTAAGGTCTCTTGGCTTTGTTTTATGATTTTGGATGATGCTACCTATGTATTTTCTGTTGAGTGGAGGATTGAGATCTCCGTAGTTTTCGAACCTTGAATATGGAGACTTCTAATCCAAATTATGAGGACACTTAATGCCAACATTATCTAATATGACAATAGAATACCTCGATAAATTACTGTAACTACGACACTGTAGCCTCTATCTAACAAAATAAAAAACAAAAATTACGTACTTAATTCACAGGAACATTTATAACCTTTCTACAAATTATTCTTACAAAGATGTGCCTCATCTACTTCATGCAGTTGCGGTAAGTCTGCATTGCCAAATTTTTACCAGGTGACCACTATATGCTGGTCTACATAATCTTAGTTCTTACCACGACATCGCGGAACATGCAGAAAATACCGCCACCACATTGACTTTGACAATTTAAATATGTTAGCAATCTGTGACAATTTCTCTCATCGAATAGTGAGGGAAAACATAGAAATATTTACACGAAAAGAGCAGTGCGAACCGTTACACAAACAAACACTCACAAGATATGAAGGACCCTATTAGCAGCTCAACTCCCTATTGGAGGAGAAGGAACCAATCGGATTACGAGTGAGACGGGGCAACGAGGCCAATCAGAGTAGATAGTGACAAATTGGTTGGAATTTTTGCAGTTGCCTATTGAAGAAGCCGAACATAGTTTTGCGGCGAAACGTCGGCATAATTTTTAATTCCTTAAATAAGCCAACAAGATGCGGCCCATACCGGAAACAAGAAATAGTAATTTACTAATTTGTTTAGTTCAAGTTGTCTTCAGATCAAAATTTAGAATTCGAACAAAAGCTTTTCTTTGGCGAATTGTATTGTGTTTATAATTTACATTCCAAAGTGTGGGTTTTTTCCCCTAGTGAGTCTCCTCAAACAGAGGTTACCCTAGTTGCCAGGTCACTGAGTCATCCATCCGCAACCAAGGCCACGGAGGTGTGCAGGTTGGGATTGGCAGGGACCAGCACTCCGACCCCCTCCCCCTCCCCTGACCGTAAGGCGACTACTTGACCTTTTAAGGACGCTACCTTTCCGTTAATTGGGCCTTCAGGAATCTTAGGAGCCTGAGTGCACCCCGTACCAGACCTCCAGCGGGGGAAAAATCCTATACCGGTACTGGGGATCGAACCCGGATCCTCCACACTACCATTGCGCTACAGAGGCAGTCTAAAGTGTAGATAAAATATTAGAAAATTCGAAATCATGTCAACCAACATCTTAAAAATGGTAATTACCACAAAGCGTTTATTTGTCGCAAATTGCATGGTTTAGAAATCTTTGTCCAATAAGCCTTTGTCCATCTCTAGGGTAGCCTTGCTCTTTCTCTAGAGTTTGTGGTTCCATCGAAAGGACCGGGTTCAAATCTTTGCTAACCGGCTGTGGTTAACTTCTTCGTGGTTTCCTTCAGCCGCTACTCCATATATAGTATGGTAAGCGGAACCTGAGAACCCGGAGGAAATCCGCTCCTGTGCCGCCTTATGCAGCACAAATCCCACATACGATTTCCTAGATCCAACCCAAGCCGCTGTCGTGAGAGACACATGGTTTAAACACTCGGCCACGGCGTGGCCTCAGCTGCTAGATAATTAGTATGTTAATAGATACCAATATGTTAATGTCGGATAACCTAAGTATTAATTAAACTATGCGCATTAATAAAGCACTTAAGCAGCCGTTAAAGAATCGTTACCACAACAAAACTATGGCCAAGCATGCCAATTCACGAATATTAATCCAGCGGACAACCACGAAAATTTAACAGCGATAGCTCAGAGTAACGGGCTGTTAAAACGATGCGATATTAAATATTTTATGTTCTGGGGTATGCATGTTATGAATAGCTCGTTAACGGAGTTTTAAAAACTTCACCTTATCTTCAGGCAAGCATGGGGAGACACTCAATTATAATTATCTTCGGCAGTAATGGGGCAATTTCTTCCAAAGATTTATGTCTTTAGCAATAAAGTTTGTACTTAGAATATCTTCGAGTTTATGTTTACGTTATATGGCAATCCACTTGTCGTTTAAATATGTATTGGATTAAAATCACTACACCCTAGGGAAATATTTGCTATCCCCTAGGGACTTCTGGTTTCTTAGTTTAGCTGTAAGATTGCTGAAAATTGTTGAAAGAGTCGGAAACTCTGGTGTTAGATTTCCTTTTTTAAATAATTTTCAAATTAGCTTTCCACAAATAAATACTGTATTAGTTTCACAATTCGACGAATTGCACTTCTGACACTAGTGTGATGAAAGTCCAGTACAATTATTTTTTCTCAGTTTATTTGCTTATAACTGAATGCACAACAGCACAGTTCTCTTTTACTGACGTTAACACAGTCTGCAGTCTTTAGTGATGGTACAACTCACCACTGTTTCCTTCGCGTAACCTTAACTCACTCGTTCCGTCTTTCTCCACTTTTTCTTTCTCTTAAATAGCTGACTTTGGCGATCACTCAACACTCTTTAACTGCTTCGCTATCTTTCTTCCCAATACACCGGTTCCTTCATGTACACACACACACACACACTAAAATTAAAAGCTGTTTTCCGAAGACTAATGTCTGTAATTCATTCCTCTGGTCGCCTCGCCTTCTTATACTACAGCGACAATGACGTAACGTGGACCTATGCCGAACTTCTACAAATACTCGGGTTGCCGGACACTTCTCGAATAATCTGGAAAACCCCTTTTTTTGTTCTAACGGTTCACAACAGTCGCGCGAGCGCCTTTTATACACCCACCACCAGTGCGGCAGAGCAATCTGGCCCCGGCCGTCCTTCGTTGTGCACCGCGGTCGATGTCATAATACTTTCGCGCTCTCATTTCTTTACAGCTATAATAAAAATAATTGTTAAAAGTGACATTCACCGAGTGTTAGCGTCATCTGAGATTTGATGCCTAATTGTCTTCATTCTGTATTTCCTTTAAATAAATCAACTCGACTCGTAAAGTAACAATAATTATAAAAGTACTAAAATATACCTTCCGAATAGTTTTGAAGCAAATTGTCATTATTGTTTGTTTGAAGTTACTTCACGTTTGTATGTATACTTCATATGGTGAGAAGTTCTGGATATTCGAGGCCTGCATCCCCCGTTTGGGCCCCAAAGTACATCTCCAAGAGCCTTCTGTGTGCATGATACGCTTCCTCCCCTCTGTACAATGTGATAGCCTTGAAGAGCATCATCACAGCTGTGCCTGATGAGCGTTGTTAACTTCAGTAAATGGTGTTAGTTAACAATGCAGGGAATGCAATGCTTATATGGAATAGACAATAGTAATACCCAAAGCACATCTTACATATCAGCATATAAGCACATAATGTGGGTATTATATATTATTTTTTATCACATTATAATGTAGTTTTATGATATTATTGTCAGACAGGGCCTCTCTGGGTGCATGCACCAGTGCATCGCACGGTGCAAGGTGTAAAATGCGCCTAAAAGTTTGACCTGGGTGCAAAAATCCACTCCCTCCCTCCTTACGCTTGTCTCGCTCGCTTTGCCATTTCCCTCTTCCACACGTTCAGCATTGATTCTTCCTAGCCACGTAATGTTTACGTGCGGTACACATTGCTAAACTGGTTAATTTTTTGTGATCAAATCTGGTTTTATGTGTCTATGAAAATTAAATTATTAATATATTTATTAATAATTAATCACTTTTTGATACGGTCATGTGAAATAACTCTTGGATCCTACAGGTAGAACCTATTAACTACCTGACCAATGCCTAATGTATAACTGGAACACTGAAATAACCTGGCAAGATTACAGAATTACAGAACAATGGCATTTCTCTGTTTGGAAGCAAAACATGTCAGATTTTCAACATTTCAGTACGATATATCGAATTCATTTCAGTACCGCCAACTCACAATCATTCTGAAGCAAAATTCCCTTCAAGATACCAAAATCAAAGCCAGGGAAAATAAAAAATGCATTTCACAAAGCTTTAGTGAGGAAATTTATCAAGCAACGCTCACCCGCACTAGGACTAGGACTAGAGCTCCTCCTGGAGCTCTAAAAATGGCTGATATTGAGAAAACTAAAGTGTGCCGTTAAAGTACAAAGTATAAGAATAATAAAAAATTTAAAAAGTAAAAATCGAAATTTTCAGCAATTTTGACCAAACTTCATCGATACAATGCCTTAATGGTCTGGAAATCACGGTACAAACTTTGGGTAATGAATGTTTGTCTGCAAGATGCAGCAACCTCCTTAATTCTTCCTTTCTGACATCCCCTCTGTTTTCACCATATGTTTTTTCTTGTGCTGTTGATGTCTTTCAATACATGATTTTCTTACGTATGTCATTATTTTACCTTATAATTATGAAGCATTTGGCTCCTTAGAGTAAAAAAGTTCCCCACTCAGATTTAAATGGAATCTTTACTTTTTGGAATAGGTCGCTCCATTATTAGATAGTTGTATTCCACCTATCTATCTTACACATGCAAACCGCCTATAAACACACGCTCTCTCGCTTAATCCGCTCTGCAGCGCGCGAGTTGAGCCGAACTTGACCGAGTAGTCACGATGCACGGTGCAAGGAACCTCTGCACCTTAGAATGCACCCAGTGTGATTTTAAGCTTTGAGAGGCCCTCCTGTAACACTTCCTTACTTCAGATTACGTTCTAAACGCACATGTTAATAATATGCTATGGTATGACATCCCAGAGCATATAATACATATATGCCTCTATCCTTCATGATGGTTTCTCATTTCTTCACATAACACAATGCAACGTGTACATACTATTTTGCGGGATTTACAATTTAATTGCATCACTAGGGTGAGAAGTAATCTGTGAGTGATGGATGGCAGGAACATCCAGTAATGGATGACGTAAATTGTGAAGTATAAGTGTTATTTGCTAATACTTCAAATGCTTATCTGTGCTACAAGTAAGAATTTCAACTTATGACAGAAATAATCCAATGAAGCGTAAATTTCATTTATTAGTTAATGTGTGTACGTTTGCTGCACCAAGAGTTTTACGCACCCAAAATTCAAGTCTTAGTAAAGAAGTAACGAAGAAAGTTTTACCTGTTTCAATTTCAGCAAGCTGGAAATATGCTGTGGTAACTTTATTGCCTAACGTGTTTCACATCAATTAGTGAGATCCAAAAATATTACATATACATATTGTGCTAATTCTCCATGGAAAATTAAAGATAAATTTCGATTTTCATTTTTATCAAACAGTATAAGCTGGTTTATGAGGTTTTCTTGAGCGTTATTATGTCAGTTAATAGCCAGCGACTAACAAAATTCCTGTTGGTATCGTATTAATACAGCTTTCGACCTCTCACTCATTTCAGCTGCATAAATTTGTATCTACTTTCTTGTTTAGTTTTATTTTTTGAACGAAAGCTACATTTTCCTTCAAATTATTGCGTGGAGTGCCTATATATCTTTCACCTTCTCCTTATCTACCTTTCTGTGTCCCTCTACCTGTATCTGTTTCTGTCAAAAGTGGGGTTTTACTTCCGTTTGGTTACTGTTTCGAATTAATTCCTCTGCGAAGGAATGACATATAAGTAGGTGTATATTTAAAGTGTTAGAAGCTTGCTAATTACATAGCTCAGAAATTACTCAACCAATTTGAATTGTTATTCAAGTCTCAGCATGCTGCCCTCCATCTATTGTAAGCCAAAAATGTCTCCGGTAATAATATTTTCCTATTTTTCGTCCTTACGCATGCTATCCGTCTTTTGTTCCCTACATAATGGGCAGATTCTCATCGTCAACATTCTCACCGTTCTTTTCACCCCCAATCTAAGTCATTTCCGTTTTCTGTTTCATAATCAGCTCTAAAATATATGCATCCTAACCCCCAGCCAATTTCAATTTCTTCAACACATCAATAATTTTCTGTATTCAGTTTTTATTTCTTGCCTGTCTGGTCTACTTTCATCACACTGCACCTATCTACATTACCGCTTTGCCAAATATTCGTTAAGCAAATGTTTGATAATCTATATTTAGGAGGTGGAATCAGGACTGAAAAATTCAATGCCATAGCCGGGATTTGAACCATAGATCTTCCGCGTATCGAGCGGCTGCTTTAACCACTAAGCTGCCTTGGCCAACTTGCAGTGCGACACTAAATTCCCCAGCCGATTCGTGATAATTGATTACGTAATAATTTTGATAATCTCCTTTTTAGCACCACTACCCACCATTTTGGATGCTCAGTGTCATTCATTTGATATCGATAACAATATTATAGCTCTTTGGTCATTTTTGATTATCCGCAGCCAGTATCTAACTACATTTATTTTAACAAATACTGCATCTTTCCAGCAGTCTCCTTCATGAAGAACTCCAGCGCTAATGTACTCCTTCCCAATCCCAGAAAAAGCTTCCAAAATTACATCGTATTTCCTGCTTCATCCTGTACCTCACTTCTCTGTAATAAAGATGACCTAACCATTGCCCTATACGTAGCTTGTAATATTCTTACTGGCATATTTAGAACCGGATCAACATTCTCAGTACTTCAGAAAGCTGTTCAAACCCTTTGTGCTTCAAAACCTCCATGTTCCTGCTACATTTTCCACCCATGTCAAATCTTACTCCTAAATAATCGAAAAGAATGTGTATTTCTTCCAGAGAGACACGGAGAGACAGAGACGGGCTGAAATAAACAGAGCGAGACAGAGAGACAGAAAGAGACACAGATAGAGACAGACAGAAAGAGAGACACACAGAAAGAGAGAGAGAGAGATAGACACAGAGGGACAGAGGTAGTCAGAGAGAGACATAAAGAGACACAGAGACAGAGATTGACAAAGATAGCCAGAGAGAGAGAGAGAGAGAGACAGAGATAGACACATATTCAGAGATACAGAGAGAAATACAAGAGACAGAGAGAGAAACAGAGATAGACATAGATATTCAGAGAGATAGGGAGGTAGAGATAGAGAGAGGCAGAGATAGAGAGAGAGACAGAGATAGTCAAAAAGAGAGACAGGGAGAGACAGGAGACAGAGATAGCCAGAGAGACAGAGAGAGGCACAAGAGACAGAGATGGGGATAGTCAGGGAGACACAGAGATATACACAGAGAAAAACAGAGAGAGAGAGAGAGAGAGAGTGACACATTACATATGTCCGCTTTACCTACAAAGTATTTA
This sequence comes from Tenodera sinensis, assembly GCA_030765045.1. NCBI lineage: Eukaryota > Metazoa > Arthropoda > Insecta > Mantodea > Mantidae > Tenodera > Tenodera sinensis. Next base: position 80,714,183 of record CM060966.1, read on the forward strand.
CATATCTGTTTTAAAGGAAAGTGCTTCAGTTCTAAGAATATTTGCTACTATGCTCCATTGCCTATAAAAGCAACAGAATCAGTTTAAACCTGATTGCAAGCTCTTTAGTATTTTAGGAAGAATTATGTCATCAACGTGCAAAAGAACTACAAAACCAAAAGCAAAACAATCTTTTGCTTTTCTATTCAGGGTGTATTCATCTCTTTCTCCATTATCACTAACAATATGATCAGTTAGCAAGTTAAAATGTAAAGGGGATAATATGCGACCCTGTTTAATCCCGGTCTGCGATACATTACATACTGATAATATACTGTGCTGTTCGACCCTGGTACCAAATTTAACTTCTTTATAACTTGGCTTTCTCCGAAAGTGCTTTACCTAATAATTTCTCCCATAGAAACTTACGTTGCACAGCATCAAAGGCCATTTTAAAACCTAAAAGACAGGATATGCCTTACCCTCTTTATTTCTTGTTTTCAGAACAAAGACATTGTTAATAGTTGAAAAGCCTTTTCAAAATCCTGCCCGAAATTTACAAATATTATCATATGATTTAACGCGACACTTAATTCTTTCAGTAATTCTTTCTTCGAATGCCATCTTCACCATTCCCTTCCTTTTTGCACTCGTTTCCCAATATATATAATTGAATTACAGTTATTTTACCTATAACCATTATTCCTTTTGAATCAAATATAATAATTTGAACAACCACAATTTAAAATTATGGAATGAAACAGGTCTTCTGAGAGCAGACACTGGATTTTCGCTGTAGCACCCAAAAAGTGGAACTCCTGTGATAAACATCCCAGGATAATTTAACTATCCAGTTCATACCACTTAGACTATACGTCACAGGAAGTGGAATGACCTAAGCTGCAATCTGCATTACTAGGGGGAATGCATTAGAAGTCACTGCATTATGATGTATAATTTGCAAAGCTAACGAGCTTCCTTGATGGTTAATGAGCTCCCTTAAACCGAACATCAGCGTTCTAGCATTTGTGAAGTTGTATTAAAATTTAATACAAAAAATATTTAATCTTATCATTTCCTCCGCCACAAGAGGAGCGTTTGGTAATTCAAAGAAATAAAATCTTATACATACACATACACATTTCAACGCCGTGATCATAATATTGAGAATATTTGCACGAAGAGCACAATATTCTTCGACTGACCTACATGTGCTGTTGTTCCGTCCTATAACTAGAGCTGTGGAATTTCAGTGGGATTCTCAAAGCAAAATGGAACAAAACAAGGTGCACATGCACTAGGAGAATCAAAGTACGGGCCTAAATTGTAATACACTTGGAAACAGGAGAGTTATGATATTGACATGCACATATCAACGTTGAAACGGTAATTAATGTGGTTTTTGATTCTAAATTGCTTGAACGCAACAGTGATGTTGAAAAGTGGCTTTAGTGAAAATGTACTTTGTTCTGCTTCATCTTGCTTGGGGCAATTCGTAGAAATCCCATTCTGTGCTTTGAAGATTGAATAAGAGAATCTTAATGCCAGTAAATGGGTTTATTTATCAGGTGCTGTAATTAATTTAATCCAGGTTACGTTGTTATGGGATGTAATACGTAGTTTTAGTATATTTTGTAGCAAGAAGCAAGGTTTGATAAGCAAAGTTATTTGACTATTGTTCCTGCAATGAAGATTTGTACTATAAGTATGTGTTTGTGCAGTTTTTAGCGTTATGTTCAGTATGTGTTGTGTAGCAAATATAAGGGGAGTACATGCTAAACTTATGCGGACGATTATTGTCAATGCGACTATAAGCTTAGTTTAGGTTTAACGGGATTCAAATAGGTCATCAGCGGACTATGGGCCTTATAATATGCATGTGCAAAATGGTGCAAGTTGTAACAAATATTACGCTATCTTTTCCGTTCATATTTCGATTAGTCAAGTATGTATTGTTATTCCAAAATAATGCTAACTAAGCTCTCCACAAGCAGGGGTTACACTTCCAAGAGTAGGTGACTTTACTTTTTCTACCTTTTACACATTCACTTTCATTCGTGCAAGTAGTTATTAAAGTTAGAAACGATTTCCTTCAGAGACTTATATTGATGCCCTACAATCTTATTCCAAGTGGTGGATCACTTACTGAAGGCTGGGTTTCCGTTGTTCCGTTGTATGAGAGTACGTATCACGAACTCTCATATTCTAGTACTTTCAGTTTGAGTGTCAACCTATACTTTAGAAATAGGATAGTGGTTCATGCTGAACAACTACAAAAGAATATATTGCTTAAAATATTAACAACTTAAGACATTGTGTCTTAAATTTGGATTATTTTTTAACTTTGGCTTTTATTATTCAGTGAATCTCCAAAACTTAAAACTATTTCACCAGTTGGTATTTTTTGTTCTAGCTACCAAAGATGTATTCGAAAATTTTATTTGTAACATAACACATGGGACATTAGTGAATGAATAATCCGAACTAAAAGAGGCTCCTGATTTAGCCAATTAGTCCGCACTTCCATTTCCAACATTTCCCTGATACCTTCGTATCAAAATAGACACAAATATCTTATGCAGCTTTTGATGACATTTTTAATTTTAGCAGAGCTTGGTATCAAACTGAATCTTTCAGTGATAGATGGAAGGCCAATCTATTCGTGTACTGTATTTATGTTTAGTGCACCACTCTACAGCTTCTTTTATAGCATATAATTCAGTCTGGAACACAGAACAGCTGAGACATAGCTATGAAACTTTAAGAAAACCTGTGTTCATGATAAACAGCTAAAGAACATCCCGCTGTTACATCATTTTCTTCTAAAATGAATCTGATCCATTTGTATGAATAATTTGTGTACGAATATTTCCACAGTTCTAGATACGAGTATAAATATTTTCGTATCGTGTGATAGGCTGTCCAGCAATCCGAAATGGCATAGCATGTTCACAATCAAAATTTAAGCGCTGGCAGTGATTTTTACGACTCTTTTTAATATTACTTAACGATACCCTTTACATGTAAGTAACGCAAATCCACATTGAATTTTATACAATTTGCTTTCGACATACCTTTTGCGCAAAACATCTTGATAAACAAGAACACTATACAATAATAATAATAATAATAATAATAATAATAATAATAATAATAATAATAATAATAATAATAATAATAATAATAATAATAATAATAATAATAATAATAATAATAATAATAATAATAATAATAATAATAATAATAATAATAATAATAATAATAATAATAATAATAATAATAATAATAATAATAATAATAGCCACAGTTGTACAATTCTGTTATAAATAAGTTTTAATACCTCTAAATTTAAACCAAAGTTGACTTACATGCTCCATATAAACCTCTAAGGTATTTGCAACCATTTGAGGCTAGATGTTCTAAATGAGGTTTAAAAGTAAGTTTTTATATATAATTGCGGCTAGATAATTGAATGTATTAAAAGTAACATCTCTTGACCGTTAACTTTTAAGTTTTCGTTTATTTTTATATTTCTTCGTTTTGGAGCAAGCATTGCCTCTGACTTGGATGGGTTAAAATGGAATATAATCCGCAATAGAATGAAATATTCAGAACCATGATGCTAGTTTACATAATTTTCTGTATGTCATAAGCTCTGATAAATAAAAGGGTGTCATATGCATAAGTACATCCATTTGGTAATTCCTGTATAAGTTTATCATACAGGATGTTCCACAGCTCTGGGCTACAGGCCGATCCTTGGGGGCATCCTCGAGACACAGTAGCAGTAAGGGATTCATCATATATAGTCATCTGTATCTTGCGATTATGTAAGTAGTCTTGATGGGGTTTACACAAATTTTGTAGGGCATTTCTCCTGTTTGAGTTGATACACTATTTTGGGCCAATGTCCCGGGTATATCCGAGCAGTAGGAACTCCTAGCATTTTCCGCAGGAATGTTTCTTTCGTCCAGTTTGCCACATGCCAAATAACATATTCAGTTAGCTTCTGTGGGGTAAATCCTAACTGTTTACCGCCCAGCATGTAGTTGTGATATAAGTGACACATAATTCTCTTAACAATTGTTCCCTTTTTGGGGGGGGGGGGTTGGGGGGCCTTTTCCAAGCTTAGGAAGCAGGCCCAAACTGCTCGCGGAATAGCTTGAGCGATCATTCTTTTTTAACTGCTACACATACAGTTATCAGTGCAAGGTCGTGAGTGGCTGTGCTCAGTGAGTACCGGTTATCCAACCCTGGTCTAAAGCAATTGGCATTAGACCTGCTTTGAGAAACTGTCCTGTGTATAACTTTAATCCCAGCTGTTTTCCAACAATTAGGGATAACTTTTAGGTTTAAGCAATTAGTAAAGAGTCCAGAAAAAGAGTTCGGTTTGTGACGTGAACATGATGAGCTACGAGTACATTGGTATGACATATAAGCCTGGTAATATTTTATCAACTTACCTTCAAATGTATTGTTCAGTTTCTTTCTTATAGAATGCAATATCATTTTCAGTCAGGCTAAGAACATTTTCCTATTTTCTTAGCGTTTTACATTTCTTCTGTATCAGCTGGGAAGAACCGAATTGTGATGAAACTTTTTGTGATTACTAAAAATGTTTCAGTAAAACCACATTCAGATTATGTATTACAATTTTCTGGTTTATGACAAAATTTATGTGCAGTCTTACAAGGATTATAATGCGTTTGAAGGAGCAGAATTATCTTCAACTATTTTTCTTAGGCTCGCATATTTGATTTTTATATAAGTCTTCGCTTTTTATATTATATTTCATAAACATCACTAACAGCTATGCATTTTGTTCTTTTAAATCTTCTCTAACAGGATGACAGCGCTTTCTGATTGTTTAATTCAGTGGATCACTAGTAGTTCTTAACTTTCTTTTCGGATAATTTAGGAAGATGCAAATCACAAATGTATAATTTGTATTGTCTCTATGAGTTCTTTAACAGATTTGCTAAGACGTTTTGATTAATGTGTACGTGCTATAAGATTAGGAAAGTGAGCAAGTCTTCACAAAACAGCTCTTTAAAAGTGGTTAAACTTATTATTTGTTTCATACCTGCGTGTAAACTAAAGTTGACGAGAAATGCAACTCAAGTTGCTTTATTGTAATTATTATGTGATCTGAAGGATTAGGAGGGTCTTTGTCCAGCTATTCGGCAACGTAAGGTTGTAATAAAGCATTAAAAACACTAATAACAATATGACTACTTGAAGTACTTCAGCTGAAAATAGGAGTATTGCTGTTATTAAGAATAACGAGGTTATAAGAGTAGCAAAAATCTAAAACATTAATCCTCGTTCATCGTTTATAGGGCTATGCCAAGCATTGTATTTTGTATTTGTGTCATCAGCTAATTATATATTTTTTGCTGCCATATCAGCACATAATAAAGTAAGCTCTGAAAGTGCAATATCAGTATCAATATAGCTAAATATAAGCTGCAGAGACATAAATTTATCTCACTAAACCTCGTACTATCCACTACTCAGTCCAAAGTGCAGTACTGAGTTAGCCTCAAGATTTTCGCACTGTACATACTTATTATCGCTGACCTTATTGACGTATCCGTATGGTGAAAATAAATGGGAGCTGATTAGAAACCAAAGGCTTTATCTCCTCTTGCGTTAGGTTCCTGAGAACAAAGAATTCGATAATTTTTTATTAGACATGCAGCTTGAAATACCTTAAATGGGTTAAATGTTTTACAATGATTTAATTATGGTAAAACTTAAATAATTTATTGAAAAAGTACCACGCATTTTGGAAGGTAAAACGTTTAGAATTATTTGGACATACAGCTTATAGCTAATGAGGTAATATGTTGGCACTAGTTTGAGATTCGCTTGAAAAGTGACTAATGGTACTTATGACAGATAACTGCCTCGATAGCTTATTTATGTGTTCAGCTATTAAAATTAGTCAGATACCTGCTGACAACTCGGAAACATTAATGAAAAGAGAGCGATGTGAAATGAACGGGCAGGAAGTTTGGAAGAGCTAAATGATGTTCACACCATTCGTCTAGTATCCCGGGGAAACCACTGAAAAACCTAATGATCAGGAAGATTGGCGCAAGAATTGAACTCACGACTTCCAGAATGTGAGTCACATGCGCTACGCCTGCGTCATCTCGATCAGTGAGCGGAATAACAATCAAAACCGTGTACAAATTAATTAAGACCAACCTCTGCAAGAACATTTATCAAATACTGATGATGCTGTAGTAATAAAACGCGCCAACTATCTGGAGTATGCAACTATATTAACACCGATGGCATTGTTGCCACCAAATTTTAGTGCATCTCTTTGACGTTTCCCTGACATTCCTCTCTGGTAAACTGTATCAGCACACGCTGCTGATGTGCATGTTTTATGGCTGCTACGGAATCAAAGGCCGCAGGTTCAAATCCGTGAGAATGCTGTGAGGTATTGATTTACGGATCACAGGTTAATTAATTCTCTAATGTGCTACCAAGTTTAATTACAAATCATTCGCTCGTTGATGCACTTTTGTACTCGCACCGGCTCCACCCACAACGGGCGCTACGTACATGTTATGAGCTTAATGAGCAGGCAACGAACGAACCACAACCATGGTATCGTACCCTGGATCAACGAACTTCTACCGCACCAGCCAGTTTCATTACCTTTATAGTACTGGCTTTGAATTTTCTGGTTGCGGGGAAAAGTGTTATAGTATGATTAATGTGACCGAAACCACATACAAATATGTAGATATACAAAGCTTCACAGTATGAAAATTGCACGAATTTTGTTTTGAAAACAATATGATGTATTGCACTCACATGACTATCTCTACTCTTGTTCTAACTATTCTTACAAACTCTTATTCCTCTGTTAGTTGAGATAAACATTCGCAGAAATTATCTTATTCCTTATTTCCTTTTAGGTGCAAGGGGAATATGGGAATATGAAGACTTTCAAATTCTGTTCTCTTTATACGGCCAAGACATAAAAATGTGAATAAGGAACTGCCATTTGAGATTAATAAAAATACTGTAACTATAAGCATAAGGAATATCTCCGAAATGATTCACGCGACAAAGAAAGTTATTCAGATATAAATTGTGTGCCTTACCGATATCTAAATTTTTTGTGCAGTAAGATTTGGTGTGTCTCTTACGTTTACCAGTTATGCAAAAGTCATCAAGAGTAAGCAGGACTACACGGGCTATAGGCAGAAAATCCAAAACGTACATTTCATTTGCCATAAAAATACCTTAAACATATGCCATTTTAGCAAAAATCGTTAGTCATTTTTGAGAAAATAAAAATTTTCCATGTGAAAGGTAGTTTAGGCTGGAAGAATTTTCTTCAAATTCTTCGTGTCGCAGCCTTGGAAGATATTTAACTTAAATATCAACTTTGGTTTTGCCCAACTTTTCGTTTCTGAATAATGCTGTTCACATACAGACTCACAGACACACACATACGCGCGCTGCTCGGACCATTTTCTAAAATTGCTATTTTTGTGGATTCAGGGGCCCTTAAAACATATATTTCCGCTGAAACCTTGACTTCGAATTTTTGGGTGGAACACAATACTTTTCCTACTTACTGTACGTAGTACAGAAAGTAAAAGTCCGATGTGTTGCACTCACATGACTTTCTCTACTTTTGTACTAACCATTCTTACAAACTCTTATTCCTATATCTTCTTCGTGTCAGTTAAAATAAACATTTGTACAAATTTATCTTATTGCTTATTTCCTTGTAGGTGCAAGGGGAATATTGGAATACAGTAGGCTTTGTGCGCTAGTCAAATCTTTTAAAGCTTTGATATTCCGTTCTCTTTGCACACGTAACATAAAAAAATGAATAACGATGACCCATTTCATGAAAGTTCTAAGTTTTCCGAAACTCACACACATAACATGGAACATCTCCGAAATGGTTCACCCTACAAGAAAATTTATTGAGACATAAGTTGTATATTTTAGCAAGATCTACATTGTTTGTACAGCAAGATTTTGTCTATAACAGTTTACCAGTTATGCAAAATGCGTCCGAGTAAATACAACTACATGGACTATAGCCAGAAAATTCAAATATACATTTCATTTGTCATAAAAGTATCTAAAACATGTGACATTTTAATCAAAATCGTTAGAGCCATTTTCAAGAGAATCAAACTTTTCGAAAAATTTTCCGTGTAAAGGGTAGTTTAGGGAGGGGCTATTTTCTTCAAAATATTCGTGTCACATCCTTAAAAGACATTAAACTTAAATACCAACTTTGACACACAGACACACACACGGACCTTTTTCTAAAAATGCTTTTTTTTTGGATTCAGGGGGCATCAAAACATGTATTTCCGGTGAAATCTCGACATCAAATTTTTGGGTGGAATACAATACTTCCCCTACTTACCAGTAGAGAAAGTAAAAAGGGACTGCTGGTTGCCAAATAATAATTTTATCACACTTTTGCTTATTCTGAAAAGGCTTAAAATCCATTCCGAGATAAACATTTGTTTTTACAGAATGATTCAAAACTAGTTTTACCAACTCGGACATGAATTTCTTACATCAAAAGGAGAAAAACGTTCATATGAACATATGTCTCATAATCATTTTTTTCCCTCTTATTAATGAAAGTTAACGTTCATCGCTCTACACATGAACCTGCTAAAAGGTGTCTTAAATGTCGACCTCTTTATTCTATACTCGCAAGTACTCGTCGAGTTATGGACTGTCGTACCCTTTCAAATACTCCGGGATGATATCGAATGGTTTCGCAGGCTTCCATATCACGCCATCTGATACAGCCGTTTATCCTCGCGTCCATTACCATTCGTGCGGCCTATATAAAAATGGCTGCCTCCTCACGAAATGTATATCCTGACAGGGTTTAACGAAAAACGTGCAGTTATCTGAGAACCGAGCGCAACGGCTCAGAAGGTAACGTATGTGGCCCGCATTCGGAAGGTCGCGGGTTCGATCCCCGTAGCCGCATAGTCTGATATGGATTGTCCGTGGTTTGCCCATGTCACTTAGGCGAATGCTGGGGTGCATTATTTCATACCATAGTTTCCTTTGCATCATTTTCTTTCATTCCATTTCCTTATCCTCTGTAAGGTGTACTTTCAGATATGTAGTGTTGGCACTGCCGGGCAGATGGCGTGGATAATTGCGCAGGGCAGCTGCTGTTTCTCGGCGCTAGGTGACGTTTGGACCGCCCTTGTCCTCAAATGGGGGGGGGGGGGGGGGGACGCGATACCGGACCCGTCGTGTGATGGCTGCTTGGCGGAGCCTGACACCCGAATGAAGAGATCTCAGCACTTGTTATGGACTTAGGGACTTCTTTCATGAGTGTATGAAAAATGGAATTATGTCTGGTCAAGCAGCTTAACCCTTAACTGGTGACGTGATAAAGATATCACGCTACTGGTAATGTGACGTCTGGCTGACACCTCATATTTGTGTTACTCGAGAATTAACGTTAATTGGTTTGTCAAATTTATGAACCTTCTATTTAATCAAGGCACCATTAAGATTTATTTTGTCATATGAAAAGTTCAATAATTATATTATTTTAAACCTTAAAAAGGTAAAGAACGCTCTTGTGTAAATAATTAGAAAATAAGATGTTTGACTTGCGTTTGCTTCTCCCTAGGAATCACGTATAAAGATATTAACAAAAGTCGGGTGTTTTCAGATTCAGCAATGAATGCGGACTATCACAAATGCAGTGTTTACATTTCCATGAGTGTCTTCAAAACGTGAATGCCATTCCTATTGTGCTTTTTACACATATTTTATGGAGATGTTTAGAGTATTTTAAATCTATCTTTAGGATTGGCGAATCGCAAACGTAGCAGAAGTTTGTAAAATCTCTCTTAGGCTATAATGAGACAATATTTCTCTGCAATTGCCATTTGTTGCAGACGTAAATGAAATATCCTTATCATTCGATTTGAAAGCAGCAGAGTGTGAAAATCTACCAGCTCAAAATGATCAACATCTTGATTATGGGCATGACTACTGCATTGAAGCTTTTCCCCCACGTTATTAAAATGATTTGTGCCATCTCAGGGAAACAAAATCCGAAGCTTCACTTTGTTCCCCAGCCGTCCAAAAGGATTCAAAGCAAGCAAATACATGGTACTATGGCTCGGAGACTGAAAATATCTTCTCACAGACTCCTATTTGCATATTTATGGACTCTAAAATACAAATAGCCTTTCCTCACTTCAGTTTCTGTTTATATTTTCAGTGCAAGAGTTTTAAGCCACTTCAACAGAATCACCTTTACGATTTCTCTATCAAGTTCATTTTCAATTACTATTCCACGTCCACGTTGCTTACATCATTACCTCCATCTTCATTCAAACTCTTTAAGCACTTTAATTTCAGGGTCTCTGAGCGTCACTCCTAAGGATGGAACAACGCAATTCACCATTGCAAACAAATATTGCTCCTGGCAGGAAAAATCACGCAACTGGTATGTGATGTCTGTCGAATATTGCTATTCCCTTGTGAAATAAACAGTCAAGGCCTATCCACCGAACCTTATTAGAATACCTAGAGCATAGGTGAGGAGAACTGACTCAATGCATCACTCCTCCAGCATCGTACTTTTAACCCCTCTCAGCGATTAGCTACCAGGCCACGCCTACCGCTATGGGCTGTCTACCACAGAGAACCGGTCATTACTTCAAATTGCGTTACTTAGTGGAGAGGGTAAGTACTAGATTGCATTGCTGTCACCTCTCTTCTCCATGCCTGATATAGGTAAGCAAAGATAATAAGGTACTGTAAGCCTCTGAAGTAAATTTCTCCTATACAATGCAGGATACCGTTTCTTAACTTGTACGACGTCTGAGAGACGTCACGTCACCAGTTGGGGGTCAAACGGACAAATAACAAAAGTACATTTTCTTCATCAGTTTTTGAGCGCATCTCACACCAATTTGTATTATTAGATAATTTACTGTTGGAGACGTAGAATTTAAGAGTTACCTACCTGCAACATTTTCATATAGAGACGCCACAATCCGTTCATCCATTCACTAATGTGAAGTATCAGGATGAACAGATTCCATCGGCAGCTCCAGTGCGTTCAAAACATATCAGAAGATATATTCCTGTAGGACGTTATACCATTTCGAATTCAATTATTCACAGCCATTGACAAAATTATTCGTTGAATCTTGTTGCATCTTTGCTTTATCTTTTACTTCTAGAATTTTTTATCCGTAACATGACATTTGGTGTAATGGAGTTCAGATAGATTTTGAAGAATAACTAATATAAAAAGCCCGTTCCTACTGCATACGGCAACACAGGCGTAGGGAGTAACTTGCTTATTGACTACCGGTATCAGAGAGTGCTTATTTATATGCAAGCGTTTAAAATAGGGAATTAAATGTAGAACAGCGGACATATTTTTAAGTTATAAGTATCAAGATAAGACAGTAATATTTGATTTAGATTTATTCACCTATATAGTTAGAATGTAAATCTATGGGAAGACTCATCGGAAGGACTTGTATAGAAATGTAAGCAAAACGAAATTATTACGCATGTATATTCCTCACAAGTTAAACGCCCTTTGTTCTGGAGTTTCTGATATTAATTTTTATGTTCGTGGCTAGCGCAGCTAGATGGCATTTTCATTAGCTACAGTTTTTTCCCTCTTTGCCTCCATAAGCCATTTTCTACTTCAATGAGATGTATCTTTTGAACTAGCGTTATGCGATTGTAATCTCTCGACACTAAAAAGGATTCCAGAATTATTTGTTACGCGTGCAGTAGGCAAAGCTAATACCGACGTATCAGCACAGAATGTAGCCATGCTTCCTCTTATGATGCAAAATATGAAAAGGGCATATTTGTTTGCTGCAAGGGGCACATATTGAAAGCTTTTTCTTTTCAGGAACATTAAAATGTCATTGTATTCGATGTTCAACAATCGAACAACTCATACGACGAAGCTCAGGCGCCATCATTTTGCTGTTCCCCTTAATTCATCTTCCTTAGAATCGCAGGTGAACGATGTCTGGATATTCGTTGAGAATACAGTAGAACTGTTTCTATGCCTACTGCATCAATACTTTGGCCTGTGCCTGTATCTCCATAAACAAGTTAAAATAACATTTAGGTATATTAAAATAAAAAGTGCAGATATCGAAATGACTAAATGACCAAATTACCTAACAAAAATCTCCAAAGTCAACTATGCCATATTCAAACTTTGCTTGTCTGCGGTTAATATATTCCCCTGTTTTTTCTCGGTATTGACAAGGGATCAACGTTAGAATTTGAGTAAAAAAACTTTGCACTGTTTACATTATGTATTTGTGTATAAATGAAGGTATATTTGCATTTTAATGTTGAAACATACGCAGGCATAGATACTCAAATATTTATACTACGTAACAGACATGGAAGTTTGGGTGGTAGACTGGATTGAATAAATAATTCGTCATCATCTTGCTCATTGACTTTAAGAGCTAATCCGGAAGATCATTCTCGCTCCTATATATAATCTACTAATTTAAAGCATACTGTGTTTCTTTGCTCCACTACTGTACCTCGTTTTCTGATATACCTAGCAGAAATTTTATTAAGTGTACAACGTAGTGTGACGCTGGACGCGGCGCACAACAAAGGATTGTCGCATCTAAGCTACTTCACTCCAGATACCAAGCCGACGAGCAAAAATAAGGGGCTCAAGGTCAGGCTGCCTCGCGCAACTGTTTGGCCATATGTGACTAACAGCAATGAGCGTGGTGCACAACAATGGATTACTGGAACCTTGGAAAGGCATCCAGCGGTCGGTGCGTTTGTAGAAGTTCCAGGAAGGATCATATGACGCTGTATAAAGAGGCGAAGAAACAACAGAGGGGGGAGTTGCAGACATGAATCGGTCAGTGTATCAGTGAGTGTGAGACAGCTGTGTGAGGTACTGTAGTCGTGAAATAAGAGATGAAGTCTTAACAATTGTCGAGTGATTGCATCGTCAGTTTGTATTTGAGAGACAGAGAAAGTGAAGAAGGCCAGTGAAAGGACTGAGCCAAAGTTACGAGAAGTAAACAGTTGTGAGCTCAGATATCATGAAATACTATAAACTGTGTTAACGCCTGTAGAAGAGAACGTGTATTTGTGCAAAAGTTTAGAAAACAATAAAGTGACTAAAAGTAATAGGGATGGATTGGTCAGTTTGTCACAACATTTTTCAGTCTGATTTTTTTAGCAAAAGCATTTTACACATGACCAAACTGTATTACCAATTTAATCAACCGAAACTCTTCATATGAAACAACGCTGTATGTTTTATTCTATTTTTGATCTTTTTTGATCTTGTGATGTGTACCTCTCTCTTCCAGCTGGTAAAGACACTATTTTGTACACGTTATATACCTATAAAGCTTTGGGAGAATTTACAAGAAACTCATATAATTTGATAAAGAGACTCCCGTTAATACATTTTTGAACGCCTCTGGACTAAGTATATGGGGAAGAAATAAGAGCATTCTTACCTACATCCGTTCGTCCGGGCGAGTACGCGGCATCTGTGTTTATCTAACACAGAGAGCGAGAGAGAGAGAGAGAGAGAGAGAGGGGGGGGGGGAAGAGAGAGAGAAGGAGAGAGAACCGTATTACTCAAAAACGAACAGTTGGATAGATCCCAAATTTGGAATTGCGGTACTTGAATCAGACATCCATAATCCACACCACAAGAACAATAAAAACCGCCTCCCCATGCAACCCTGGCATGAGCAAATACTCTTTATTTCTATTCGCACAAAAATGCCCCTAATATTTTAATAAATTGATTGAAATGTTGATAATGCAAATAAAATGCATGTGTGGAATATTCTGTGAGGAATATTCATTCTTACGGAATAGTACATAATTGAGAAACAAGACAAGATGAGCAAAACTGGGATCTACGTATAAGCTATTAAAACACTTTCTTTGTAGTACCAGCCGTATACAAAATTATTATTTCGTTATTTATGTTTCAGTTTGGTTTGCTTGTCATCACTGAGGACCTTTTCACAGAGGCTGGACAACCAAAACTAGGGTTGTGATATTAAGAGCTATAATATTGATCTCATAGGTTGCGAAGTAAACAGGACTGTACTATATAATTATAAATAAGCAAGAGGCGGACATTTACTTAGGAAATGAACTAGCAGAGCCTTTTGTGCTTATACAGTAGTGTTTGAGCAAAGGCTCTCACTCAAAATTACGTTTACCTTTCTACATTTCACAGTATGAACAGTACAATGTTAATAACCGTTGCATTTACAAACCAGTACATTTCTTTTCACACAGCGATAACCATATACTTGCAAAAATTGATGATCCAAAGTAAGGACTCTTATAGGCCACTACGCCTATAAATTTTTACCCAAATTGGGAAGTAAGTGTTTACAGGTGAGGAGCAAAACCTAGAACATGTACTTATACTTATGCTTAATAAGTTTTATATTTCAAGGAAGGCACATTTTTGTGCTTTTTTTTTTTTTGTTTATTTCTTACGGTTTACCGTTATGCAGTCATTGAAATGAAGAGATCTTCATAGGCTTTTCCCAGAAAGCTCAAAATATAATTTTGTTTGTCATGCAAATGTTCTTAAAGATATAGTGTGTTAATAAAACCATTAGAGCTATTTTGGAGAAGTGAAAGATAACGAAAAAGTTGCCGTGTAAAGGATAGATCACATACACACACATACACACATGCACACTCACACTCGTACACTTTATTTCAGCGCCCTTTAACCTATTAGGTCATATGGGACAATGAATCAAATTGGGGTAAACTGATGCTCAAAATATCTCGGGATCCAGAGAGGTTAAAGTTAGGCGCCTATCAACTTCTCAAGATAAGGGGAACTCCTGTAAAGAACTTATCCGGGTAACATACACTAAGCGAGATTCGAACTCGGGGACTCTGTAAGTGTCACACAAACAGGCTACCTCCACATCACAGAGGTGGGAAAACATACCATATTCTTATGTTTTTCTATATTCAAGAAGCTTCAAAAGTATATTTTCGGTGAAATATCGGTGTGCAATTTTTGGACGGGATGCAATGTTTTCTCTACTCATTTTAGGCAAATAGTAGAGAAAGGAATAGCAACTTACCACTTGAAGTAGGCTTAAATATTGAAAACTGTACTTTAACGAGGTCTATACTATTTTGTAGTATATCCATCTCATGCACTTTATCTTTAAACAAAAGTAATCCAGAATAAAGAGGGCTTTATGGACTATGCTCAGTAAATTCAACCAAAACCTTTTATTTCACATGAAAATATCTTTAACATGTAGCTTTTAGTCAAAACTGCTGTTTTAAGGAGATAAGAAATTTAGGCAACTTTTCTCGTATAACGGATAGTTTGGGGGATGTTTTTATGCTTCGGTCACATTGCTGGAAGACGTTTAACTTAAATGCCAATTTTATTTAAGCGTTTTTTAATTAGTTTAGAGACACAAACACACACGCAGACATATCCACATATAGATGGACATTCTTCTTAATATATTTTGGTGAAATCTCTGAAGAGAATTTTTGGGTTGAATGCCATATTTTTCATATAATAAGCAGGAGTAGAGAAATTAAAGATGACTACATATGGAATTTGATTTATGTGATGTTTTATTAATGATAAACTAATATCATAAAAATAGTAGGCTTAAAAGAATATCATAATTTAGACATGCTTCATGTTTGCATATTAAATAACAGCGAGTGTATTGTCTTTTGTTGTATTTCGCAAGCTGTACAGAGGATTTATTTTCCTGCTGCTGAAGTAACTTTCTTGCTTTTTAAGTTTGATCGTGATCAGACGAATTGGATCCTAACTTTAGTAGGTGCAGGTGGCGCAGCTTTCATTTAATCAATGAAAAGAACGTACTTTGCTGTTTTCTTCTTCATTTTCTCATCCTTTGCCTCCTAAACAAGCTTTAAACTGTGACTCTGTAATTATTTCAGACTTCTGCCTCGTGGTACTGCTTTGATGTAGGTGCGTTCTTTTAAGAAGCGGCCTGATTTCTTCTGGAATAGACTATTCATTGAGCACATTGTTGGAGAATCTAAGAGTACAGAAGGCACACCAATAAGTGAAGAGTGCATATTTACCTCGATAATGGTTGTGGGATGTTGTAAGAAAGGGAATGTATCTCTAAGAACAGATACCAAGGTATTAAATGTGGGGTGACTGTAGTGGAAGAAGCTTCTGAGAGGTTGCGAAATTTATCGTAGCTGTTTAAATTCCTATCTATAACATCTGATGAACGAAAACGATCATCTGTAAATAAGTTATGGCTGAGATGAGCTCCTTCCTGAAGACATTGACAATTTTTTCAACAGTTTGGGGCCTCAAATAAGCAGTATCAAGTTGCCCAACTGTTTAAATCTATGCAATAACTCTTCCAGGGTTACTTAAGTATGCTTTTATCCCACCTCCTGACCATCTTTTAAAGCGGCATTTTCTTTGTTTTGCGTGATGTTCTGCCATCTGAGAGAGATGACAGCATATAAACAACTGCATCAAATAAACAACAAAAAGGTAGTTACGACAATGATGTCACTAATGGATGAGAAAATAGTTTCCAAAAAAGCTATATTTTTACATCAAATAGGTGAAAAATAAAACCTGCCTCATGACACTCTCTGGGATTTTTTTAGACTACACAATCTTCGTACTGTTACATTGTTACATAAATTCCATGAAATCTGTCTATAAATCGCCAACTTCAGTCTCTACAAGAGTTTGGTGTCACTTAAGAATCATTCATGTACATTTTTGTGTGAAGTAAAAGTAAAAAGGCTTTTGACATTATGCAACACTGCACACTACGACACTGAAACACGTGTTACCAGACCGTATCGATCTCTTTGCCTCAGCTGATTAGCCGGCTCACGGAAGGAGGGAACGCAGTCAGGAAACAGAACCGGTTAGAAACAGTCCAGTAAAGCGCAAGTAATTTCTCTAATACAGCTAAATGTTGAAACGAAGTATCTGTATTTATAAGGAATGTCTTATAATTTGTAATGCTCGTGTCAGCCATGTAACTTTGTTTTTGGTATCCAATCAATATTCATCAATACCAATACTTTACCTAATATTGCGACAGCATACATTTATTGATCTGTTACGGTCTCAGAGTTTAATTGTCAATTTGCTATTTCTTGAACGACCTAAAGGTCTTTTCTTGTTTGGGCGCTAATAAAATATGGGTTTTGGGATTCTACATATTTGTACCAATGGGATGTGTAGATGCTCAACCACTAATTTTTGTAATTATTTCTGTGATCAATTGCACGTTATAATTTTAGTGTATTTATTTCCTCATATTTAAGATTCCAATTGTTATATCCTGCTGTGTATGGTACAAATTTCATTTAATTAGTGATTATTCTGCTTTCATCTTTCTTTATGCTCATACTTCATTGCCGCAACAAAGTACAGGTCTGGCCAAGTCTTATATAAGCGTATTCATAGATGTTCATTGTGTTGTTGAATATTATGTTTTGTTTTTGTGTATTTAATAATTCTGTGGAATATCTGCTTAATCAAAAACTGATAAAATTGCATACGCGATACATAAAAGCATGATCTCCTTGTAAGATAAGTTGTTATGGAACAGGATCTGTTGCTTATTAACTAACTACATTAGTTGAAAGACTGTATAGGTTATCCAAATCCTGAAGTATTGTGACGCCGGCCACGGCGAACGGCAATGGACAGTCGGGGCCAAGCTACTTCACTCCACATACAAAAGGTTCCCCACATCACTTACGTGAGCAAACACGTGACTAACAACAATCACGCGGCAATAGAAAGGGTTTTGCAGAGTCCTTGAGAAACGCACAGCAGGTGGCATGTTTGTAGAAGTTCCAAAATGGACCGTGTGACGCCACCCCGATAAACAAGGAGGTGAGGAAACATCAGAGTGATTAGAGTTATACACACAAGCCGGTCAGTGTGTGTGTGTGTGTGCGTGCGTGTGTGTGTGTGTGTGTATGTGTGTGTGTGTGTATGGTGCTGTTACGGTGAAAGATACATCGTGTCAAAGTAAAGTAGTTTTAACAAATGTCGAGTGATTGAATCGTCGGAGTTAATTTATGAGCGACAGAGAAAGTAAATAAAAATACTGGAGGAACTGAGCCAAGTCTACGAGAAGAAAACAGTTGGGGCCTGTAATATCGTGAAAGACGGTAGATTGTGCTAACGTCAGTAGAAGAGAACTGTGTTTTTGCACAAAGATTTAGAAGAAAGACAAAGACATAGAAAAGTAGCTGGACTGGATTTGTCGTTTTGGTCACAATACGTTAATCTTCATTCGTACACTCTCAAAAGAACTAAAGGTTACAAATATTGTAGAAAACCGATGTAAGCCAACTTACATAACAATGTTATAGTAATGTTATGCATTTGCCAGGAAAAATACTAGTCAGTTGGAGAATTTAAGCCGCTGGCATGTAGCCACCTAGAACATCCGGACGGACTAGAAGATCCGCGGCTCAACTCCCAGCTATGAAATTCAATGTTTGTCTGGTTCTACCTTTTCTAAGTCATAGCATATTTCATTGTGTGCTTTGTAATTCTTTAGACTTCTTAATATGCTGAACCATATCGAAATTCAGAGTGATTTCACTTAGTTGAAGCCGTCGCAATATATGCATTGTTTTAATGGAGTCCGTTGTGTTATTAACGTGCCCTTTTCAAGCTAGATTGGCGCCTATATAGCCCATTTATGTCTTCAAAATACACATTCATTGTGACGCAAACGTTCCCCTAAGTCGAAGATGTCGTCTTTAAGAGGCCCTAATCTGCAGGGTATGCGTGAGTTGTGGTAGGAATGGAACCAAACGAAGAATTAAGCAACATTCAACTTTATTTGCAAATTTCCAGATTTGTAGAGAACTGCCGACGATATTTAAATAGAATGTAACTTTGTAACTTCAACTGCAACGTTATAACACTTTAACTTTGTCACCTTTTAGCAACCGCCGAATTATCTATACGCACCGGCTTACGTATAAATCAGAAATTGCACGTGTACTCTCGGCTCGATTCAAGACGAGTGTGTCTTGCGTTGCATTTGTTTTGCGTGGGCGACACGAAGGAAGCAATTTCCATTGGCCAACTTTAGAGCACGTCATGGTAAGATAGGAATCAGCCCGCGGAATCGCTCCGGCTTCGTACATACAACAATTGTAACCTTATCACTAATTTAAATCTGCCTAGGCTTCCATTCTTGAGACTTTAATCTATTCAGCTTTATTACGTCTTCCCCTTAACTATCGATTATAATCTCCTTTTGTTTCTTTATTATCAATTACATATATTCACATTATAATTTCGGTTTCAATTGAAGTAATTGGAATATATATTAGATAAGAATTTGGCAAACTCATCCTCCTAACGTGTAAACTCATATTATTTATAGACTGACACAATCTTCTCCCATTCAGCAACTGATAGCCTTGGCAATAATATTACGCACCATTTATACAAATTCAAATAACTCAAAACAGCTATAATTTTCTAGTTTTAAAGCAATTCAAAATATCAACGAATTTTTGCGAAGGAGTTAATACAATAACAATGTTATTTGACGTAAGTTGGATATTTGGAAAATATATTTTTCTTGTTGTAGGGCATTATCTATGTTAACGTTTTGCGGTTCAATGTGTTTTGACGACAATTTCATTTCTTGGTTACAGAAATAGGGGGCGGCGACGTGGCGGAGCGGTTAGACCGTTCCCCTATCTCAGGGACTCGCATGTGGTACTTGTGGATGAAGCGACATCTGGGCGGGTGTTCTTCGGGTTCACCCGCCACTCATTACACCAAGTGCTCCATCATCACCTTTCCATTCATCCATTTCGCCTGCACATTATATCATCCTCTTCCTCATTCTCATACCTGGTGCCTGGCTGACCACCGGCTTGCAGATCTTCACTCTGTCCGGTCCGTAGGTTCGTCTGCTCCCTGACAGACATTTGACTAGGCACAGGCTTGTAAGTCCTAGAGGGTCTTCCGTACGTCTAGATTAATCAGATAAAGAAGAATTATTGAAATCGAACAAATGCATTGTATTCATATGAAATATACATACTTCTGTCATTTTAGAAAAGCAAACCATACGACCATTTTTGCATGTAGGGGGACTTTTTTTGTGGATATTGAAAGAACGTCAGAAAGTGTATCTGTAGTGATGTCCTGACAACTGAATCAATTGGCTGAATGCAATACTTCATATACCATATAGTCCTATGAAACAGATAAAGTAAAAATTGTAACTAAATGAACACATTGCTTTCTCACTACGTATAGTAATTTTTCGGAAATTGTGATGTTCTCAAAAATGGCTCTAACGATTTTTATTAAAATGTCATATGCGTAATACAGTTTTATGACAAATGAAATGTGTATTTTGAATTTTCTGGCCATAACCTATGCAGTCCCTTTACCCTTGATGAATTTTACATAACTGGTAAACCCTAAATTATAGACCAAATGTTACAGATATACAAAAATGTATATGCTGTGCAAAGAGAACGGAATTTCAAAGCTCTCATATAGTAACCAGCTTCAAAAGATTTGTCTAACCCTCAAAGCCTACCGCATTCCCATATTCTCCTTGCACCTACAAGAAAATTAGCAGTAAGATAATTTATGAAAATGTTTACCTCAACTAACATGAAGAATATAGACGAATAAGAGTTTGTTACTACAGGAGTAAAGCCTTGTGAGTACAACACATTGGACTTTGTTGTTGCTTTTATTTTTCAGTAATACAACAGGAAGAACGTGTGGCGATGAAGTGGCAGCTTCGGTATAGGGTGGGATAATTTCTGCCAGCACATAAAATTAACTGCTAAATCATTAATTGGCTGTGATTAAAAATTACTAACGAAACAGGTTTTCCTGGCAACATAAGCGAATTTGGTGAGTGATTAATGCTGTGTTGTGGTTAAGGGAGCACTGGTTCTGCATGTACTTTGCCCCTCCCGTGGTGGGTAATGCGGTTCCAGTTTTCTCCATAATGGCTCATTAGAGAGTGTTAAACCACGAGACAGGGAAGAAAGAACAGTGTGTGGTATAACACCAGGGGAGAATGTAGCTTCGTGACTAGGGAACATGGCAGTCAAATGGAGACGACCTACAGCGATCAAATTGCCTCTATTCAATTGACGGGCATCGAGCTGCAATTAGCCTGAAAGGTGTCCATAGCAGCATTGGGTTAAATCGAAGCTAGAGAGATTCGGTTGTCCAAACCACAGGGAACCGTGTGGTGGGAACCTAACTCCGGACCGCAAGAGCTGAAGCCGCGAAACTGCCACAAACTGGTAGCAAGCAACTCTACATATTTTTACAGTTTTTTTAAAGAGATGGAGGACAGCGGAGTCAAGAGTGGGGATACTGGGCATCGATTTTTCTGCTGCCGTAACTTTCACCATGAGACATGTTCAAAAAACGGCTATAGGATTTCCCAACCAAGTTCATTATCGAAAATTAGAGACCAAACAGAATTCCATGAGAGGATGGGGATATCTGTGAATGTACCAACAACATCGACTTGGAAATTTGAAATAGTTCCTACGTTAATTCCTTTGCGTAAGGAATTAAACTGTTTGGATCACAGACTTGAGATAATAAGTCCACGAGATATTTGATATCTCATTTCGCCCATATCACATTTGGAAGTTAGGAGTTAATTGTACTTTCCCAGCAGTAAGTATGCTTTTCTTTTGTGCTACAATAGATAATCCTAGCACCTTATGAAAGAAGGACGGGCGCTTTGACTCTTCTAATTAAGCTAGCACAGGCCTGGGCGACTCGCGGAATGGGTAACGTTCATTTTTTACCTGCTAAACATAGTTATCAGTGCAGGTCTTAAGCAGGCCAGTTGCCCAGCCCTGAGCTATACTTTGTTCAGAGTCTTTTGAGACAGTGGAAAGTTACATCTCTACCTTCCACTGTCTCAAAAGAACAAATTATAGCAGTTGAGCCACTGTACAGGATACACTGGACGACGTTCATGCAATTTGTTATTATTGTCCGTATATCATTGCATAATACCATATGGTGCCGTCAGGATACTACAGCGATTGTGAAATCGATTTGAAATTGTTCAAGACAACTTATAAAGGTGATCATCAGAGGTGTATAAAACCATATGCATTTTATTTCACCACCAATAATAGGATAAAACCTTAGTCAGCACCTTTCTTTACAGCTTGATAGTATAGATGTACACTTCTTATGGACTTAACACTTCCGTATAGTATTAAGGGAAGACTAAATGGCGAAAAAAGGCAATTTAGTTTTTCTGCAGCCCTATGAATGTTCTCTTTAATTGGATGCGTACTTTATCATTATAAGCTCAATGCTCATAACTTAAATATACTTTTTACAATGAAACTACATCTTCCGTTATAAACTGTGAATTCGGCGCCATATCACAGAAAACATATCAATAGATATTCCTACAAACTTTGTAGTGCAGAAGCCAGTTTTATCTAAACCTTTTGTGAAAGCGTTTATATAAAGTTGGTAATACTATAACATACGTCAGTTTCAGAGTACTCAAGTCATTTGATTTGAACAGATTTTCCTGTGAATGGAATTTTCTGATACAAGAGTCTCAGAAATTTCTGAAGATACTTAAATAAATTTTAGTATGATCCACCTTGCTGTTAATAAGCTGCACTTTTATTTTAAAGAGTTAATTTTTTATACATTTTTATTATATTGCATCATTGATACAAATATCCTATCTTACTTAAACATATCTACTTATTGTATAAAGGTATATCAGCCAACGTAAAAGGTATACATCTACATCCACTAAGTATTTCAGTATGATATCATAAATAGTTTGTGGTATAATGATTCATTACTCTAGCAGACTTAATATTAGCACGATGGGCCTTTTATCCGCCCTTCAGCGCCTAGGGACACATCCTCGCACTGCTTCTATAAGCGGACTAAAGTAATTGAATCCAGATGATTGAAATTAAATGGAGTACAAAAAATATTTCGAGTAGAGGAAATAAAGCAGAAAGTAAGAACTTTGTCATTAATGTTAGCAATGTGAAGGACGACTGTGAAATATTATAGTATAGTTTTCATTGAAAACCAGTTTGTAATCCTATACCTTAATTTTATGTAATGCAAGCAAAATCAAGTTTGGCTATAAAAAAGTTGTCCGCAACTGAATAATGGACGACTCGCAGTGATCAAGGTGCACGCGCTTATAGGTACATTCTATTAGCTTCCACCCACACCACTCTGCGTACCGTGGCATTAGAAAACTTGCTTATTGATTCGATTGTTTACTCACGGCAATATAAAAATAAACGCAAGCACAAGTAATAAGCAATGCTGTAAAAAGAAGTGAAATAAAATGGACAAAATGAGAGACCTTACGAAGAAGTTGAGAGCTTCTGCTCATGAGACTGCTCTTTAAATTGTTTCAGACAATTTTTCATGGAGAACGGCAACCTGTTATCTCCAGTTTCAACCACCTTAATCATTATAATACACAGCCAACTTTAAAGTGTGCTTTGTACTATTGCATATACTTGTCCAGATTCGTCGTAGCAGGACTGATGAATATGAGGCACACTTAGAATTTCTCTTCTTATTACTATCATGCTAGATAATCTTTCTAGTTGTGAGACAAGAAGTTTGTTTTCTACAAGTCTTTTCTTTGGCCTTGAACTGGAATTTCTAATTTTTCTACATTCTGCCATTTCTATACTTACCTGAAGTTGAAGACACCCGCACGTACCTGTATGCAGAAGGAAAGAGGGAGAGAGAGCAAGAGAGGGAAATACTTCTTTCTGAAAATGCCTTTTATGTTCAGTATCTACAAAAATTGTACTTTGATGTTTGGAATACTGTAGTTCAGGCATGCGTAAGAGGGGTGACAGCAATGCAACTGATAATTCTCCATTTACTGATAATTTGAAGGAGTGACCGGTTCTCTGAGGTAAACAGAGAATAGCGGGAGGCGTGACCTGGTAGCTAACCGCTGTGAGGCAGTGCATGGGTTTAAAGCTACGATGTAGGGGAAATGACACAATGTGTCGGTTGCCCCCATCTATGCTCTAGTTATTCGTAAATGCCTCAGAAAGTAAAAACTTGTATTTAAATATTTCAGAAAAGAACAAAGGAATATATTTGTGAAGAACTTTGCATAAAATAGTGTTATCCATAATGCTGAAAATTAGACGATGGAATGGAGTGAGAGCAATTATTAGAAGCATTTCAAATGTGGACATGAAGGGGGAGAATGAATTATGTGCAATGAGCACGCAAACCAAACTAAATCATTAAGGTGCTTTACAAACAACAACTTTCATAATCATTAGGGTCATCGGCAGCATCATAATCATCATCTGCTTTGCATACGCCCACTATGCCTTCAACAAAAGTATCGATCCGACTATTTCTTGGTCGCCCTAAGTTTATATTTCCAATATTATTTCTTTGAGCCTTCTACTACTATTCATGCGATTTAGATGAGCCCACGATTTATCTCTTCTCTCAATTACATTTTCCATTTTCAAATTATTTCTTATGACCTCATCTTTTATTCGTTCTGTTCTTATCATACCTTCTAGATTTCTTAAAAACCTCATTTATGCTTCTTGAAGTCTTGGTTTATCTGCAGTTTTGAGTTTACACTGCTCCGACATGGTTTTGTACACTTATTTTTATTTTAGTTTCTCTCACTACTTTAATTCTTAAACCTATGCTTATTTTTCCTTTAGTATTATTAATCGTGTTCATTTTTTGTGCACATCATCATCAAAGTTATAAGATATCTCACAACTAAGGAAATTGAAAGGTGTAACTTGTTCTATTGTATTATTGCTGATACAATTTTGCCACCTTTTATTGTAAATTCTCAAAAGGCTATAGCTATTTTTAGGGAATATTTTTAACCTGAAAATAT
The DNA here is from genome assembly GCA_030765045.1 of Tenodera sinensis. Taxonomy (NCBI): domain Eukaryota; kingdom Metazoa; phylum Arthropoda; class Insecta; order Mantodea; family Mantidae; genus Tenodera; species Tenodera sinensis. The sequence continues at coordinate 80,739,148 of CM060966.1, forward strand.
AATTATTCTGGAAGAAGTTATGGGAAGAAACTGGTTGCTAATAGGTCCACAAGAAACAATGACAAATGTGAAATATCATCTTCGGTAAAAGATAATATGACAAGCAGTATTAAGTATTTTTAAAGCATTGACGAAAAGAGTACAAAAGTGAGGGAGAAATTGAAGATACTGTGTTTGCAGTTTGGAAAAATAATAATAATGAATGACGAAAAATTAAGATTGGTTGAAACAGCTGAAGCTTCGAGACTATCACACCTCTTAATAATTCACTCCGGAGTATATGAACTCAACCTGGAAATACTAAGACTATGCTAGTAATGTCTTCATTATTAAATGAAACATAACTGTCGTCTGTGCATTGCGAGGCATTCTCTTGTAATAAACGCCTCGCCACGATAATTCAGAGCTCTATTTACCGTGCACATTTTTGAATGGTACAGGTTGGAGATTTATAACAGTAGGGTTTAAATTGCGCCCCCATACATCACGCGCTTGGCAGGAATCTTGAGATAAGGCAGCCGGAGTGAATGTGTTTATGGAACTACCTGTCTCATACAGGACGTATGATTAATTAACGCTCCCCCCCCCCTTGTCGTGTATTCCGCTGCTGTGATAATCGCCTTAACAGCACTTGGCACCTTGTGTTTGTACGCATGTGGATGCGTGCATAATATGAGCACCCACTCCATCTTGTTAGCACTTGGTGAAGATAACAAAATGTTGTATTCTAAAGCTAGATTGGTTGTAAATTTAATGTAATCACATTCGCAAAGGTAATCCTTAATAGAGAAGCGTTCCGGAGGTTGAAACACAGCAAATGTGCTCTACAGGATGCCTATGACGAAGGTGTCATGGGACTTGATTATTCACTTCCTTTTGGCGTTGAATTTGAAAATAGTTTTAGGAAAAAAATATGCAGAATTTAAAAGTGCATAAAAAACTTTATAAAATTCTTCTAACAGAGATATGCACAAAAAACAGCAAGAATCGACACATAAATATAGCGCTGTTAAAATTCGATTGCTATCAGCTTTACGAGCCTTCAGATAATTTATCCTAACCTGATGTAAGCAACAGCAGTTGCCGCAGGTTAGGTGAATATCATGAACGTTTAACTGGTTTAAGCGAACAGTCTTTAAAGAAAGTGCAGATAATATAAAGGTTAAACAATAAACAAGCTTTTGTTATCAAAAAAGAGCAATTTAATATAAACAGGGAACAGTGAAGTTTAGTGAATACCACATCCAAAGACCATTCTGATCAGGCGCAAGTACTATCCGCTAAATATTCTTCTTCTAGTGGTTCCATTTTGGAATATTGGGGCATAGATTCGTCATTTCAACACATTAGCTTAGATGACTTAATTTCTTTGGTTTGTGATGCAAGGAAAACTAAAATAAATTTATATGCACAGGAAATAAACATTACTCGAAAAATAGGTTTTCAGATTCTTTTAATATATTATCGTGAATGGTAGCTTAAGCATGACGTCAATAATAAAGTTGGGCTGGTCTCATAGCTCAGTCGGTCTGTCCAAAGGGTCTTGGTTCGATTCCTGGCTGGGGGGGGGGGGTGGTTGGACGCTTTTCTGCCACTATGATTATTCCACATCGTCCCAAGAGTCTGTAAGTGTGAATATGTGCGTGAATTTAATGTAAATAAATAAAAGAAAAAAACACAAAGTAACAGAAATTGAAAGTTAAAAACCACCGGTACGCGAGTTAGCACCGGTGTGCTTGAGCAATGTCGGTCAGATACATGGTTTAATTGTTCTTAATATCCTTTCAATAAATAAAGCCACGGACTTACCGTCCCCAAGACATCGTAAATCATAATTTTGGGTTTGCTGCACCGAAGTTTCAAGTTGATCACTTTATTTATGATTTTGCAATAGAGGTAGACGTTAGTACCAGCATACATGTTGCCCCTGTTACCACTGTGTAATAAACAGGGGATTGTTATGGGAGCCCTCTTAAGTTGCATTATATTTTCTGGTGAACGAAATTATACAGGTATTTGTTACTTTAGATCCTTAGAAAATTATAAATGTTACATACAAATATGGTATTGGGGGAACTGTAGGAGCTACCTGCTTGAAAATATTGTGTAGCAACATAATTCTGATTACACAGAAATAATTAAATAAGATGTGTAGTTTTAAGGCCCAAACGACGGTGACAAAGACAAACCATGCATGATTTATAATTACAAGTACGTACGAAACGCAGCATGACAAAGATGATAAGATAGATGACGAAGAAGAACAAGAACAATATTGATAATAGGCATTGGCGGCAGCTCAGAGGCTTGCATATAAATGGTATTGGGTCTTATGTTCTGTGTGACATTTAGTACTTTCTAGGTGGGTAGACGAATCTGGAGTAGGTATATAGTATGTACCAATAGCTTTCCAGTCTCTCATTTCCTTTCAATTGGCAGGGTTGCAGATTAGACCTCCACTTCTGTGTATTGACCTACCTATTAGAATAGAAGAGCTCCATCCAAATAGTGGCCGGGGATATTACATTTCGAAATCTTAGGGATTCCCCTGTTGTTGGTCTGCCGCCAACTATGTGGACACACTCTTTTACCTTTTACCTTCTTCCCGGTTTTGGCAGGTGCAATAAGCCTAAACTTGGCCGTGGTGATGAAAGATTGCTGCATTTCTAATTCAAGTAAACCTCTTCAATCTTATATAGTGTTTCAACGCCTTTATTTCCATCCTCATCAGTCACTACCACCACCACTGGCCGCGCCGTAGCCAAGTGGTTAGATCATTTGCTTCTCACCAAAGCGACCCGGGTTCGATCCCAGGCAACCGCATGTGAGATTCGTGGTGGACGAAGCGGCGCTGGGGCGGGTTTACTCCGGTTTCTCCGATTTCCCCCGCCATCTCATTCCACCGGTGCTCCATCTTCATTCCATGTATCATCAGTGTGCGTTGCCGTAGTAGTAAAAGCGGGCGTTAAACACTACAAAAAAAAACCATCACCACTACCACTATCATCAAAAACTATACCATTTAGCTCATTAGCGTATTCCCTCCACAGTTCCTTTTAAAAACGCTCTTGGCACTGCGTTCTTGCACTTCTATTGCCCAATTATCTACAATATTATAGATTTTAATATTTGATTTTATGTTGGTATGGGTGATGTAATACCATTACGTTTAGACTTTTGATAGCCTTTCCTTTCCTATCCCATGTTCCCTAAAATTGGATGCGAAAAATCAAGGCTTTGCATATTACATTGGACACCCCTCAAAGGAGAAAGGGAAAGAAAGGATATCTTCCCGGGACAAAGGGACATAAGTTGCTCCTTCGTCCTCTTATCCTACCACTGCTACTGTTCCGATAAGGTATAAGACTACAAAACAGTCCCCTTTAAGGCGTTTTTCTTCCCGTTTTCACGTCGTAGATATTCGACAAAGGAACGGTCTTCTCTAAAGTTTCAGTTGTTGTGAGGACAGACAGCATTTTGGGGCAAAATAATGGGATCGGAATTCAGAAAGCTATAATTTTATTCTAGTGCAATTATTTGCAACTTTGTGAATGACATTCTTGAAATAATATTTATTTCTATTTTTAAAAAAAGCTTCGAGGGTACTGATAGTACTCGTACCTTAAATGAAACCGAATATTCCATGTTATAGGAGGACAAACGAATCCTCTTTAAATTTTGACTACGTATAGTAAGTAGAGGAAGTATTGCGTTCCAATTTCGTTTTGGATATTTCAGCAGAAATATATACTTGAAGCCCTCTGAAGCCCACAAAAAAGCATTTTTAAAAGAAGATCTTGCGTGAACATAACACACTAACAAAAAATTTGGTTAAATACCAAACTTTCACATTTGTGTCACATTTCAATAATGTGACACAAAGTTTTTCAATAAAATCCCCCCTTTCAAATTAGCCTTTGCATGGAATATTTTTTAAAGAAATTTTCGTTTCCTCAAAAATGACTTAAGTATTTTGGTTCAATGTTCATAAGACTTTCATAAGATATTTTCAAGAAAAAATAAATGTATACAATGAATTTTCTGTGAATAACCCATAAACTCCTCTTTATTTTAAGACTTTTTCATAACCAGTAAATGATAAGAGAATAACCAACTTTTACATCATAAAATGTACATCTCGATAAAGCACATAACTTATGTCCAATAACCTTTTGTGGCATTAATAATATGACGCTGGCCAAGCGCGCCCATCAAAGGAAGCTCGGGGCCGAGCTGCTCCACACCACTGGCGCTACGCGTATCAAAAGCGATAAAGGTCAGACTGCCTCGTGTGACTGTTGTGAACACGTGAAAACAATCAGAGTGGCAACACAAAGGACTTCTAGATTATTCGAGAAGTGTCCAGCGGTCGGCGTATTTGTAGCAGTTCGAGAAAGGACCATGTTACGCCATCCCCGCTACAAAAGGAGGAGAGACGACCAGAGGAGGTAATAGTGAGCTACGGACAGGAGACAATAAGTTTTTAGTTTTAGCGTGTGTGTGTGTCAGTGTCGTGTACGGCCACGTCGGAAGAAAGGTAGGAACGCAGTGAATGTATGCCGAGTGATTGTATCCTCAGAGTTACTGTTTGAGAGACAGAGAAAATGGAGAAAGACATAAAGGTGTGAGTAAGGTTACGAGAACAAAACAGTTGTAAGTTGTAACAACATGACAGACTGTAGTCTGCATTGCCATCAATAAAAGAGAACTGTGCAAAGTTTTGAAGAAAATAAAGTGTGAAAAAATACATTTACTACACTTTTGCCGTTTTTGTCACACTGGTGTCAGGAGTGGAATTCGTGAATTGCCAAATGGTTAGAATAATTTCCAATATTTTCTTTGTGATTATTTTGAATTTTCAAATACACCTTTCTCAAGGGGAAAATCACTATTATTATTTTATTTTCTTTCTATTACTTGGTGATGCAAAGAAGACCATTTTAAAATCATCACACAATCTCTTTAAATATTTGGCTATAATCTACTTATTTCAGTAGTCTACTTCTATTACAAGAAAATATAAGGCAATTTATGCAAATTTTTATCCCAATAAATATGTTGTTGTTGTTTTTTAGTGCCTTGCATCTGGCAATGAAGCCATTAGCATTCGTGCTTTCCAATACTTTTGAACTGTAGTTTCTTCTGATCTTAATGCTTCACAGGTCTTCAAGTTCCCAATAAATATAAAATAGAATACTTTGTTGAAGAATGGCAAGAGAAAATCATGTGAATGTAACGCATACTACTTTTGTGATACTGTAGCTGATGCAACAGTGATCTTCACTCTAGCATTTAATCGTGGCTTCAATCATTTGCTGTAGCTGATGAGTCTCATGGGAAGATCACAATGATAATCATGTATGTATATTGTGTATTGGTTTGTCATGCTGTCCATTAATTAATTGCTATTATCTAATTGTTGTAGTTAATATCTGATAGTGAATTACAGTAATAGATTCTTAGTTTTATAAAGAATTTCGTTTAGATCATATTACAGTGGTATTTTCCTTGCTATAATGTTGGAGCTATTCAGCACTCGGGTTAAAAATTGGAACTTCTGCATTCCTGGCCGGTATAAAAATATTTATTAGATAATTATAGCAGTATAGAACCATAAAATATTCGACTGCACCATTTGGATTCAAAATTATCTCAACTATCTCTAAAATGCCTGTATAAAATACAGGGTTGCTTCATTTCAAATTATACGTCACTCAAAATTCTGGGCAGCTGTCAGGCCCACTCGTGGGGGTGCTTGGAATAATATACGCGTTATGGTTTTAATAGCAAAGTTTTAACCCTCTTCTTGCAGTTCTATTAGGATTATTATTATGGGATAGCTAAATTTTCCACATTCGGAGCCTGTGGTGATACATATCCCAACAAATGACCGGTGCAATTAACCCGTTATTTAACCCGCTGAATGTTGTGGCAACTTTGATACAACAATTTCTCAGTTGTATTTTTACTCTTTCTAATGCTCACACATAGTACATCGACGAACAATATACTGAATTTCACCCAAAAGTAACATGAAAATAGAGGTTCTAGGTCATCTGCAAAAAGGTATTGTTTTTATAAGAAGTCCATGTATGTATATGTGAGCGTAATCTCTATGAATAGCACAACTGAAGGCATAAACACTACATAAATACCAAATTTAGTGGTAAAGTTTGGAGTCAAGGTTGTAAGGCGAACACTTTCACGAAAATCACCTAACTCCAAAGAACCCTAACGTACAAAATTTTCTCTAGCTTTTGTTTCATAGAAAATGGCGCTAATAATTCTCATTAAAATGTCATTGGATATTTTTGGGATTTCTACGTGTAGCCTTCCAAATTGAGTTCTTTTGGAATGAAGTTTCTCTAAATGTATGTAATTATTCAATTATAATATAGTATAAAATGCTTACCACACAAATATAATGAAGTAAAACGCATTACACATGCAATAGTTATGTCATATATATATTTATATGACATAACTATATGACTCTATATATATATTGACTATATATATCTGGGACAATAACAATTCTGAGTTATTCTTACATAAAATTCGAATTTTGGAAAAACTTGTGCTTTTTCAACTGCTAATACACTAGCCTTTTGTTCTCTGCTCTTGGTCATGTAAGAAGTGAGGTTTTAAATCCATGGCATACCTTTAATCTTCCAGCGTACTATCCCCTTTATCACACTGCAACAAAACGTTTTAAGTTAACAATTTCTGTAAACATTTGTGTCATTTGGCAATAAGTGCATACAAGGAAAAGTTTTATTAGAATAGTTACTGGTAGGGAGAATTCAGTTATATAAATGCAACAGAAAGCTTCTTTTCTTGATTTTGCTAAAGCAGCGCACCAAACATGGCAATTTCTTCATTTTCCTTCTTTCAATTTTCTTCCTTTTGACTTTCATAAGAACAACTTACGTTTCTTGCCACCTCAAAAGGTTTCTCTCCACCTACCTCCCCTTCTCTCTCTGTACCCACAATGTTCCCAATTCCACGTCTTCGCATCTTTGGAAGTTTAAATATTTTTAGTTTCAACACTTACCTCAAAAGAAAAGTGTGGAGATTATATTTCTTTGTATTGACTTCGTTCATTTGAATCCACAATAATATATATTTATTTTGGCTTACTTTTCTTTCTTTTCAATTTCAGCGCCCCTTACAGCAATTAAGATCAACGCCATGACGGATGATGTGAAATAAGGTATCCAATATGGTGAACAATACCCTGCATTTTCAAATTAAACGAATGCCTAGCCAAAAAATATTGGAACACAAACTCTCAACATTAACTAGAAAACTCACAACCAACTTCATTTTATTTGTTTGTGTACTTAATAAACATAGCTTATACCTATATGCCACATAATTGGTTAATATCAACATTCTAAAGCCTCAAATCTTATATATTTAAACGAGCAATTCTTGTATGTATATGTAATGTAAACCCCGCGCGACAGCCCACGAAGGGCCAAAGCCTACCGCCCAGCCGCTGCGTCCCCCACCTCTGCCCACTACAGGCGTCATTGGTGAGGTGCAGTACTGGAGGGTGGGACGTGGTCAGCGCCCCGAGCCCTCCCGGCCAGTTATGCGGTCTTCTCGACCTGGGGCCGCTACTTCTCCATCAAGTAGCTCCTCAATTGGTCCCCCCGGGACCTAACGAGGCTGAGTGCATCCCGTGTGTATGTATATATATACATATATTTATTCCGCGCAACTTGGAAACGGCTCTAACGATTTCGATCAAATTTTGTATTCAGATAGGGTTTTGCTTTTCAAGTTCATCTATGTAGGTGTAATTCCCGAAAAAACGCGATTTTACTTAAAAAATAACATTTTTTATTCCCGCTTCTACAGTGCAATTCTTGTACATATATTCCCCGTATTTCAGAAATGGCTCTTAAGATTTGGTTAAATTTTTGTATGCATATTATATTCACAGTGTTTTCTCTACTCACTTTTAGGTAACACATTCACATCTCTTTCTCTACACACTCTTCTATAAACAATTTTCCATAAAAGAACGTGAATTTACAGAAAAAAATGTTTATCCACAGTTTTAAAACAAGTCATTCTATTTTCTGTATGTTTGAAATAGAAGTGCTATTACATTCACACTGTTTTCTCCTCTCACTATTAGGTGATACATTCACACCTCTCTCTCTACTCACTCTTCTACAAATAAGTCATACAATTTTCTGTATGTTTGAAATAGATGCTGCATATTACATTCACAGTGGTTTCTCTACTTAAGTACTTTTAGGTAACACATTCACATCTCTTTCTCTACTCACTCTTCTATAAACAATTTTCCATAAAAAACATTGCTTACCCCAAAAATCATTTTTTTAAAATAAGTCATTCCATGTTCTGTATGTTTGAAACAGAAGTGCTATTACATTCACACTGTTTTCTCCTCTCACTTTTAGGTAACACATTCACTTCTCTGTCTCTACTCACTCTTCTGTGAACAATTTTCCATAAAAAGCGTGATTTTGCACCGAAAAACACTTTTATCCCCACTTTTAAAATAAGTCAAACCATGTTCTGTATGTTTGAAACAGAAGTGCTATTACATTCACACTGTTTTCTCCTCTCACTATTAGGTGATACATTCACACCTCTTTCTCTACTCACTGTTCTACAAATAAGTCATACAATTTTCTGTATGTTTGAAATAGATGCTGCATATTACTTTCACAGTGGTTTCTCTACTTAAGTCCTTTTAGGTAACACATTCACACCTCTTTCTCTACTCACTCTTCTACAAACAATTTTCCATAAAAAACATTGCTTACCCCAAAAATCATTTTTATCCTCACTTTTTAAAATAAGTCATACGATGTTCTGTATGTTTGAAACAGAAATGCTATTACATTCATACTGTTTTCTCTACTCACTTTTAGGTAACACATTCACATCTCTTTCTTTACTCACTCTTCTGTAAACAATTTTCCATAAAAAGTGTGACTTTGCACCGAAAAACACTTTTATCCCCACTTTTAAAATAAGTCAAACCATGTTCTGTATGTTTGAAACAGAAGTGCTATTACATTCACGCTGTTTTCTCCTCTCACTATTAGGTGATACATTCACATCTTTCTCTACTCATTCTTCTACAAATAAGTCATGCAATTTTCTGTATGTTTGAAATAGAGATGTTGCATATTACATTCACAGCGGTTTCTCTACTCACTTTTAGGTAACAAATTCACATCTCTTTCTCTACTCAGTCTTCCATAAACAATTTTCCATAAAAAACGTGATTTTGCACCAAAAAACACTTTTATCCCCACTTTTAAAATTAGTCATACCATGTTCTGTATGTTTTAAATAGAAATGCTATTACATTCACACTGTTCTCTCCTCTCACTATTAGGTAACACATTCACATCTCTTTCTCTACTACTCGTCTACAAATAAGTCATGCAAGTTTCTGTATGTTTGAAATAGAGATTGTTGGATATTACTTTCACAGCGGTTTCTCTACTCACTTTTAGGTGGCACGTTCACATATCTTTCTCTACTCAGTCTTCTATAAATAATGTTCCATAAAAAACGTGATTTTGCACCAAAAAACGCTTTTATCCCCACTTTTAAAATAAGTCATACCATGTTCTGTATGTTCGAAACAGAAGTGCTATTACATTCACACTGTTTTCTCCTCTCACTTTTAGGTAACACATTCACATCTCTGTCTCTACTCACTCTTCTGTGAACAATTTTCCATAAAAAGCGTGATTTTGCACCGAAAAACACTTTTATCCCCACTTTTAAAATAAGTCAAACCATGTTCTGTATGTTTGAAACAGAAGTGCTATTACATTCACACTGTTTTCTCCTCTCACTATTAGGTGATACATTCACACCTCTTTCTCTACTCACTGTTCTACAAATAAGTCATACAATTTTCTGTATGTTTGAAATAGATGCTGCATATTACTTTCACAGTGGTTTCTCTACTTAAGTCCTTTTAGGTAACACATTCACACCTCTTTCTCTACTCACTCTTCTACAAACAATTTTCCATAAAAGACATTGCTTACCCCAAAAATCATTTTTATCCTCACTTTTTAAAATAAGTCATACGATGTTCTGTATGTTTGAAACAGAAATGCTATTACATTCATACTGTTTTCTCTACTCACTTTTAGGTAACACATTCACATCTCTTTCCACTCACTCTTCTACAAACAAGTCATACAATTTTTGCATGTTTGAAATTGAAATGCTGCATATTACATTCACAGTGTTTTCTCTACTTAAGTACTTTTTTACTCTTAACAATTGCGACAAAAATGATTATTTAGTTAACGTTTTTCCTTTCAGGTTTATGTATCTTCTCCCACAAAAAAGATTAAAAGATTTGTCAAAAACAGAGCCGAAAAACGCCGAGCAAAGCTCGGTCGCCCAGGTACTGTTTATTGAACTGCACAAGTTACACCTACATCCTAAGTTTCTGTAGTTATTTAGATTATCGATAGGTAGTTTCTTGTACTTTTTTGTCATCCAGAAACCCACTGACTACTTAATTAAATGACAATCGCGTAGCAAATTCATTGGGAATCAGATTAGCATCAAACTGTGAATTCTTAAGCAATTACCTTATCTGTGGACCAGTGAAAAGTCCTTTTCATTTGACTGCACTACTGGGAAACAAAGTTTTTCATGAGACCCAGTTTTATTTAAGGTGGAAGATATATACTTGAAAGATTCACCTATAGCTTATGTTTTATATTCTGCATCTCTGATTCAAATTCTCTCTTGGGCCATTCTTTTACTATGCAGTGCTGCCCAATAGCTTGACTATCCCACAGGCACAGGAAACAGCTGATTTTTTTTTAAATTCACAGCGTAATTCTAGAAGTCCAATAGCTTTTAAATCACCACAAATACAACAGTTACGTTCTTTGTATTTAATGGCTTCTAGAGTCAGTAACATACTTTCGTGTGTTTCTTTCATACCAACGGCATGGGCCACAGGAACAGATGACAGTTCACTGCCGTTGTGAAGTAATACAGCCTTCAAACTAATTTTGGAATAATCTATAAATAAACGCCAATCTTCAATATTTTACACAATATTTAATTTTGACATCAAGCCGATTACATCACGACAAACATAGAGTAAACCGTCTTTCCTGAAATATAGTAACACTTCATGATTCCCGTTTTGAAAAAGTTCTAGAGACGTAGCTACAGTCATCCATTTCATTTGCGTGAAGATGCACATGGGGCAAGATTGCCATGCAGTGATGTAATATGTATAATGTAATGTGGATGTAATAATCACCGTACCCGTTTTGAAGTCGCCTGGACGATACTCCTTTGTCTAAAGTTTCCCCTGGCGTCTCGTTGATGTTTGCCCTGGCCATTGGTGGCAATCCTCAACTAGAATATGGACTCAGCCTATATTTTCTTTAATAGGTGGTCGTTGGCCTCCGGGTGTGGAGAATTGAGGAGTGAAGAAAAGCATTGATGTTAAACATTAAACTAAATTTAATTAATATTGTAACAAAGACGGCAAAAGCAAAATCCAGTTTCTTTTCTATCACTTTATTGTCCTCTAAATTTTACTACAAAAGCACAATTTCTTTCTTGTTGTCAACACAGCTTATGGTCTTTTCTGTTATTACAATTCACAATTACTTTTCTGATAACCTTTCTCAGTCTTTGAATGTCATGCCTCAGTTCCTCTGTCCCTTATATCTTGACAATTACGATACCACCACTCGAGGATACATACGTACTCACTGTCAGGATGGCCGACTCACTCTTGTAATTAAAAGCTAACTGCAACTAGATTCAATTATACTGCTCAAAACTCCAAAAACCACTTACTACCCGCGCTATCTGCCGTCGTATTTATGCTGTAGCCAAAGCCACGTGGTCATTCGAGATCTTTCCATGCACACGAGCGCAGTGACTAAGCGAGAATCAACGAGTAGCTTCTTGGCCCCTTTTGTTGTTGTCGCGCGGCCACGGCCATTCAGGCACACAACCGCTCCAGGCCGTCAGGCCCCCTCTCGTCCGTACGAGTTGTACGACCTATGTCAGTATTTTAACACTTTGTTTCAGCGCTCTGGTAAAGTATTTTTACAGCTCTGCGCTCCACACAGTTTTTAATGATGTTTTTTTCACTACATCTTGGAATTCACGGCTAGTACGGTCTTTCGGCACTACACAAAATCCGCGGCAACTATAACCTGGACGACGGAGTTCTCACCTCTGCCTTTGGCGCGTTTCGTCTTAAATGAACATGTTCCAACAATGCGAGAGGTGGATCAAGCCCCCGCAATAACTCGACAATTCCCTCTAAAACTGTGCCTTTGCTTCTCAGCCCCTGAACTCTAACTGATTGTCTATACAAATAAAATATTACATCATGAGTAAATCATTTACACGTACATGATTAACATTTCCATTGAAATACATTAAATTAGCCGTTATTAAATAGTGTAAAAATTATAATTTTTCCGGATTCTGAGGCTTTATTTTGCCTCAGATTGTATCTTGCAGGCTAACCCCACGAACGCTGGATCGCGTCTCGACATTGTACAGATTTTTTGTACATTTTTTGCACATCAAAACTTGGAAACTAAATTCACAATAATCTAGTTATAAAGTTCCTGAGGGTTTAGGACATTATAACTGAAATCGTTGTTGGTTGTCTGCATTTGTAATGGAATAGATATAATGACTCCTGCTCCATTGTAATGACATCATGCAGTGTGTTATTACGTATGAATGCCAACTCCTTTCATTCTCCACGCGTAAGCTGTTGCGTGATATTTTGTGCCGTTCCTTTACCATGTGTTCGACAGACGATTAGATTGATCTATAGAGAAGCAAGATCCAATGCACAAGCAGTAAGCATATATACCGGGAGAGATATCCTAATAGATAGCAATACCATAAAATAGCAATAAAATAATTACAAATTAAAAGATAACAGATTTTAACATAATAATTGTTCAGCCAATGTAATTTGGGAATATTAAAAAAAAAAAAAAAAGATTAGCGCTTACAGGGAACTCGAACCACGTCTGCCTCAAAGGGATTACTTACGAATCGGGCACTTGTTACAACTGAGCTACCTAGTAATGTGAGAAGCAAACATTCCGTTTAACATGTAGTATTCGCTGGTCCCAATAAACATTTGCAGAAGTACAAACGTCAGCTGTCTAATTACTTCTTCTTCTTTACCTATTTACCCTGCCCTTAAGTACGACATACCCCAGAGGACTTAAAGGCCAGTGTCTATGGACAGACTCCTGTCGGGGAGCAGAGAAACCTATGGAGCAGACAGAGTGAAGACCTGGAAGCGGGTGGTCTATCAAGCACCAGATATGAGAATGAGGAAGAGGATGATATGAAATACAGGTGAATGGAAAGGTGATGATCTGGACATTGGTGGAATGAGTGACGGGGGAAAATGGATAACTCGCAGGAAACCCGCACAGACGCCGCTTCGTCCACCAAAAATACCACATGCAGGTTCCCGGGATCGAACCCTGGCCGCCTAAGTAGTAGGCAAACGGTGTAACCGCAAGGCCATGGTGCTGCCGCTGTCTAATTAGGAGTAGATATATTAAAAGGTTATCCTTTAACATCTATATTAGTACCTATTAATTTCATTGAGTGTGTAACCAAAGACATCCATGTTAAATATTTGGGAAGAACCTGGCATAGAGGCTGATGTTTTTATGTTAGAGTATAAAATGCGGTTTTGAATAACGCGGAAAGTAAGGGGCAGCTGACTCACCTGGTATGGGTGAGTATATATATTCTCGGAATAGCCTTTGAAGTACTTAGACACCCGTGCGAAGTATTAAACAGTGATAAGCATGTATGGAATGAGACAGACACATATGGCAAGTCATTGAGTCCAAGGAATCGGTGTGCACACCGTTATTCTCATGGCACAATATTATTCGCCTCTAGGAGTGGTATACCATTTTGCGTAGCGCTGCTGCCGTGATGGAAGTAAATGCATTCCGAACAGTATCCTTTAGTACCTACATCAGTTAGCTGGCAACGCTTGTGGGCAACTTTCTGTTTGATGTGTCCCCATGACGAATTATCACAAGATATCAAATCCGGACTTCTGGGGGAGGTGCTGCTAATGCTGGTGATCCTCTTCCAGTCCACGTGTCTCTGAACACGTGACATTAGCTTACACACAGAGCAAAATGTGCTACCGTCCCTTCTTGTTGGCACCAGATGCTACCAAGAAACGCTCCAATCGCGGTACAAACCATCGCGTAGCATGGAGAAATGCGTTCTCTGATTCACTGGCACGCTCTCGCGAGTATGAGGCTTTAGACGAAATACGGTCCGATTATACGGTTGCAAACACTACTGCCCGTATCATCACATGTGGTGGGTTCATTTACAGTTCCTCAAAGTAATATGGGTTCTCTTTACTTCAGAAATAAACATTTCTGTCTTTTGCGCTACGTAAGCGTCACATTTCTCTGAGAGCATCAATTTGCATGTTTCGTAACTCTGTCGAACACCTCTAACAGCCGCGTGCATGCGTCACGGCGATTCTCCAGGCCTTGGTTGCTCAATCATTCACAAACGAGGGTCTGGATGGTTACAGTCTTTCTACATGTGTTGCTTTAATGTTGTTACTAAGATGTTCAGTTCCATTGATCGCTTGTGTAGCGACTTTTTTCGGAGAGCGTTCCACTGCTGCTGCAACTTCTGCACACATACTCTTGTTGCTGGTCTTCCAGAGCGCTGTCTGTCTTTCATGGAACCAGTTCCAAACGGTTTCTTCTCCCAACGTAATATTGGTGATTTCAATAGTGGAGCCCTATTAAATCGAATTCTGAAAATTATTTGTGATCTCTTTCAACATTTTTAATTGTGAGGTCTCTCATGGGCCCAGAAACTCATGACTCTTTGCTCTAAGGTGTAATTAGATTTGGCAGTCATTCTTCTCACAATGCAATGAAACCTACTGCAAGATAAAATATATAGTACAGATTTAGGTGGGGGTGATAGGACTTTTGGTACACACTGTATAATAAGGAAACCATATGAGATAGGCAAAACAAGAGAAAAATGTAAAATTCGTAGAACTCGTTATTTATATCAAGTACTCGTATTCTAAGGCAAACGATTTTTGGGATATTTTGTGCTATTTGTTTGCACTTTGAAATACTCAAATAGTCGAAATGCGGTTTTCGAAGAGTAATCGGAGTATATATAGATAAAACGAAAAACATAAAAATTAGACAACAGCTAAATATTTATATTCTATAGAATAGAAAACTGGAGAAATAGTAAATAACTGTAACATTTACTAAGAATGGAAGACTTAGGAATATTAAGAAAGATGTTAGACTATAACCAAAGGCAGAAAAAAAGAGTTGATATGCCATATAAGAAATGGAGAGCCCAGCCGTTGTAATAGACTAAATTAAACCGTGATGTTGATCTTCGTGAACCTTTAGTTGATCTTTCCCAGTTAAATATCAATGAGAATAAAGAAAACGTCGCTGATTATTCCAGAGATGTTAGTATCATTAAATTCCTGTTGCTATTTCTTTCAAATAGTCTATTTGAGAAAATAATTTATTCCACAAACGCTGTTTTGAGAGGGGTGAATTCTTTGAAAGCCTTTGCGTTTTGAATTTTAAAGGAAATGTTAGCTTTTTGCCAAAAAGAGCCACATCGCATTCAAGAAGAACACAATTTAACGAATGTTGCGATGGAAATTATTACTAAACTCCCCTTAAACCGTTTATTATAACATGTTAGTCTTTAATGCTAAACAAATTAACATTTTGGAGAACCAGAAACACAGATATTGTGGTAACCGTCGTATTGTGCCTTAGGTTGCGTAAAGTTGCCTTTTTTATTATCCAGTAAATGAAATTCCTGGAGCTTAAATATGGCGAACATTAAATGGAGTTGCCCAATGACTGGATATGTTCCCACAACAGCAGAATTCGCAAGCATGCGCGGTAGGATATAACTGCAACTGGATTAAATTTCTCCGGCCCCAGAACGTCAGGAGGGATAGTAAATATATTGTTAATATGGGCGGTAAGAGAAGCCTCTCGCATTCTAAAGCCCGCCTCCCAAGAAGATAGCCCTCCGAGACTGGAATATAGATATGGTTATCCCGGCGCCCCATATGCCTTTCAGCTTTTACTTTCATAAGAAATGCAGTGCATTTTTTTAAGTTATAAGCCAATTGCTTCGTTTAAACGATCTTTAGCACATGTAGCTGCAATAAAAATTCCAACGCATCTATAATAGAAAGTAGAAAATAGAATTTAATCCATAGCTCAGAATACTGAACATGTATTTTCCAACACGTTGACTTAGGTTTGGGGCTAAAATCGACACTTGAAATAAATGTAGCTCATGCGACAGTGTGAAAATAAATATAACTTCCTATAGTACTAAATGAGAGATACCAGGGTAATTCTGTGGTTTGGTTTGCGACACTCATGCTAAGGGTCCATGACTCGTTTCCGGCAATGGGGTGGCCCTATCCAAACCTTCATCTCTGACAAGCTCGTGTGAGGTATTTCGAAAGCCCAACTGGTTTTTAGTCTCAAGCTGTAGGTCCTCTCATTCCACCTCCACTCTTATCATCAACCTCACATCACCTCAGAAATAGATTGAGTGTTCACTAGGTGAAATGAGTTTACTACTGAAGGTCACAATATATGAGGAGCTTAGAGATGATGATAATGGTTATGTTCAAAGAATTATAAATATAGAGAACAATCGTGTGGACCTGAGGTGAAGCATAAAGCACAATTCTGATAGAAGTATGCCTCTCTAAAATAATGTAAAAGAATGTATGTAAAGCAGTGCCGCTCAAATTAGACTAATTATGGCATATCCTCTTAGAATATCTGTCCCTCACACATTCATACGTAACTTCAATAGAATATACTACAACCTTCATATAAAAGTTAATTCTTCTACCCAAATTTCATTATCTATACCAAATTGTTGTCTAGGAACTAGGAGTGGAGTGGAGTGGAGTGTGGAGTTTAAGGGCCCGTCGACAGCTGGGTCATTTGGGCCCAGGAACTAGGAATGACTCCAAAGTAAGCAATAAGTACTTGGTGAGATGCAGTACCTTTTCAGTACTTCTTTTAAGTAACGAGCCCTTATTATCGAATGCAAATTCTTTCACGATATACTTTTCTGTTTAGTCACTTATAGTGCAGATACGTATTTTGGTAAATGGTACCTTAATATTGATCCACTTTGGTGTGTTAGTACTTTTTTCTTTTTGTTTAACAGTTTTCCCATAAATCAAACACAGAGTATATTATGTGATGATTTTTTCATATGCTTGTAACTACGTCTCCAAATGAACAATCCCAGCCGTATACATATATATCTCTTGCGTCACACCTAAATGTGAGTCCCAAAGTCTCCTTTACATGGATACAACTTACGTAACAAAAACATTTGTGCAATTAGCTGTCTCTCAGACATTCCTTGATAATTTGGCTTCAAGTTTCCAGTACGTAATACATTTCTCAAATGGAAAGTCACTTTTGTGTTTTCATTCCTGCAAAGATAATATAATCTAAATGCATCACATAACAACATATTTTAATATATTTGATTATAATATAGGTCTACTGTATTCTCCTATATCCATTGTATCGTTAAGGAAATATGTAATCATACCATTTCTGCAAACTTTTACTTGAATTAACATGCAGTATATATAATAATGAGCGTTTATAAAAAGTGTTTGTGCAACAGTGACTAGAGAAAGCTATGTGATGTATCAGAATTTTCGTTTTTTTCGTTCACATCAGCTTGTTACTTCTTAATTTATTGCTGCCTGACTTTTACATTGTAATTCTATTGTACATTGTGATAGAACGAAAAAATCAGTCCATTTTTTCAACCTTTATTTTCCTCCAAAGCTTTTACACAAAAATGCAGTTCTCTACTGACTTTAACACAGTCTACAGTATTTCTTGATATTACAGCTCCCAACTGTTTTCTTTTGCAGCCTTGACTCGGTTCTTTCACTTTCTTCATATGCTCTGTCTCATACACTAACTGCGATGGTACAATCACTCAACGCTCGTTAAAACTTCTTCACTTCGACTTACCTTTCACGACGACAGTGCAGCTGTCTCGTATTCACTGACACATTGACAGACATATCTTTTTCTAACTCTCCTCTGCTTATTTACATATGAGGGATGACTTCACCCGGTCCTTTCTCGACTTCCACAAACACGCCGGCCGCAGGATGCCTCTCGAAGGTTCCAGGAATCCTTTGTTAAGCGTTGCGCTCATTGTTGTTAGTCTCTTACACAAACTATCGCGTAAGCAGCCTGACATAGAGCGCGTTTGCACACTGGTCTGGTATGTGGTGCGAAGTAGCTAAGCCCCGACAGTCCTTTGTATACACCGCGCCCGGCGTCACAGTATTATAGTTAAATTGTAATGTTTTTACATAAATAATACAAAGTGTGTAGAGGAATTGCTTTTTTGTGCATGCAAAACGGTGTGTATGTTAATTTAAAACGTGCAGAGGAAGCCGTATGTGTTCTACGTATGTTATTTTCAACTTCATATTAAAACACACACACACACACACACACACACACACACACACACACACACACACACACACACACACACACACATATCTACGTTTAATTATGGGTTTAATCGTGGCAGCTGAAACTAATAACTGATGTCACCCATTTTAAAGAAGATTTCAGCAGCCCAGAAGCCCCAGTTGTTGGGCATGGAAGGGCAAAGCTCTTGTGTAAATACGGAGTTCATTCTATTTGTTGTCTCAGTAGGCGGATATCCTAGGATACGACAAAGTAGTTGGGCTAACACCAATCAATACTTAACTCTGTTGTTGACTTTCTCGCCGCAAGACAGGAGTTCGATTTCCGGTAGCCTAGACCGGTTTTCCTCAAACACATACGCCGCAGTTTCTATCGAGGAGTGCTCTTATCTCGACCGTGTTGGAAATCGACATGCCACCCCTTTCCATTTCCTTACGCTTGCAAGAAATGGCCGGCCATTTATATGATCCCGTTTGTGTGCGTACTTTACATAGTGCAATAATACTCGGTCACAATGAACATTCTGTGCTAGCTATTTGTATTCAATACATGCCTTTGGTAAAATGGCACTTCCTGTACTTGCAGTACAATAGATTTGTATCGACAGCTAACTGTAAAAGAAGACTGCTATTGTTCTAGTAGGTATTTTTCACTATTGTGGCCCCTTAAAGCTTTAAGCTCTGAGCAATCAATATTAAGACACAGTTTTCGCTCATTCAGGAACATTTGACAGCTAGCTAAATATGAGGAATGATAGGAAATTATAAAATAAAAAGAAAAGTAGAGTAGATCGGCAGGGGGGGCGGGATACCCAACTCAAGGTTTGGAGGATCAAATAGTAGCTTAAACCTTAGAGTTTAAGTTCGACATTCACTAACAAGTCTGTTCCATATAGGGTTAATATGCGTTACTCTACCATTAATAATCATATATATTTTGAATGCTGTTATGAACAGTGTAGCTTAAGCATCTCCCTCCGAGTTTCGAGGTGAGATGGCAATTATTTTGGAAGGAGGTTCAAGTACTAGCCTTATGCATTTATGGTCAATTTAACTAAATATATAATTATTCAGTTAGCACATTTAATTTTACTATAAAGAATAAAACATAAAATAAGCATATAAATGTATGTAAAATTAACAAATAAAATGTTTGCTTCGACATAAAGGTAGGCATATTCCCCCAATCCGCTCTATATGTCTCGCATTTGGAAGGTCGTGGGTTCGATTTCCGTGGATGACCCTCCTGACCTATTTTTTTCGCGGTTTCGCCGGGTCACTAGGCATATGCTGGGAAGGATTACATCCTCCATATTACCTCACTTCTTATTTTATTTCACCTTTCATTCTGGTTGGCTATTTCAGGGTTTCAAGTGTCGGCGGGAGTGCATGGTAGGTGCACTGCTCTCTGTAAATCCCCGTCCTCCGGATCGGCGGGGTCTTCGAACCCCGGGCTCAGGGGATATGTAAGCCCAGGGGCCCCTTCCTTATACATAATTCAATTGGTTTTGTAATTTTAAATTAACTTTATCGGTATATTACGTCCCAGATGAAAAAGTCCAGCGTTTCATAATTTGTCTGTTTATAATTATTTTTTCTTTTCTATTTCTAACACGGTTGCTTTAGTACACAAAATTGCAAAAATTACCAGATCTACTGAACCAGACGTAAGTAATATGGACGCTATAAAATATTGAAGTCCATGGAGCACAGAATGCATATCAACAGACAGGAAAAGGTTATACACAACAAAAGCGAAAGAATGCCCAAATGTGTAATTAAAGAGGAATTTCGCTTTTCAATTCTGGGTACAATGCATGTGGAAACATAATCTTCTTCTTCTTCTTCTGATTCTTCTTCACCACTTCATGGAATAGGCATCAAGTGCCTGTGCCGCCTTCAAAGTGCTCCAGCCATCGTTTCCTGAGTCTGCCCACCAATCTTCTACCTCTTGGGTGATATTGCATTAATTGTTTAGGAAGTGTGATCTTTCACATTCTTTCAACATGTTCCTTCCACTTTTGTTTGAAATATTTTAGCCTGTTATTCACATTAAAAATACTTATAATCGCTCCACCGTTAGATCCGCACTTGATGTAAACACAAGCCATCAACAACGAACTCGCAATACGCCAAAACCAAAGCACACCATAAAATATAGTACCTTAAATATCGGCGATTATCTGTGAGTTTTCAAGATGTACGATAACCTTGGTAAAGACTACTTAAATGTAACGCAATATTTCTAAAATTCCTGAGTAAATATCGTTCTGTTGCAACATAAATACGAGGTATGAGTTCATGTGGTGTTTGTTCTGTGTTAGTCGCAGGTGATAACGTCAGGTTATCGCGGAGTGATACAAGGGGCGCATCTAAGGCTGGATGGAGTATAGCTCTTCTCCTTACTTAGGCCTCTTTTCGTACATCCCTTCACACTTCCTAAGAACTTCACTTCTGAAGCCTGTATTTTACTCTGTTGCGTTAGTAAATGTCCAAGTCTCATTTCTATATGGTAGTATAGGTGCAGCTACAACTTTGTAAAACCTTAGTTTTGTTTCTTTACGCATTATGTTTCTAAATGTCCTATTTGTCATTCCACTAACTCTTTGAAATTTGGATACTTCATTGTCCGCGTCATATTCCTTGTAACTAACATCAATTCCCAAGTAGTTAAAAGGTTTGTTTTTAGCAAAGAAATGTTCATATTATATTGTTCATAAAGTTCAATAAGTTTAAAAATAGATTTTTGCAGGTCAGACTAGACGTTTTGTATAACAACGGACTCGTCGGCAAACAAAAAAATATTTAAAAAGTTGTTGTTTGAAATTTAAAACCTACATTCACTGGATGCTTCCATTTACTCACTAGATCGTCAATATAAATACTAAAAAGTGTAGGTGGAAAAGCAAACCCTTATCTGACACACTGATTAGTAAAAATGTTTGCGGAAATTTTACCATTGGTCCTCACACTTATTTTTGTTTGAAAGTAGAAGTATCATATCATTCTTATAAGTTGTTGTAGGTATCCTCTTTCTTTCAATATTTGCCACATTTTGCATCGATTTATTCTATCAAATGCTTTTTCAAAATCTATAAACGCCATATGCGTTTCTTTATTTGGAAATATAGTGAAAGGCAAATTACAACCGAAAGAGAAAATTACTTAACAGGAAGAACAACATGGAGAAAGAATTTGAAGAGGAAGGAGCTGTTCACCGTAAACACAATCATGCGCACATATGCATTTTTCCCACCGGACTTCAACAGTATTTTGGGTGAAATATGCATTTTGGGTGGAATATAATTTTTGAGTCAAATGCAACGGTTTCTCTAATTACAATAAATAGCTGCTGGAGAAGGTAATAACTTAGTAAAAGACGGCAGATTTAAGCTAAGTGAGCTACCCTTTTGTAGTAGACTACAGAGTAAGTCAATTCTACATAGTTTGATAACTGACCAAATATAGATAAAGTAATAAATTTGTATTTGAACAGCATCACACATATCCAATATACGCAAGTATCAAATGAATGGCGAAAGTAGTGTGGTGTATTAGCTCAGTTACTAGTAATATACGAAAAAGTACTGTTTACAAATAAGGCATATATAGTACATAGCTAATGCTGAGATAAAATATCCATTTACACAAAATTGATATAGTACTGAACTCTAGCTCTTCTGTAGAGAATATTTCTTGTTCAAAATGCAATACAAATGAGGATAGCTATGAAATATGTGATACAGGTGGAAGGGGATTCCACGAGCCAATTGTTGAGGCTATTGTATGCGGAAAGATAGAAGGAATGAAGTGATAGCACTCTGCGGGCGTATTGGAACCCGGGTGAGTAGCGCGAGTGAGCGTGTGGGTTCCTAACATGTGCTGGAGATTCTTCATCTCGACACCAGGGTTTGGCAAGCAGCCACTGGTCAGTGACTACAACGCCACCCCTCCGCCAAGAATGGCAGTCTCCACGTAGCAACGCCAACACTTCTGACCCTGAAAGATCGGAAATAAGGTGAAATAAAATGGAGGGATGGAAAATTCGAAAGATGTAATTATCCTTCCTACCAACTGCCTAGTGATTCGGAAAACTCCCCTAAGAATTGTGGGTCAGGAAGGTCAACCGTGGGAATCGAACCCACGAACTCTCGATTAAGAGCCTTACCGCGGAGCCATCTTGCTCAATAAAGATTATGAATTACAGTTTTCTTACCAATTAATGGGGGCCATAACGATGTTTGTGAGAAATACAGGTAAAGGGAAGGTATTATGAAAAGCTTTACCTTAATCCCACACATGTGATAGATTAACTGCAATACCACCTCTTTATGTTTACCTTCTCTACTGTGTATAGTAAGCAGGGGAAGTATTACATTCGATCCAAAACACTTATGTCGAGATTTCACCGTATATGTTTTGAGGCCCCCTAAATAAAAACAAAATTTTATGTGTTGCACTCACATGACTTTCTCTACTCTTGTACTAGCCTTTCTTACAAACTCTTACTCCTATATCTTCTTCGTGTCAGTTGAGATAAACACTTGTACAAATTATCCTATTGCTTATTTGCTTGTAGGTGCAAGGAGAATATGGGAACTCAGTAGGCTTTGAGCGATTGTCAAATGTTTTAAAGCTTTCAAATTTCGCTCTTTGCACGGTTAACATATAGAAAATTGAACTCACATAAATAACAAGGCATATCTTTGAAATGGTTCACTCTATAAAAAAAAAACAAAAACAAAAAAAAAAAAAAAAAAAAAAAAAGATTATTTAGACACAAATTGTGTATTTTATCAAGGTCTACATTTTATGTTTAGTAAGATTTGGTCTATCTCAAACGGTTTACCAGTTATGTAAAAGTTATCCTGAGTAAATAAGACTACAGGTGTTATAGCCAGAAAATTCAAGATATACATTTCATTCGTCATAAAAATATCTCAAGCGTTTTAATCAAAATCGTCAGAGAAAATTTCCAGAAATTCAACATTTTTGAAAAATGTTCCATGTAAAGAGTACTTTGGGGTGGAAGAATTTTCTTCAAAATCTTCGTGTGGCACCCTTGAAAGACATTAAATTTAAATACCAACTTTGGTTTTTAACCGACTTTGTTTTTGAGTTAGGCTGTCCACAGACTGACACACACACACACACACACACACACACACACACACACACACACACACGAACCTTTTTTTTTTTTTTTCTAAAAGTGTGTTTCCACTAAAATCTTGACATCGAATTTTTGGGTGCAATACAGTACTTCCTCCTTTACTATACGTAGCACAGAAAGTAAACTTTAGAAAAAATGTTTGTGTGTGTATGTGTGTGTGCGCGTGTGTGTTTGTTCGTCTGTGAGCAGCATTCCTCAAAAAGGAAAAGTCGATTAACAACCAGAGTTGTTATTTAAAGTTTAATATATTATTATATCTATATTTTGAACAAAATTTCTTCACCCTAAACAACCCTTTATATGGAAAAGTTTTCGAAAATTTTGATTTCCGCAAAAATGGTTCTAATGATTTTGGTAAAAATGCCATATGTTAGACATTATTGTGGGAAATGAAATGAACATTTTTTATGTTTACACTTGAGTTTTGCATAACCATAAGGGGTAGGTAAAATCTTACTGTACAAAAATGTAGGTCTCGTTAAAACAGAGAATTTGTTTCATATTCATGATTTTTTTTTTTTTTTTTTTTTTTTTTTTTTTTTTTTTTGAGCTCACTCTTTCCGAGATTTACTTGTTACTACTTCGATGTTTCAAACGCTTGTACTTTTATTTAACTGGAATTGTTAATCTTTCTTTTCTTTCCGCTTCTTCTTTCATCGCAAGCACTTGTTACCACGATGGGAACACTTGAATGCTGTTTTCGGAAGATACAACCATGAAACTTTTGGCTGCATTCAGTTATGAATGTAAAAATCTGTGGTAAGGCAATTAAATACATCTTTTGGAAGCAATCCATCAGCGCAATGCTGTTTCACTTTTAGATTAATTTGCATTTAATATTTGTTATAATGCTATTTTCAGCTGTTCCTATTATTCATTTACTTTTATGTCCTAAAGCTTTGCAGTGAAGACGGTAAAAGTGATTGTGGGTTCTCTTAGCAAATATTATGATATATGTGGTGATATTAAAAATGCACATACAAGTATAATACTAAAATCTACCACAGTTAAGCAAAAGATAAAGTAACAACATGTCCTGCACTTTAGCTGCTAAGCTAACGGTAGAATGTCAGGCGTGCTTTTAACACTTTGTTAGATTAATGAGAATGACTGGGTCTCCTCCAGGACATATAAACACCGTAACCAGCCTAGTCCAGATAACAAATAAAGAAATAACACGGGAATGAAATCCGCAGTTGAGTTGCCAGAGTCTCGTTCTGGAAATAGGAAATAATGTTAGACGTAACCCACAAGCCCAATCTCCTGCATTAGGAACGGGAACGTGCATTTCCAGAATTGCACAATAATGGTTGTTATTCCCTGTGCACTGCTAGCCGATTATATTTGGTTATCAATTAAACATGCCTTGAAATTAACGTCTGTTGTACACGATACAATGGTTCAGTTTACCCGTTAACGCCATTAATCGTGTAATTGATCTAATGGACCGTGGAAATACTCAACGTATTGAAGTTCGCAAAACGGAATATTGAATAATCATAGTGAAACAGGAGCTAGCTTTTCTATTGTGTTCTTGATCGTGCACAAAGAACTGTAGCGTTTGCATTTTTTGACTTTTTTGTTACATTAGCAGACCGCCTCCGTGGCGCAGTTGGTAGTGCGCCTGCCTCTAGCGCGGAGGATACGTGTTTGATCCCCGGTACCGGCATGGGATTTTCCCCCGCTGGGAGGTCCAGTACGGAGTGGACTCAGCCTGGTTAGGGGTCAATTGAGGAGCTGTCCTGATAGAAAGGCAGCGTCCCTAAAAGGTCAGGTAGTCGCCTTACGGTCGGGGCAGTCAGCGTGTTGACCCCCAACCTCCACTCCTCCGTGGCCTGGCCTTGGCTGCGGCTGGAGGACGCAGTGGGCGGGCGATGAGGGTAACCTCTGCATAGAGGAAACGCCCTAGGGATCATCATCAATTATCATTATTGTCATTATTATTGTCATTATTATTATTATTATTATTATTATTATTATTATTATTATTATTATTATTATTATTATTATTATTATTATTATTATTATTATTATTATTATTATTATTATTATTATTATTATTATTATTATTATTATTATTATTATTATTATTATTATTATTATTATTATTATTATTATTATTATTATTATTATTATTATTATTATTATTATTATTATTATTATTATTATTATTATTATTATTATTATTATTATTATTATTATTATTATTATTATTATTACTATTACTATTACTATTACTATTATTATTATTATTATTATTATTATTGTTATTATTATTATTGTTGTTATTATTATTGTTATTGTTGTTGTTGTTGTTGTTGTTGTTGTTGTTATTCTTATTGTTATTGTTATTATTATTATTACTGTTGTTATTATTACTGTTATTGTTATTATTACTGTTATTGTTATTGTTATTATTATTGTTATTGTTATTATTGTTGTTATTATTATTATTATTATTATTATTATTATTATTATTATTATTATTATTATTATTATTATTATTATTATTATTATTATTATTATTATTATTATTATTATTATTATTTTGACATATTAGTTAAGGTGGCACTAAAAGTGAATATATAGAGAAAAACTTTCCCTAAAATGGACTAAAGATCCCCTCTACTCCAAGCGTTGTAGAAGTTATAATTTGCTTTTTCTGTGAAGTGGTGCAGAATTCACAGTACAATAAGGCAGGTGTCTGTGTCATTGTTAAAAGTAAATTTAAGTAAGGTATTCTGGCCTAAATGATAAAACATGTATCAAATCAAACAAGCGATTGCAATTGGTAAAAGTACATAAAAGATGTTTATTCCTTACCAATATTTGCTTTTAGTATCCCCTTAACCTCTCATCAGAATGTAACGCTATTTAATCCATATTTATTTAAAACCCAGCCTTGTTCATTTGTGTCCCCATGAAATTATTTTTCCCCGTTTTGTAATTACTTATTGGAAGAGGAGGTATTCCATCCAAAAATGCTATATCCAAGTTTCAACGGAAAACATTTTTAAGGTCAACTGAACTTTTATAAAAAAAAAAAAAAAAAAAAAAAACGCCCCTATTTGTCTGAGAGTAGCAAATCCAAAAAAAATTTCGGCTTTATTCTAAACTTTTTCAGTTACTATCTTCAAGAAATTTTCAACAAACTTTCATTAAACTTTTCTTTATGCAGACAAGTTTTTCTTAAAAATTGCTCTTATTATTTTGATTATAATATCATGACAAGGTCTACGCCTTTAATTTCCTGAAATTAGTTGCAATGCTATCTCTATTTCGAATAGAGAATTTTGCATGCTTTGTATAACTGATGAAATGGACAAAACGTACTAAGCAAATATGTACTTTTCTTTAAAAACTCACGGTTTATTCTAAAAGCTGTTTGATGGCGTCAGCTATTCCGGAGATGGGCGTTATCATTGGTTTGAATTTTTCAAGCACCTGCCATGCACGCTGAAAAAGTCCCACCGACACTTAGAACCAGAAACAACCAATCAGATTAATGGTGGAGTGAAAAGAGGAATGAGGTGAAATGAAGGGACAACAAATTTGGGGAGTATAATTATCCTTCCCAGCATTCGTATAAGTGACCAGGAAAAGCCCCGCATAACCCAGGGATCAAGAGGCCCGCAACGGTAATCATACCCACGGCCTCCCAAATGCGAGTCTTATACGTTACCCAGGACCCATCTCTCTCTGTGCACATCTAGTAAAAAGACAGATTAATCCTGAAGTTCGTCTTAAAAAGAACTACCATTATCTTATATGCTGTTCTTTGACGTATATCTTGCATCATTCAATTTTCTTCGGTTTAGGAGCAACAAAAGTTATATATCTGTTACGTATTCAAGATATAAAAAAAACTATTTTCTCTCTGTGTGTAGAGATTCTCATAAGCAGTTTCGTAAGATCTCTTTTATCCTTCCTCTTATTTCTCTTAGAATACTTGCAGCTTATTTTTCGGAAATCCATTTGTTACTGTAGTGAATTGTAAAACTATATAATTAAATGTCTCTTAAATATCCTTTGTAGATAAAGAGAATTTCTGACCTTTTCATCCCTTTTCTCTTTGTACATTACAAATGCCAGTCCAATCCTTTTGTTGATTATTTTGCTGCCATTAAGAAATGTTTTATTTCGGAACTAACTACATTCGCTCCTGCAGTGTTTAATATTTCTAAAGTCTTCGACAAGATGACAACACACACGTAGTAATTACACATAAGTAGTCTTATACCCAAGTACGACGACTCCTTGCCCTCAAAGCCTTGATTTAGCTACCTTTATTTTATGGCGATGATAATAATTACAATAATAATAGTAGTAATAGCTATAATAATAATAATAATAATAATAATAATAATAATAATAATAATAATAATAATAATAATAATAATAATAATAATAATAATAATAATAATAATAATAATAATAATAATTAATAATAATAATAATAATAATTAATAATAATAATAATAATAATAATAATTAATAATAATAATAATAATAATAATAGTAATAATAGTAATAATAATAATAGTAATAATAATAGTAATAGTAATAATAGTAATAGTAATAATAGTAATAGTAATAATAATAGTAATAATAATAATAATAATAATAATAATAGTAATAATAGTAATAATAATAATAGTAATAATAATAATAGTAATAGTAATAATAGTAATAGTAATAATAGTAATAATAATAATAGTAATAGTAATAATAGTAATAGTAATAATAGTAATAGTAGTAATAGTAATAATAATAATAATAATAATAATAATAATAATAATAATAATAATAATAATAATAATAATAATAATAATAATAATAATAATAATAATAATAATAATAATAATAATAATAATAATAATAATAATAATAATAATAATAATAATAATAATAATAATAATAATAATAATAATAATAATAATAATAATAATAATAATAATAATAATAATAATAATAATAATAATAATAATAATAATAATAATAATAATAATAATAATAATAATAATAATAATAATAATAATAATAATAATAATAATAATAATAATAATAATAATAATAATAATAATAATAATAATAATAATAATAATAATAAATAAATAATCCTATTTCAAAGTATAACTACTGGCAAATTTAGACAAATAACAAGGAATACCTTTGAAATGGTTCACTCCACAAGAAATGCATTGAACAGAAATCGTGTGCTTTAACAAGCCTTGATTTTATATGCAGTAAGATCTGGTCTATCCCTTCTGGTTTACCAGATATACAAATGCCACCCAGACTGCAGAGAACTTCCCAGAAAATTCAAGATGGTCATTTCATTTCTCATAAAATATCTTAGACATACGATATTTTAATCATTAGAAACGTTTTGAGAAAATTAAAGTATTCGAGGAAAGTTTCCCGTAAAGAGTAGCCTTGGAGGTTTATTTTCTTCAAAATCTTCCTGTCGCATCCGTGGAAGATACAGAACTTAAATACCAACTTTGGTACCTATTTAACCAACTTTTCGTTTTTGAGTTATACTGTACTTCAACGGACACACACAAACACACACGTACACACATGTACCTTTCATAAAATGCTTTTATGCAATCCTGGCATAAAACGGCTTATTGTGACGCCATAAACCGTGGGAAATTACCCTCTTTGTGGCTCCAGTAATTACCATAGCAACAAGACAGCAATGAAGTCATCACTACCACAACATATTTTCTCCAAATTACCTGTAAGAAAACCTGAAGTCATTACTCTCGGAAACTATAGCATTTTTCCTATCACAAAAATTTTCATACTATTTTTCGTAAATAGCTTTTGAGTTTTATAGAATTAATAAACACTCAGCATTCTTGGCTTCGTTAAAAATGTCGAGCGGAATACAATTCATATTTTTAATATTTTTGTCATAATCTCTATAAGTGTTGAAACAAATAAAACAACATATGCTTAGCAGCCATATTACGTTGTATATCTGATCTCTGATACATTGTAATTTTTCATTTGGCAATCTTATTAGTTAGTTTTGATACTAGAATTGCATAAAACGTTGCATGTAAAACGTGTATAATCATTTCATTGTGACAATCGTAATATATATTCGTGTCACACTCAGTCAGATTATGCACTAGTTACATAAATAACTTTTTCTAGCATCAGGAGGTTCAAAAGCATGTAGTGGAGAAAGTAAACATACGTATTTCTACATATTTATTACATTGTTCATTCTTGAACAAGCTACCCTTACAAAAGATTCTTTTCTGTCTGATTCATATAATTGGAGATAAATATTGGCTGAAATGGTGTTATTACACATTATTTCCTTCTGGGTACAAACAGGATAAGGACATATAGCAGTAAGTGTAAGTAATAGTTAATTTTTTAAGATTGGATCGCTGTGTGATAGCGCCGAAATTTGTACCCTTTGCATGACCTCGGGAGAAAATCGTTACCTAGAAATCATTTGGAAATTCATCAGAAGATTCATTATGGAAGTTTATCCCAAATATACGTTCTTAGAACTCTTTTCAACAAACACACTTAGTTTCCTCTTCATTTGGCAAGCAGACTCGTCGACTTTATGGATTAGTTGAGTTTTGTTGACCCAATAAACGTAATATATATTTGAGGACTGCAAAGTATTCTGCAGCAGTGTGTTAATTGAGCCTATTACGTAAGAAAAAAAACGTTTCTGTAACCTAGCGATGTGTTTTTCGAAATACAGCAAACCAACCAGAAACTGCCATTACAAACAACTCTGGAATACCATTCTGGCTTCTACGAACTGCATGTGGCGTTCAATCTATGAAAGTGACTTTTACGTTTAAATCTATACCTCTACGACAAAGGACACAAATGGGAATATTTTATTTCTTATCAGTATACTTAAAAATTTTTGATCCTGTTTGTTATAAGTTAATGGCTCTTTTCACCCATATTTACAGCTGTTTAAATTACGGTTTGGTAGTGATGAATACTGACTTCGTGAAGATGCCAATCATAATGGTTGCTTCTAAAAGTTACGTATGTAGATGTAACTGGATTACTTGTAAAATAATAACAGTAAATTAGAGGTCAACTACATATAGCA
The DNA here is from genome assembly GCA_030765045.1 of Tenodera sinensis. Taxonomy (NCBI): domain Eukaryota; kingdom Metazoa; phylum Arthropoda; class Insecta; order Mantodea; family Mantidae; genus Tenodera; species Tenodera sinensis. Next base: position 80,770,024 of record CM060966.1, read on the forward strand.
GTTTTCCTTCGATTTAAAATGGCTACATTTGTTTATTTTATATAGATTATACATACCTGTTTATGTTAGTGGCATATAACGTATAGGGAGGTTCTTTTGAAGCCTATATATGGTAGCAATTGCTTTAACTGGTGTTCATGAGTGTCCAGGCAATTTGTTAAAGCTGACGCGGTTTATAATCTGATCCGCTTTTGAGCAACATATCCCACCAACGTCCTCATTTCACAGGTTAGATATTGTGAAAATGGTATGTCCAGCTAATGTTAGTTTATTTCTCTTCTAAAACGAAATGACATACACTAGTTCTGCTTTTTATCGTTAACACAATTCGTCGTGACCTTGCATCCCACAACTCTTTTGTCTTATCGTGACCTTGACACAAAACGCTAATACTGCTCGGCTGTTCACACAAACAACTCCGACGATTCACCCACTAAAACTATTCCAATAACATACAACTCCGAAGTGACGGTTAAATATCTGGAAGGGTCTTTCTGGCGTTGGACAAACTGAAAATCCCTCAATACTGGCTGTACGCAGCACACGCTTAAAGACTAACTATAAAAACTGCCTTCTCTCGTCGTACCAACTCGTGTGTATGGGCCAGGCGAATTAGCGACGAATTCTGTGGAAAATACACCTTTTCTCGAGAAACTTCTCGTAAACAAGCCGACATCGAAACTTCTCGAATCGAGAAAACTATCGGTCTTTGTTACGATAGTTCTAATGTGAATAGTTTCATATGGAGGCAATGTACATTTTAAAATCTCACGCGATATTCGTTAAACTCAATCAGTGATTAAGATGTGTGTGAAAACAATTCTGTATTCCACAAGGGAAACAAGGATTTGTCTCCGCCACTGAGAGATAGCAGGTGCAGAGAACTTGTTTAATAATTTGACAGGGAAGCGCACAAAATGTGCAGATTATTGCTACCAACATCTCGCTGAGCCCATCTAGGGCACGTTCAAAACAGCTTTAATGCCATTGAGTGGTTAGGTATAAAAGCAGCTGGGACAGGCAAGCCGACATAGGTTTGCAGCAAAATATTCAACTTCAGAGTAAGTCATAAGTAACTTCTCCAACATTGCACGGTAACATTCAAATCGTTGGTCTCTTTCTATTAACCAAAGCCTTATTGTTTTAAAGCAGCAGAAAATTACGTATGTTACCAATATTATTCACACTGAAACCAACTGTGTAATTCTTCTTATGTAATGCCATTTGCCTGGATTGGTGATTTCTTTAGTAGGTTTTAATCAAACAATGTCATCGTTTTACATACGGAAGAATTGTTAAGAATTATATAAACATTTTGATAGTAAATGCAAGTTATGAGGTGGCTATAGTCCAAAATTGCGTAGTGCGGTGCACTTTGACCTTTCTAGGTCCATTTATCTCTTAATATTATGTTGTAATAAAAATAATAAAATGTTTTAGTGATGTAAATTAACAGTACTCAACATTTTCCCTCAAAACAAACTGTAGGTACATCAAACCGTTTTTTCTTAGCTTTCTTAATATGTAAATATTCCACTAATATTTAAGTAAAATATTAATGTGCAATAGTTATATTAATACGATGAAAGCATATTCTGAATGTTCTGAATTTTCGCATTTATTCATATTATATTCTCAATTAAGCAACACTGTTTGATTTATTAAGATGGGCGTTACTTTGTTTCTTGGAGCTCATGGAAAGATTAAGCTTAGCATGGCATTTAGAAAACAGTTGACTGTTGTCTCCTCTTTGCACTCAACTGAACCTATTAAATGTACATTGAAACCATAAAATATGAATGATTAGCATCTTTAGGAGAAAGCGTAACTAAATGTAAGCATTATGGTAAGGTAAATAACCATAAATACCTACACATTTTGACACACCTAAATAATAAAAATTGGATGTTTAAGAAAATATACGTCAGAGAGTGAAACAGAGAGAGAGAGAGAGAGAGAGAGAGAGAGAGAGAGAGAGAGCATAACTTAAAACATGCAATTTTGGTTGAATAAAAAATTTGGTGTCTAAGTTCTCAAGAATGAGGTTGTAAAGAAAATCTTCCACCACTTACTGGTGGGAGTGTTTGGATAACTAAATGTGGAATACTTTTGGATCTTTTTTTAACGCTGCTTCAAGTTCCACATCTTTAAGATATTTACGAAAAATAAAGTACATATCCTGAATTTTCTAGGAATGGTCTGTGAATAGCTTTCACTTAGAAAGAATTTTGATAATTTTTGATAATTGGTGAACAGTAAGACATAGAGAAAAACGCATTAAAATATAATGTAGGCATTTTTAAATGCAAAATTTCTTTCGAAAAGCTTTTTGTGGGATCAGCTGTTTCCAAAACATGCATTGTTACTGGTTAGATACTTTAATACTTTGTCATACTATTTAAATATATTAAAATATTAACAATCTATATTTAAATAACACAATTTTAATTATTTTACTGTTTATGTGATTAGGTAGAATTTTATTTACATATAGATTAACTTGCTATTTTAGTATATTTAAATATTATGGAATTACTATCTTTCTAACCTCAATAGGATTTTTTCATGTTTTTACTCAGTATATTTTCTCGCAGTGATATGCAAAAAGTAAAACATTTTATAATTGGCGCGTACCTAACGGCTTTCAAACATGACCATTGATTCATTTTTCTCTGTCTTGTCCTACGAGAAGTGAGTAATTTAATTATTTCTGATAAGGTTGATCCATTCTTATGAAGTAAGTAGAAAAGTAAAGTTTCATATGAGATATCACAAGGTTTGCAGGGGGGACATTGTACCTCGACCTACTGAAGATCTTTTGTACTCGTATATCTATATATCTATGCCCCTGACGGGCAAGGTTTTGCAAGTAGGAGATATACGTATGGAAAAAAAAACATAGTGAATTGGGAGAATAATATGTATGTAACACACCAGATTTTTCACTGAAATATTCTGTTTCTGAAATTTGGCTAGACTGCTTTAATTTCCTTTAGATCACTTCAGTTCAATGTATATTTTTTCTCCTAGAAACAGTTTTAAAATGTTCACTTGTGCAAATATGATGGAAGTAGGTGCAAAATGTTAACATTACGACGGTTTCAAGACCCTTATTTACAGCAATGGTATCCAGGGCCAACCTGTATGATCCCAAGATCCGTTTGGATCAAACTCAGCTCATTGTTCGTTGTCTTCAAACTGGGAATTTTGAATTGATATGTGTAAGTTGTTATTGTGAAGTCAAGAATAGTATATACGTGAAGCTACTGAATTATTATTGAGTACTTATGTTTGATTTGTGAGGGATGTTTAGTATATCACAGAAATTGGTACTATTAGGGATAGTAAAACTCGCTGAAAGGTGGCTCAGGACTATGGCATCTAATGATCTTTACTTTGGAGATTAGAATCATCTCCTGTAACACATTTGAAATAACGTTTTGCTTAAAAACCGGCATTACTTGGGAGATATGTTCACTTATTTTTTTCTAAATTCCAAGGTTCAAAAGTAGCACAAACAATGATTTTGACTTTGATTCAGACGAAACCTGGGATGACTCATGTATTGATCGTGAATTAAAGTACTCTATGTTTAATGGTCTTAACATGGGCCGTGTGTAATTTTGTATCTATCAATGGCTCACTGCTGATAGGATTAGGCTCATAGAGAACCATAACTGTGGTATTACATACCACATAGTTAAATTTACATTGTCATTTATGAATTACATTATTCCAATATTCTAATTTTGGCAATGTCTAGCAAATCAATGGATGTTTCAGCCTTCTTCAATATTGCAACGCAGATCTTGCCACTATAGCACATACAGTGATTTGGTAAGTAGATATCGGAATTTCTTTCTGTGCCATACTGAATTCGTATTCCGAAATCACGAATCATCACGAACTATTAAGGGTTGCATTGATCAGGTGTGTTCTAATTTTATTAATATTCTTCTTTACATTAAAAAGAATACAGATAAGTTGAAAGTAGTATAGAAGCACCCAATGAACTCTACTTCCCCTGTGCATACTTGTGAATTATTTTACCTACCTTAGATTGAATAGAGCATGTGTATGAAATCAAACTACTCCCGTAGTGTCACGTTTCGGAAATGTTCACACTAATCGTGATATCTACTTTGTGCTAGGACTCATAAACAGAATTGTCAGAAGTTGTCTCAATAGTGCATTATATTGTAGTACAGAGCACCACAGAAGGTGTCGGCATACAGTCAAACGTATAGAACTAATTATTTGGTAGCACTTAAAAATTCAAGAGAAATAAAATAATGGGATTAAATGCTTCAAAATGATTAACTTAAATTACTATAAATTTAAGTTGGCCACATTGAACATGTCGAAATTTGTTGTAGTAGGCTTTGGCTCGGAAAGAGCTCTTGCATTGCGGGGTTATTTTTAGTTTATGGATTCCTATTAGTCTCTATTGCGATTTCCTGAACAAAGCAGTAAGAATAAGGCTCATTTCGAAACTTATTGACATAAAGCTCTGTATGCTGACTCAAATTATCAAACGACAAAGTTTTACTACGTTTTTATAATCCATGTTTGTCATCATCATGCATATCTGATCATAACATAATCCCATCTGTAAACATACGCACATTTTAGCCTATTCCTTTTGATTAAGGTTTGAGAAGGAAATTCGGGAATGAAGGAGATGTACTTGATCACGCTATTGCTACAGCTGCAGAAGGCCAAAAGAGCTGCTACTGAAAATGGACGAGCTAAGGAAGTACTCTTCCATGACTACTGTCCTCACGGCAAATAGGTAGTGGATTGGGAAGGTATTAGTGTTATTGAGAATGAATTAATCATTTATGTTGAAGAGTATTGTAGAGGAGCATTACATTATCACGATGTCGCTAAGTTAGCAATTGAAACGTTTCTCTGACTCTTATTGTACATTTTGTTGAAGTGGCGTTTTGCGATGCAGGAGGATGTTCATTCGATTGCGGAGTCTTCCTCCCGGTACCGTAAAAATGTGGTGACGCAATTTAGTTAATGCTGATAGATGCAACTGGATTCATTGATGTTGGGGAAGTGGAGAAGGTAGCACCTATGTATACTTCGTCCTCTAAGTTGACCAAGCGGATGGTGATGTTCAGAAGCTCTGCATGGAGGTCTTCAACGGTTTTCCGCACGAGTGTTCAGAGGAGGTGATAGGACAATGCAGGCGAGGAGGTTGGCGAAATTGTGCGTTTCGGAGCTGACGTAGGCAGTGTGGCTGTTGAGCGCACAACCATGCTGGAAGAGTCTTCAGTTTATAGAGGCCATTGCTTCTACCTATGAAGTGGTGTAGTCAGTGTTCCGAATATGTATCGGCACTCGATGTCCTGAATAGATTTAAAAAAAAAATTAATAATAATAATAATAATAATAATAATAATAATAATAATAATAATAATAATAATAATAATAATAATAATAATAATAATAATAATAATAATAATAATAATAATAATAATAATAATAATAATAATAATAATAATAATAATAATAATAATAATAATAATAATAATAATAATAATAATAATAATAATAATAATAATAATAATAATAATAATAATAATAATAATAATAATAATAATAATAATAATAATAATAATAATAATAATAAAGGGAAATAATCATGATGGTTTATGAAATTTAGAAAAAGCTAAATGCCAATTGCGGTTATCCTGAAATTACATTTTCGTAAATATATCTGCATTTGGTATATTTATAAAGTAATTTAAATGGAATATATTATTTTGTTTTAAATTCAATTTTTCAAAGTCCTTTATAATCATTATGAACACTTGCTGTGTAATTTAGATAACTTTTAAAGTAAGTGTAACAATTCTCCTTGCTTTTAGGCTTATAGGCATTCATTACCTATCATGAGACAGCAAAGCGCGCAACGGAATTCGCAATATGGGTCATAGTTCTGAAATTTAATTTCAATGAGATTGCATGTTCCCAAGCATATGCGTCTTATTATAGAGAGTATTAAAGTACACAGCTGGACAATTTCATACTTATATGCATAATATGATGAGTCTACTGAACCTTAAGGTACCGTGTAATTTTCGTGGCATATCACGTATGCGTAGGGTATTGTTAGGGCTTAAGAATGGAGGAGGATATCAATTCTACGGACAAAGGTAGGCGTCTTCGGTTGTTAAACCACCGAGAGGAAACTATTTCGTGAGGAACTATTAAGGCAGGCCAGTTCTGATGGCGATATGTATATCGCAGCATCCCTATTGTTTCCAGATTCGGCATTCCCAGCAAAAGTTGCTCCGAAACCACCCCTATTCCAAGTAAAGGTACAACTAGGGGGTTTAATGCTAAGAAACAGTTGTCACCTCAAAGCATATCTATCTCACACGCCACACACCCTGCTGGCACTTAAAATATTCTTATTCTTCCCCTTCTTTTTCCGCAACACTATTTAAGCCATTTGCCCCTTTCCAGCTCCAATATCTTGCTCCTGCCATTTTTCCTCAGTCGTCCTGGTTTTCCTTCTGCTTGCGGTTGGTAATTATATGCAAATTTCGAAATTCTATTTTGTTTCATTCTGTTTAAGTGCTGTTTGCAGTTTGTTCTGCATTCTTTTATTTTATTTAGTTCTTCTATTTTTAATTGATGTATTTCGTAGTTTTGTTTTTATCTAATCTTGTATAGACGGTTATGGGCCTGAGGAACTTCATTTGTACCGTTTGGATGCTTCTCGTGTTGTGTTGCCATTGTCCATGTTTCTCTTCAAACCTGAAATACGAAATGAAATGTTAGGAAATGAGGGAGATGTAGCAGATCATCTTTCCCACCAATCACTTGCCAACGTACAGAAAACCACAAAAAATGCTCAGGTCAAGCGGCCATCAAATCCAATTCCAATTGAAGCAATGGTCTTTGTCACCACGATCGGTTTCTACGTATGTTAATAGGTTTATACGAAATCTAGATGCAATCAACATGTATTATTACCTGGCAAAGCGTTGAGGCGTATATACCTTGGCAGTCGAGCACTATGATCGCTTCTTATCTTGCTTGTTAGAAGAGTAAAATAATAGTAACTTGGCGTTTAGTCAGTGATAAAACACAAATAGATGATCTCTCGCGTCTGCCGATATATGAGACGTTACTGTCTTGAAGATTTGATTGCATCTGAACAGAGTGTACTGACATCGTCTAGCCATGTTTGTGCGATAATGTCGAAGTACTGTCATTAACTCCGGAGAACCCATTTGTCCTTGAACGCGCAATGGCGCTGTTGAGTGGCGAGCTTCTTGGTACGATGTAAACAAGCACCAGCCGTTCCAAATTACTAATGGCTTGAGGCGTGTGCGTTTTTCCATAGGTATACTGCACATGGACTTTACTGTTATCGCTCGCGCATGTAAACAACTGCAGGTAGGCACAGTCTGACCATGAAAGCCGCCTCACTGCAGCGCAACCTACAACCATCATATGAACACTAAAGAGCACTATCGCTCCATTTCTGCAGCTCACTGCGAGAAGAAACAAAACAATCGTACACCCTGACCTTACGTCTTGCTTCTCTGTCAGTTGTTTGCACATTTAATGGCCGTGCTGTACTTCAGACGTCATTCATACTCTGCGTCCAGGTAACCTCTATCGCACGCGAGCGAACATCCTTCCGGCCGTTACAAATTACTGTGTACATGGGAGTTGTACTGTAAGCAGTGTCAGTGGTGCTGCAATATTATATCCTGTGGTCCTTGAGTGTCCAATAAACATAATTCGTTAGTGATATTATCGAAAGTAGGATCACAATTGCTTTATTTGTTGCAGTAATATAACGTATTAGTGATGCTCCTTCCCGCAATATTTATTGTACCGGGATGGAAAGGATCATTTGCTTTTGAAGCAGGTTATACAACGTCAGCCCGAGAGGAAAAAAAAAACAAAAAAAAACAGCGCGATATTTCAGGTTCGCTTATGTCAACTACAAGGTTATAGCTAAATTCCTGAGACAAATACAATCGTACGTTTTATGACACACCTAACATTGTACTCCTGGATATGCTAAAACTGTTTACAGATTCGACCAGGCCTTGTCTCCCTTGATTTGAAAATTCGTAGCTAGCCGTTTCGCTGCTATCTGAACAACAATCAACGTTTTCGCTGAACAATGCGTGCAGACGTGAGAGAGCAAGCAGTATAAAGAGTTTTATGATTACATAACTCCCCCTATTAAACGTACAATTTTCTGCTCGTATATCACACACAGTGTTTGTAATAGTGTTTATGCCTAGTTGTGCGTTAGTTTCTCATGAGCCGCGTCTGCCTATCTCGGCAACAGGTCCAGTGCACAATTCTCGCGTGAACCGCACTGCCAGAGCCACATGCCTTATTTTGAATCCGCTCTGCGGGGAGCGGAATTTGGGTTTCATGCCACGTTCCGCGAGCATAAAGGAGGGTTTTTCAGGCAATAAAAATAGAAATACTGCTAGAGATGGGTCTGCGCTCTCTTCTGGGGGCGACACGTTGCATTTATACATGTAATAAGTAAATTGTGAGTCTCTGCTCGCCGGCATCTTCCCACAATATCTCTAATGTGCCTCGCGTTTGTCATTTGTTGTTGCTGCTCTCCGCAACAGTGCTATTTGTTGCCTACATTACTTTGACATACAGCCCCGAAAGTTGCATTTTTGATGCTGCGCTTCCACATGCAAACAGATGAAAATAAGGAAATATAGCAGCTGTAGTTGTGTGGCTTAACACGTGTCAGAAGCGTAACCACATTACAGCAACATTTCACGCTGATTAACCTCATATTCCTTTCATTGCTTATCCATAATAAACAGAAAAATGGCCACCTCAGTAAATTGTCCCTTTTAATAAAAAATTATACCATTATTTTTCTGCTGTTTTCTTGGCTTGTTAATTTTAACTTAATATACTTGTTTAGTACAAATCCCATAGGCTTAATAAATATTATTTCTCTCCCAAACTTTTCACCTGTGCGATGGAAGGTATATACAACAATTTGGAATAAAGTTGAATGGAAGCAAAATAAATCGATGATTCGCCGACGATGTGTTCGATTCACCAAAACACCGGTAGTACTACAAAAAATGCCACACCCACTATATGAACATAGTGAATCCTTAGGTCTTTCGTTAAAAACAAAAACAAAACAAAAAAGCTAAAAACGCAGATGTCTAACGGACTAGCAACACCAATATTAATTGATGGAATACCTCTCACATACGTAAACCAATATACTTGTACATGCCTGGGACAACTAAAATCCTTTCAGGGCAAATTTTATTGGAGAAGAAAATACAAAAGGATAGTCTTTCTACGCTGAAAGGCATTTTGGTATCTTAAGTTCATACTCTCAGACAAAGCGCTAAGCAGACGTAATAAATTCCCCGTACTAGAAATCTGTCTACCTTGTATTAGTCTATAGGCATCAGACATTGTCATTAACAACAAACCAGAAAAACAAAATCCAAATGTGCTAAGGGAAGATGCAACGCAAACTCCTGCGGCAATCTCTGAAGGACAGAATCTCTACTGTGAGATTAAACCACTTAACAATAGGGAACGAACCTACCTACAGGGAACGAAAGGTTGCGGAGTTTGAACTATAGGAATGGGAGGGGGTCAGTTTGTAACATGATCACTGCACAGAGGAGATATATTCGACGCATGAAAGTTGGAGATTAAGTTGTATAACTTGCACTCAAGGCTGTCCCATTTGCAGTGAAATATTCCCTCACAAATGTTTGTACAAGTTTAGCAATACATGAATATTTCCATTTTCATGCTGCAGGCATTTTACTGTTTCGAACTAGTGAGCACAGTCGAAAGACACTATGCACCGTAGACAGAGTGTTTGTGCTGGCACTGTACCTGCACAATGACGTCACAATCTGTCCATGTATAAGGTAACTTGCTATCGCTTCATTTAGTGATAGCTATATAGAGGTTTGAAGCCTAGTTATTATAGAAAAAGATCTGACACCATTAGCCTCAAGATTAAAATGGAAATGGGGAGGCCACGTGGCAAGATTGCAAGACAATAGGTGGACATACAAGGCTACTATGTGGAGCCCCCATATAGGAAGACGACTACAAGGAAGACCGAGACGCAGATGGACAGACCTCTTCAAGAAGCACGCAGGACAGCAGTGAACACGAGCAGCGACAGAAAGAACCGACTAGAAATTCTTAGAGACACATCTGTGCAAAGTCTAATTAGTCACCATCGTCTGCCTTCATGGATTTAGGCCTTTGACCTGTTCCCACATCAAGAAATGGAATCTCTCCATCTGGTGAGTGGACGTCCCACTCTTCTTCTACCTTTTGGTTGGTATTGAAGTAAAATTTGTGGCAATCTGTGTGCTGGCATTCTTTCTTTATGTTCTAGGCAGTTTGTTCTTGTTTCGTTTATTCTGTCTTTTATGTTGAATATTTGTAACTCTTTCCTGATTTCCGTGCTGTATTTCTTATCTAAAAGTGTGTAACCTGCTACTGAACGTAAGAACGTCTAATTAGTGAATAGTGTAAAGAGTGTAGAAACTAAATAATGAATAGTGTAAAGATTTACCAATGTTATTAGTAATCCGTGACTAATAGTGTACTATACAGTCAGGCGAAAGTGACAATAAGCATGTGGAGTACCTCATCACGTGCCCTTCACGGGATATTTTGGGCTATTTTTATTTCATAGATTTTGTCATATGTGGGAAGTTTGGCGACATTTTTGATTGAATTAACTTTTCAACTCTTGTAGCGTGGAAACTACCATTACAGGAAGAGCTCTATAAACCTCTATAAAGAGAGGACAACCAAGCTCGTAGCTGCTGCCATTACTTTGCTTCTACTCCGCCCTTACAACAGCGCAGTAACATGCGCTATAAAGAATAGTGATAAACAGCAGTGGCTTTTGTATTGATGTATAAAGCTAGACACATTTACATTGTACGTACAGCTTGTAGCTTAATGCAAAGTGTGGGTGGTAAATATCTTGGTAGAGGAAAACATTGTTCAGAAAATTGTAGAGTTAAACGGCAGTACTCACATATGCATTTTAAGGATACGAAAAAGCGGTCCCAATATATTGTACTGAGTTACAAATGTCAGCATTATATCGTAACAAAATGACAGAATCCAATCCGGCTCCTTTTCTATCACTTTATTGTCTTCTAAAAATTTTACATCGAATACTCACTTTTCTTCTCGTTCTTAACACAGTCTACAGTCTTTCGGGCTATCACAACTCACAATTTTTACTTCTCGTAATCTTGCTCAATTTTTTCACTGTCGTTCTCCAGTTTCTCAGTTTCTCATACCCTAGTTAAGATGTTACAATCACTGGACATAATTGAAAACTTCTTACAACGCACGCGACGTACCACACATACACGCAGAGCTGTCTCGCACTCATTGACACACTTAACGACTTTTGCCCGTAAATCAACTCTAAAACTAAAACTCACTAACTCTTGTTTGTCACCTCGTCTCCCTTTATAGAGGGGGTGACGTCACACGGAACTTCCAAGAAGGTCTCCACTCACACGCACAGCAACAACTCTGCTGGATGTCTTGAGAGGGCGCTAGAATAGTCTCTTTTGTTTCTGCTGCTCCCGTTGTTGCAGTCACGCACATGCAAACAATAGCGCGAAGCAGTTGGACCTTGATTTTTTTTCCCCCTCGCCGCCCCACTATGTGGTGTGAAGCAGCCCGGCACCGTCCGTACGGTGTTGTGCGCTGATCCGGCGTCAAATATCTTTAAAATTGAAAAGGCTATAAGTGTAACTTAACTGTAGCTGATGCGATGTATGAAAATATTATGCAGGTGAATCCTAGAAGAGTTTTGGGTATATGGGGAAGTTAATTTGCCATTTGAAGTTGTTACTGTTTATAACTCCTGGACACTAATCAATATTTAATACATTTATTTACACTGTTACACATTCCAAGTAACAATAATGTTCATTCTATCTTGGTAAGGGTTCCTGCCTTTTTATCGTCTTTTTTTCTTTTTTTTTTTTTTTTTTCATTGCCTTCTGAATATTGCTAGATCACTCTCCTGGCAGTAACTAAGTTACGTTAACAGAAGATAGAAACTTTCACCAACTATGCATGACAATAGCTAACCTAACCTAACCTAACCTAAGAAGTGCTGAACTGTATTCTGTCCCAACATCTGGTAGGAAATCTTATCACTCTACCACTACGTGCAGTCTTGACTTCTTCACTGTCCTGGTGTCCTGGGAGGTATTTTCCTGTTTCTGGTTGGCATGGTACTTTTCGGGAACAGGGAACTTCAAAGAAGATAGGTTAGGATTCCTTACTGTATCTCGCTCTGTTTCTTCATCCACTAGCATATAAGCAGGTTTGTATCTGCCAACGGAAACATCATCTTTGCCCTTAATACTGATGGTGAAATATTTCTCTTGTCTGTTTACCACTAGGAACGGTCCTTCATAAGTTGACTCGAGGGATTTTTTAACTTTGGCTTTCCTCAGGAACACATGTGAACAACAAGAGAGGTCTTTATGAATAAATATAGATCTGGATGTCACTCTCCTAGGTTTAGTGGGTTTAAGATGGTTTATGTGATCCCAGATGTGGGTTACAAAAGTATCTGGATTGCACTGTAGTGTTCGAAAAACACTCCAGGATGTCTGATGGTGATTCCATACATCATTTCTGCAAAAGAGTAGATGGCGTCTTCTCCAATGGCTGCTCGTAGACCAAGTAGAACTGTTGGTAGGCTATGAGTTCATCTGGGGTTCTTGTGTGCTCTGATTGCTGCTTTGAGAGTATGATGTAGCTGTTATATTTTTCCATTTGCCTGGGGATGGTAAGAAGTGGTATGTTGCACTTTCACTCCACACAGCATTGTTAAGCTTCTAAATAATTCCGACTCGAACTGTTTCCCTTGGTCCGTAACAATTACTTCTGGAACTCCAAATCTACTTATCCAATTGTTGTAGAAAGAACTTGCTACTGACGGGACGGTGATATTGGCCATTGGAATGACTTCCATCTAACTTCTGAATCGATCAATGCAAATAAGGCAGTAAATGTTGCCGTCTGATGGTGGCAAGGGTCCAATTATATCCACATGAACGACTTTGAATCGATCATCTGGTTGCTCAAGATTTCCAACTGGAGACCTAGTGTGCCTTGTCACTTTGTTTTGTTGACAACTAATGCAATATTGAGCCCATTTAGGCACATAATGTCTTATTCCTGGCCATATAATCTTGGCAACAATGTTTTTGACAGTTGTTTTCACGCCAGGATGTACCATATCATTAATCTGTTGGAAAAGTTGGGTGCAAAATAACTTTGGAATAAAGGGGCGAATATTACTAGTAGAGACATCACACCAAAGCATGTACTGGGAACCTAACTGACACTGTTTGAGTTTCAGTGATGTATTGTCATGTCGTAACTGCTTCACCTCTTCATCATTTCCTTGGTGTTTTGCTATGACTCCATAATCAATCACTGAAATTTCATTAAGTCTTGACAGAGTATCGGCTACCACATTATATCTGCCACTGACATGACGTATGTCGATCGTGAACTGCGATATGTATTGCAGGTGCCGTAGTTGCGAGGGAATGCCTTCTCATTTTTTGTTGGAATGCGTAGGTGATTGGTTTGTGGTCCGTAAAAATAGTAAATTCTCTATCTTCAATGAGGTGCCTGAATTGTTTCACTGCCAGGTATATTCTTTATCATATACACTGTAATTCTTCTGCACACTGCTGAACCTTTTGGAGTAGAAGTTTATGGGTCTCCAACCAGCGTCTTCACACTGCTGTAATGCCTCTCCAACAGCATGATCAGAAGCAACTGTGAAGAGGGCTATAGGCAGATCTGAAACTGGAAATAAATCAGGTCTTCTTCACATTTCTCAAACTACTTCTTGGCTTCGTCAGTCCAGTCAATTTTTCGGCTGTCCTTCTTCTTAGCTTCTTTCAAATATTCGTGTAGAATAGCTTGAGTTTCTGCTGCATTTGCCAGATAGCGACGACAAAAGTTGATCAAACCGAGGAACCTGCGCAAGTCTCGCACGGTCTCAGGTAATTTATAATCCTTGATTATTTGTACTTATACCTTCTCAGGGAGTGACCTTGATCCTTTTGTTGTAAATCGGGTACCCAAGAAATTCAAGTTCTTTAACACCTATTACAGATTTAGTCATGTTGATACGGAGGCCGTACTTCGACAACGTCTCTAAAACTAGCTGTAGGTGATGTTTGTGTTCTGCAATTGATTTGGAGCAATCAATATATCATCCAGGTAAGGGAATACAAAATTGAATCCATTCAACACATATGCATGAAACGCATGCACGCTGGTGCATTCCTAAGTAATGACATTAAATTCAAAAGGTCCAAAAGGTGTGATAATGGCAGTTTTGTGAATGTCTTCTGCTATTGGAATCTGAAAATACGCTTTGAATAAATCAATTTTGGAAAAAATTGTAGTACCATCCAATATGTGATGAAAGTCTTCAGGTCTCTGAATACCATGCCTATCTGGAACAGTTCGTTCATTCAGTCTCCTATAGCCTCCACATGGATGAATAGATCCATTTTTCTTGTTTACAAAACGAAGAGGACCAGCCCATTCTGACTGTAATGGCCTGGTGATTTCATGGTCCAGTATAAATTGGAATTCTTGTTTCGCCTGCTCTAACTGATGAGGTGCTAACGGTCTTGCTCTAGAATAAACTGGAGGTCTTTGAGTATTGATGTGCTGTTTAATATTATGTGAAATATTTTCTGGTGCCAAATTTCGAGATGGTTTTTCAGGATAGGAGCTGAACAAGTCGGCAAATTTTATGGTACTTTTGTTCACTGTACTTATAACTTCCTTTTCCGAAATTGACATAACCTCGGCCTTGCTTTTAAGTTTGGTTACGCCATCTATTAATTGTTTGTTACGAATATCGACACAAATGAAATTCGTTTCAGAAATCTGCTCTTAATATACCCTTGTTGACCTCAGCAATTACAAATGGGCACTGAAATTGTCTGCGTGAACCTAAAGCCAAGGGTAGGGTTCTGGTACCATACGTTGGAATTACTGTTCCATTGTGAACATAAAGTTTAAACGAATAATTGTTTCGATCACAGTTCCTTGGTGGAATTATTGACACATCTGCCCCACTGTCAACAAAAAACCACAGGTCTGTTTTATTATCTGTTACGAATGATCGGTATTTGCGGCTTCTACCATGGTTCTCGGCAGGTGAACCAGCCGCTAATTCTACTGCCCGTTGGAGTTTTGCATGAGCAATGCTATTTACATTTCTTTGGAATGCACTGTTGACCAAGTCGGAAGTGGTAATAGCAGTAATTACCTTTTGGGTCGTATCTTCTGCTTCGGCTGCGGTTGGGACTAGAGCTTCTCCGGCGAGGACTACGATTTCGACTGCTATGTTGTCCTATAGACATGGTAGCGATTTGTTGTTCCAAGTGAGCAATTTTAGTAACAAGCTCGGTAAGTGTAGGTCGTTTGTACCTGGCCGTGTACGCGAAACACCGAAGATACAAAGTCAGATAGCAAAATAAATAAAAAAACATTCGACATCTAGATTTCATTGAAAATATACGTTATTATAATTTCTGCATGTAAAAGGTATTTTTCGAAGGAAAAAAAAGTCCGTATGTGGATGGGGTGAACAATATAACACAAACAAAACGTCGGTTTAATACCGGACTTGTTATACAGTTTTGCATCTTCCCAAAATGCGACACGAAGATTTTCAAGAAAATCCCCTGCCTCAGATTGCCCTTTACATGGAACTTCTTTCAAAATGTTAATTTTCTCAAAAATGTCTAACAATTTTAATTCTGATACCATAAGTTTAAGACATTTTCAGCACAAGTGAAATGTATATGTTGATTTTTCTGTGAATAGTCTCTGAAATGCTCTTTATTCTGAATGACTTTTGTACAATTGCCGATGTTGAGGACACAGAGTAGCTGAGGACATCTACCGTCAGTGATTATAACCAAATAGTTGTTGTTAACGCCACCAGATGCGTTTTTGTTCTTGCTTTGTTTTTGTAAAAAATAAAGAGAGTTTAAGTATGGAGACCTAGTTGTTTGTGTACGTTATTTATACTACGACATACTGGTGCCGAAACTTAATTACTGTTCGAATCACGGATCACTACATCACGAAACGAAACATCTTGAAGATTTCAAGCAGAAAATACTAAGTTAAAGTGGCAGTGAAGTGCAGATTACTTGAAATAAGACACGGAACCTCACAACGCCACACGACGACACCATTTCAACACAACGGATAAGTACAATAATCCATTGTATACGGGTTGATTTGCATAACGCAGCAGCATGTTTGCAATAACACTTGCTACATTACTTTCATTGATTTGGTAGAATTGTGTATTATGTATGCTTGATAACCTCATCAGTTTCGAGTAGCCATTTTTTTTTTGCCATTGCCAACGCCATCTGGTTGCCTCTTGGAATAGCACAGAGCACAGCTGTTCTTTCAAGCTCGCCCCATCTCTCCAGCCATAAATCAAGACAAATCCACTTAGCTAACAGACCTATTCTTATTCACATAATGGACAAAGAACAAGAACTTAAGAAACTTAAACGAAAACGTACCACTCAGCGCAATAATTGTACACGGTTTGCAACATCTTTAAATGGCAGTAATGACTCTACAGATCCAGCTGAGATCGAACACATCAGCGATCGTCTTCAGGATACTTTAAACATGTTACTCACCTTAGATGACTATATTCATGACATGTTAACAGACGAAGAATACGAAGCAGACGCACAGACTTGCGAAGAATATTTAGACAGATCAAAGCGCGCACTTCAGCACGCCAAAACCCTCCTTACAAAGAAGAAAGACAAACCTGGTGTGCTTTCTACTACTAATAACTATTCTGACGGTATACCCACGGTCATACAAGGGGTTAAACTACCCACAATACGGCTCGAACCCTTTTCCGGTGATATAGAAACTTGGTGCAGGTTCTGGGAAAAGTTCCAGTCCTCAGTTGACAAGAACCCCACAATATCTGGCATAAATAAGCACGTGTTTCTAAGAGGATACGTCGAAGGAGAGCCAAAGCGACTCATAGATGGCATAACAGTGAGCGCAGATACCTATGAACAGACGAAAAAGATACTTGTAGCACGATACGGAGACAAGGATAGAATAATCCAGGCCCACCTTGACTTCCTGGAAAATTTAAGACCTGCTTTGTCGGAAAGTCCTCAAGAGTTGAACTCGACGTACGTGGAGTGTCATCGCAGAGTACAAGCCCTCATAGCCCTAGGGGAAGATGTAAACCTATACGGACGTATATTGGCTCCAAAAATCCTACGAGCTTTTCCAGCTGAAATTTGCAGACGCTGCCTAATACACGCAAAGCGAGAAAACATTACAGAAGGTCACACGATGTCATTAATGGCGTTTCTCAATGAAGAGGTAGAGGGATCGCTAACAACTGAGAAGATCAGAGGAGAAACCACCACGTCCGCTCCATCCTTCTATACTCCGACAGCGGCCACTCTTCAAATTTCTGCAAAAAGGGAAAAATCAAAACCGAGATGGAAGAAAACCATAAATCCATTCTGCGTCTTTTGTGAAAATAAAGGCCACTGGGCCCAAGAATGTAAAGAAATAACCAACCTGGAAGACAGAATACAAAAGCTCAGACTTTCCACGCGATGTTTTCTTTGCCTTAACAGAGGACACACTGTCCACCAGTGCAACAAGAAAGGAAAAGTTTCTTGCTCAAATTGCAAGCAACTTCATCACATATCCGTCTGTAACGCCAATAACACGCCACCCACTACTGTCAGCAAAATTCAAGTGGCAATATCACATTTATCATTTCTCCAAACTGCTCGTGTGTGGATCAAAGGGCCCACGGGAATTTCTAAACTCACACGATGTATCCTGGATGCTGGAAGTCAATCCAGCTTCATTGCACAGGTTCTAGTAGACACTCTCAAACTAAACGTAACTGACAAGCGAGACCTATCGGTGAAATCATTTGAAGCAACGTCCACTGGTTTCCAACTACGACGGCTTGTTCAGTTTGACATTATCGGATTTTCAACAAGGAAAACCGTCACTCTCACGGCCTTTGAAAGTGACAACACTTATTCATCGCATCCAAGTGTCACCCAGGACTTCAGTAATCTAACGCTTGCTGATCCGGGAACTAACAACGAAGAACTTCCTATTGAGATATTAATAGGTGCTGACCATTACTGGAAGATAGTAAAAATGGAACAGCCAATGCCAATAACGCCTTCACTTGTACTGCTTCCTACAGTCTTCGGCTGGGTTCTGACAGGTAACCGGTCCGGAGCTTCAGTTAATCACGTTACGACCTACCACATCTCAACCACTGACTGCGAAATATACGATGAATCCATGAGACAGTTCTGGGATCTGGAAACAATCGGTATTCGAGAGACACATGGCAGACAAATGTCCGGGAAAGATGCAACTATCCTACATGAATTCCACAAAACATACTGTATCCAAGACGGTAGAAGAGTTGTATCACTTCCACGTAAAAAGGGCGTAATTTTGTCAAATAACCTGCCAATAGCTGAGAGAAGATTCCAAACTCTTGAGCACCGAATGCAACACGATTCGGTTTTCAAGGCAATGTACCACGCACACATGTTGGACTACATCGTAAAGGAACAAGTCGAAATAGCTCCAACGAACCAGACTCCCGGAAACGTCTTCTATCTACCACATCACGCAGTCAAGAAGCAAAAGAAAGATGGCACTAAATGGAGGATCGTGTTCGATGCCTCTTCTCATGAGCGAGGCCAACCGGCGTTGAACGACGCACTAGAAATGGGACCTAATCTCCTACCCGAAATCGTAGCGACGTTACTCAGATTCAGAGTGTATCCAACTGCCCTTGTCAGCGATGGCAGTCCAGCATTCTTACAGCTAACTCTACATGAGAACGATAGGGATCTAACAAGATTTCTATGGTACCGAGTGGAACCTCATGTTGATGGAATTACGCAGTCGAGCACGGACATTGTACCGTATCGCTTCAGACGATTGCCGTTTGGACTTACCAGTAGCCCGTTCCTCCTTTCGGCAACCTTGCGAGAACTTGCAGCCATGTATCATGAGAAGTACCCAACTGCAGCACAACTTCTAGACAGCTGTACCTTTATGGACGATTTTGCAGCCAGCGTAGATAATGATAACTTAGCAGTTACCGTTTATTATGAACTTATAGCTCTACTTCGACACATCAAACTCCCATTGTCGAAATGGTTTACGAATTCCCTACCACTCAGAGAAATATGGAGAGCAGAAGGTCAAGAGGTGAAATCAGAAACACGGGTTCTCGGTGTTAACTGGAATGCACAGTCGGACTTACTCTTTGCCACTCCAGAGGACATTACTCACGAACTAGTAGACAAACCAGCAACTAAACGCCTGCTTCTACGTGTTACAGCCAGATTTTATGACCCACTTGGTTTGTTTTCACCAGTACTGATCATCGGCAAGATTCTCTTTCAGGACACCTGGTGTAAGGGATTAAAATGGGATAGTATCTTACCAGTTGATCTTGGCCAAAGATGGCAAGCCTGGAATTCAAATCTGTCGTACTTGTCTTCTATTCAGGTTCCAAGATGGATTGGTGTATCCACATTAAGCGATAATCTGTCTGTCCATGTGTTTTGTGATGCTTCAGAAAGAGCATATGGCGCTGTACTATACGTTCGGTCAACCACTGACAACACTTGCAATGTCAAACTTGTCTTCAGCAAAAATAGGTTATCACCTGTGAAGAGAGTAACACTTCCCAGACTGGAATTACTTGCAGCCTTGGTTGGATCACGTCTTCTTCGCTACTTCTGCAAGGAAACTGGAATTGATTCCTCTTGTGCCACCTTATGGAGCGACTCGGCCGTCACTTTGGGCTGGATTCGCAACACTCCAAATCGATGGAAAACCTTCGCTTGCAACCGTGTGACCGAAATTCATACGTATACTTTGTCTAGGCAATGGAGACACTGTCCCGGCATCGAGAATCCTGCAGACTACCTCTCAAGAGGACTACAAGCAAAAGAGCTGTCTTTGAAGGATTCATGGTGGAAGGGGCCTTCTTGGCTTGTCCAACATCCTAGCTCGTGGCCTCGTGATATCACTGTGCCGGACACGGCTCTACCAGAAGAAAAGAAGATCTCTCAAGTCCTTGTTGTTACAGCCCCAGAAACACTGTTCAGAGCGTCACGCTACAGTTCATACTGGAAAATATTACATGTCACCGCGTGAATTCTTCGCTTTGTAAGATGCATAAAAGAGAAAAGAAAGGGATGTGTCAACTATTTATCTGCAGAAGAAATAGAGACAGCAAGGATGTATTGGATACGTCAGGTGCAACGGGAATGCTTCGGTACTGAACTAGCATCCTTGAAGAAAAGTAAACTACTGCCGAAATCTTCCAAGATTTTTCGATTTAATCCCTTCCTGCGTGATGATATTGTTCGCCTTGGGGGACGTCTACAATTCGCAGATCTGACAAATGATGAAAGACATCCAGTGCTTTTAGACGGATCACATGCATTCACATACCTTCTTATCAGACAGACTCACATCAGGCTTCATCACGTGGGTGTCCGTGTAATACTAGAAGAGCTTCGCTCGGAATTTTGGAATTTGCGAGCTCGACAGGTGATCAAAAAGGTCTTGCATGAATGTCTACCATGCAAAATATCCCACAAGAAGAGGTGTGAAGAGATCGAAGCCCCATTGCCATTGGATCGTGTTCGTTCTACTCGACCATTTGCCGTGACTGGCATCGACTTTGCCGGCCCACTCTATATCAAATCGGGGAACGAGATGAAGAAAGCTTACATCGTTCTGTTTACATGTGCAACGGTACGAGCTATACACTTAGAACTGGCTACGGACCTATCTACTGACAAATTTTTAATGGCATTCCAGCGATTTGTGGGACGCCGAGGAGTACCACGAATCATATACTCTGACAACGCTCAAACTTTTCAAGCAGCAAATAGAGAGCTTCAACTGTCAAAAGTTCTCACCGATCCGAAGACGCATGAATATCTAGCGCATCACAACGTGACCTGGAAGTTCATAGCTCCACGGGCGGCTTGGTGGGGAGGATGGTGGGAAAGGATGATCGGTTCCACCAAACGCTGTCTCAGAAAGGTACTTGATCGATCACAGGTCGATGAAGAGGGACTCAACACTGTTCTGATCAGCATCGAAGCCACCCTAAATTCACGTCCCATTGTACAAGACGGGAGCAACCTTGAAGCTCTTACACCTTCCCATTTCCTCAACGGAGAGAAACTCACGACCATTCCGAACGGACCTGAGCCTGACGGAAGAAAAGATCTTACGAAGGAATTCCGAAAGAAGATGAAAATCTCCGAAGACTTCTGGCGAAGGTGGAAAAAGGAATACCTCCTGCAACTGCGGAGTTACCACGAGGTTAAGTGTCCAGCCGGCAAACATCCGAAACTGCGAGTTGGAGACGTCGCCCTCCTGCAAGAAGACGTCCTGCCCAGACACATGTGGAAGAGAGCCCGAGTCGACGAAGTACTACAAGGGAGAGATGGCCGAGTGAGGACAGCCATCCTGCGTCTACCCGATGGTACGAGGATCAGTCGACCGGTACAACTGGTGATTCCACTGGAAATCGACCAGGGGGGGAGGATGTTGAGGACACAGAGTAGCTGAGGACATCTACCGTCAGTGATTATAACCAAATAGTTGTTGTTAACGCCACCAGATGCGTTTTTGTTCTTGCTTTGTTTTTGTAAAAAATAAAGAGAGTTTAAGTATGGAGACCTAGCTGTTTGTGTACGTTATTTATACTACGACAGCCGAGTTGGAAGAGATGCACGAAATATTACTGCAGAAAAAGTGTAGGTCTCGTTAAAGTACATATTTTATATTAAATACTTTTTTTGATAGAGTTAACTATTTTCCAGATATTCAATTTATTGGTTTGCATTACATTTATTTCCGTTTAAAACTTGGTATGAAAGTTTTGGTTGGAATAAAGCACTTCTACCTATTACATGTTGAATCATTATGCATGCGCAATGAGAATTCGCTGGGTATCGACACCAGATTTCACATCCAGCGTGAGGAAAAAATTTGAAGTCCTGGCGCATATTGACGGCAATGGAAGATTGAGACTAATATTTTTGAAAGCATATTACATTATCAATCTGTGATGGGTTTTTACTAACTCTTTTCCCCTCATTGGAGACTAGCTACTGTTTTTTTTTCATTCGGCAGAAAATATTTAAGTTGGTTCTCTTTATTGGGTTGCAAATAGCTCTAGCAGTGCAGTTATTTTAATAGTTAAATCCATGAAAATTGCCAAAAAAAGCTCATTACAGATCCAAGGCTTGCTATCTGGCTTTGTATCTTCAGTTGGCAATAAACTCTCCATCGCTTCGACTAACCGATCCGCGCATGCGCCAATACTTCGTTGTTTCGCGTACACGGTACAAACGACCTACACTTACCACAAGCTCATTAATAATAGTACCTTTTGGGTCCTGTGTATCAATCTTGAATACATCATTGCACGGGTTCATCTCCAACATCTTATTTACACTATAGCATGTACATAAAATAACACATAACAATCTTAATTCAATCCTTGTAACGGTTCATGCCATTTTATCGTTTCTTGGTTTTTTTTTTTTTTTTTAAATTTTTGTCACTGCCTTCTAAATACTGCTACAAAGTAATTGTTCAGAGCTATCACAGTCATGCATGACTAATCTAGAACTGTGTACGTCGCTGCATGCGTAAAATCTCAACAGATGCACACACTTCCTCCGCCGGCGAAGATCAGTGGACTTCCTTACAAAGCTGCGGGAACGGCTTAAATGGAACCGAGTGTACAGTAGCTACCAGTCACTCCCTTTAGGTGCGTCTGACGGACTGAACAAGACGTACCATCAAGTTAGCTTCACAACACAATGCACGTCAGAACACCTAAGGGCAGTGACTATGATTCCATCTCGCAGTGTAACACACCTTTAATGCTATCTCCATTTATCTCCGTATTTGTTGTATGGTTTGCCGGGTGCTACAGTGGTATACTATGAGAACTTTCTCTCCGGGTATCTGGGTTAGGTATGAGAACAGACAATACTAATTAAGTTGGCTGAAATAACTTTATTTGAAACGAGTTGCCTACTGTTTGAGAATATTGAATGTAACTCTTTGTGTATTTTAGCGCCGAAATTGTAATTATTGAAGTATTATGGCTGATAACTTCTGACGTATCAACACTTTGCGGCTTAGAATAAGTGTTTCTGTAAAAGGTATGAAAAGCTAAGTTTCCGCGAGTGACTTAAATGTTAGTCGGAAAACATTCTTGTAGCCACCGCTGAAAATGTATAATCCGAGCGTGGTCTTAAGGCGCTACTGACTACCGATAATCAATGACAGTGAGTGAGAAACGGACTTTAGAAATACGCCCTCTCTTATCAACGTAAGTCTCTACCGAAGTTCCTACCTTATTTGTTGCGAAATAGACGCCAAGCATACTCTGAGGCTTGCTGACTCCTAAGAAGGCTTTTCCCTTTCTAATTTTCGGAACTGACCTACCAGCATCTTATAACTTTGCGATCATTGCACGTCCTGAGAGTTTCAGATAGCGCATCCTTCAGTTATGGATTTGTTGTCTTAGTTCAATGGCGTACGTATTGCCTAAACTGCACTCACTTAAATTTAATTGATTTTCCTCAACACATAACATCGCATCTTAATGACTTTCTACCACATTAAACAGTGACCCGTGCGTCTAACATGCTGTATTAGTTTTAACTTATGAACATTATTTATGTGTATCCCCATGATTTCTCGGAGAAGTTAAGCGTAGAAGGAGGCAGCTGTTAGAGGTTCTGTATTTTTAAGTGTGTGTGTGTGCGTGCGTGCGTGCGTGTGTGTGTGTGTGTGTGTGTGTGTGTGTGTGTGTGTGTGTGTGTGTGTGTGTGTGTGTGTGTGTGCAGTTATTCAGAGAGAGGAAAAGAGCCGAGAATCATCATTGACATTAAATCGTCACGTCGGATTTATTTGGTTGTGTGAAGCAGTTTTGGCGAGTGAATCGTCAGAATTGCTTGTATGAATAGTCAAGCAGCATTAGCGTTTTGTGTCAAGGTTATGAGAGGACTGATAAAAGGGCTGTTTTTGTGTTTCGGCTTTATAATAGAAATAAAGTTACAAAAAAGTAAGTGGCCTTGTCATTGTTAGAGCATTAATCACACCTGCCAATATTTCTGGTAAACGTAATTATAGATATGAACGAGCAAGTTTACGAGAAGGTGCTGAAGAAAGATCAAACATATTTTGTTTGTAGTATTTTTTATGGATTTATTGCATTAAATGTAAGCTGGCATTCATTATAATAGGCCACGTAGATGTGTAACAAATAGTTTGCAGTCAGTACAAGCATTTTTACTGAATGCTTTTCTGATATAAAATGTCTGTTACACTTGAAATTATGTGTTACCATAGGTACAAAGAGGATAAACTTCGATCACGGTGAATCTGTTACGTCAACCAATGTAGTTCGTAATTGAGCACACTATACTGGACGAAGTGTAACGTGGCGCTTCCCTGTTAGAAAAAGAAATTATCACCATCTCTTTCTAAGCCGTCTCTCATTTATGGAATACCTACTTACCTTTATACCACTGTAAGTAATTAGGGAGTACAACAGGGCTTTAAAAGGGACTGGCCATTTCAAGGAAAGAAGCCCAAAGATCTTTCACAGTCCATGCTAGACAAGGATAGTAGAAAAAGTGGCAAGTAAAAAGCCGTCCACTATGATTTTATTGCTCTTGGTAATTAGAATCTATGTGCTGGCCTAAAATTCATCTTATAGGATAGAAGTCATCTTATTCCCAAAATTGGCACTTCGGTTAAATAATGGTTTCAGTAGTTTTGTATCCAACTTTAATTTGACATTTTTATTTTATTTTCTGAAACAACCACGGGAAGTTAGTAAACATTTGAATAGTATATTCAGCAGTAAACATACGTAACAGACGGTACAGTGATTTCAGAGCTGAGAATTTCGGAGTGGGGATTGATAAATAAAATGTATTGTCTAGTTGTACAACATTGCAATTCTGTAGAAATGGGAAGAAATAATATAAATTTTCAGACACATATTTTGACGTCAGGACAGTCTAGATATAAGAAGGCTTATTCTAGACCTGAAAGTGTCAACTAAGGTAACAAAGAGAGCTTACAATTTAATAAAAATACTGCGAAATTGTTTATTGGTATTTACTATCGCCAAAGTTGATCCCATACCTTGTGACAGTGTTTATGTTTTATCTTTATACAAGAGTGAATATTGGTATAGCCTCAGGGATATTGAGTTTTTGCTCAAAATTTCATATATACACTAATGTGAAATTATACTAGGGCAAACAGCGACGGTGTTGATATATCAGCGTTTGATGCGAGTTGCTTGTAAACTTTGTGTGTTCTTAGTAAGAAGGGAACTCGGTGGCAAGTTTACTGTAGCTACAAGTGTGCCATTTAAGATGCGAAACTTATCCTTACAGAGCGGAGTCTGGTGCTCATTTTTCTTGTTGATTTTTAGCGCGCACTTTGCTTTTACTTCAGCCCTTGGAAACTTAATTAATTACGCTCTCGCCAGAAATCCCTTGGTACAGTAGTGCTTGGCTGTTTATTTTTATGATTACGTTAGACCAAGATGATGCACTGTAAAACTCTCTATAGGTTTTGTTTACCGCACCCTCTTATGTGCTTATAACCATAAACCTAACTGCTTTCTTGTGAAAATGATTAGTTATTTCTGGAAAATATTTTACTTTAATCTGTTTTATGTTCATTACAAAAATAAATTTATTTAATATGTGTCTAAGCCTTCAGATTTATTTTAATAATAAGAAATTGATGTTTTCTCAAGCGTAAACGCGTTAAACGGAACGAGTTTATGTTGCAGCGTAAAATTTTTTACGTTGAAGTAAACACATTCTTACTTAGAAAAGGTCCATTTAGGCAATATGGCGTTCTGGAGTAGAAAATTCTTTCCCTTGATGAGGAATTTATAAATTCTGTGACGCCGACCGACGACAGCGGCAACAGCAAAGGCTCAGCGCCGGGCTGTCTCACAACACAGGTGAAACGTGCATCAAAGACGCTGAAGGCCAGGCTGCCTCGTGCGACTGTAGGTGAATGCGTTACAACAATGAGCGCAGCACGTCAAAGGGGTGTTCGAGATTATTCGAGACGTGTCCGGCGTATTTTTAGAAGTTCAAGAAAGGCCCATGTTGCGTAATCCTTGCTATATAAGGAGGCAAGGCGATGAGCAATGTCAGTTTTTTTTTTAGTGTGTGTGTGCCTGCGTGAGTACGGTCGCGTCGAAAGGAAGATAGCAAAGCAATTATGAATGTCGAATGATTGCATCTTTAAAGGCAGCCGTTTGGACACAGAGAAAGTGAAGAAAGACAGAAAGAAGTGAATAAAGGCTACGAAAAGAAAGCAGTCATGAGTTTTAATATCACGAAAGACTGTAGACTGTGTTAATGTCAGTAAAAGAAAACTGTGTTATTATGCATCCAGTTAGAAAAAAATTAATTAACAAACAAATAATTGGACTGTGATTATGCCATTTTATCAAAATATAAATCTAAATGACGAAGCTTCAGAAAATACAGAATTTTTTTAATAGTAGGAAAGCCCGATAAACAATATGTTCGTCCCTGTGGCAACTCCTCCCCTCTTGTGGATACGATAAAGAGTGGGAATGCAATGTCCTTGTAGAATCGAGAACAAGATCGTAGACTCAAGGAAGGAAGGAACACTAAAGAAAAATAAACGTTCGATGTACAGAAGCAAGTAAAAAATATATAACCATTAGATTGTCTGCTTAGCCCGGTTATAGCGCAGCTGCTTTTTATGTGGGGGACCCGGGTTCCGTCTTGGTAAGTTTCTGCCGCTAGGACACCTAGTTTGGGGAGTACTCAGGAAAATGTAGGGCTCCGGGTTGGAAATTCCCAATTCACGGCCAGGAGGGACTCGACTACCTTACACCCTTCAGTACTACACCCCAATCGTGACGTCCTTGTGGGAAAGGTGTGGCGGTAGGTTCTTGGCTGGGCATCGGGTGTTCCGTCACGTAGTTTAGTTAAGTATTATAGTTCGAGGCCAAATTTACATTTCCAAAGTAAGGCTAGAAAATCCAATTAAAGTAATATAGTTCGAGGCTAAGTTTACATTTCCAAAGTAAGGCTAGAAAATTCAAACGGTAGGAGCTTAACTTTGACGATCGGTATGCGTCGGATGTGCTGGAGGTGAAATCTCTGAGAGAAGAGACTGCGGCGCGGAATACTCTGAAGTTCAATAGTTTTCGTGGCGGACTGAAAAACTTAGAAAGCTTATATGATTAGTCCTCCGTTTAACCTGATCGTGTTAGCGCTACTATACGAACTACTTATAGAGCAAGTTAGCAACGAGCATTACCGTAGCCGTAATCAAGGATCTGGTGGTGTCTGCCCCTGCATTTCACATCGTCTGGAAAATGTAGGGTTGCCTAGTTACCAATCTGCAGGTTGAAAAGGACCACCCGGAGTGTTTAATGTGTGTGCGTGTGTTTAACAAAATGCCAGAATTAATACTAACGCACAAACTAGAAGTACCTACCGAGAAAGATAGAGCCAAGCCGGAATAGACCTAATTCATTATATGAATAGAAACTAAAAGACTGTAGATTAAATTACGCTTTTGTCGCCCATGTACTTGGGATTGTGAATTCATATAATATTATTGTTGTCATCCTCCGTGATCTAAAGATAACACACTATTTTCTGGTTCTCACGTTCGTGCTATCAAACCTAGCGGAGTGCGATGGACTTTCTGTGCATGAAAATTCTTAACTTGGCTTCGTTCGGAATATAGTTTTGGAAACGCACTTTAGTTGCTTTGCTCTCGAGGAAAACACATAAATACAAATCGTTAATTGAGAAGAGGAGAAATTGGACTCCGTAGACATTTGTACTTTCTCCACCGCTTCCATTTAGAGCAGCAGTTCCTTAGATTAGCTATTAGATAGTAGCTATTATTGATATTCGGATAAGGATTACTTTCCTTGGGTTCTAGCTGTTGCCATTTTACCCTCTGTATCGTCACTCTTTTTTGTGTGTGCTTTTACTTATTGCATGTACACACAACCTTACAATATCAACTCCACCTCGGTTAAAAACCGATGGCGCGGTGTAAGCCCATACCAATCCGGCTAGTTAACTCCGTTAATGTCCTATCCTCTTGACAGAACAATAGCCAGGGTAAAACAATAGCAACTGTTTTACTTTTGGCTGCAGAAGATTCAATTTCAGCCACTCGAGAATTTCCTTTTCAAAAATGATCCCTTGTGCTCGGGCCTTGTATATGGGCTGGCTAAGACCAGCCGAACAATCTTTCAGTGGGCAGTTGATAAAGTTCAGTAAGTTCATCGGACGGCGCCAAATGCAATTTAGTTCTGAGTTGTGAGTTAGAAGTTGAACCTCGGTTCGATGGATTAGTTGTGTTTGTTATGGGTATGTGCAACTTGCCCCATGTATAACACTTTCGCTAGGCTAAGAGTTTAAGAGACATGTAAAGTGTATAATTGCTGTTTTAATTTGTTAAAATGTGCACACCAACACGAACACCCATTCTTTAGTGTGGGACAAGAATCCACGATCCTCCACACGGCGCAATATCAAAGTCATAATTTACTGTTTCTATTATTCTTTATTTCCTATTCATGGCCCAATTCTCTGAACCACAGGTAATGGGTACTGCCATTGTCTTATAAAATTTTAGAATTGTTTCTTTCTGTGTTTTTATTTCTCAACGTTTTTTTTAATATTCGCACATATAGTTTGAAACTTATACATTTTATTTTTCAAATCTTTCTCATAGTCAAACGAAACATCACATCCTATTGCATCACATTATTATTCTAATTCACTTAATTCTAAACACGTGCAAAATATCCACAACTTTAATCCACAACATCACACGACGCACTATTACATACCAGTTTTAGGCTTCTTCCATAACAGCAAACAACAACACTAAACAACACTGACTTTCAACTCTTAAACCAGATGGTAAACTACACTAATCACTGAATGGCTCACGAAAGGTATACAAAGATGAATAAATTGTACCAGAAGAATCATTGGACCATGCAGATTCAGAAATGTGTATATTCTATACTAAACTTAACTGCGTCACATTCAAATTCCAAAATTCACAATGACAGCAAACGGAGCTATTCTGTTGAAAGGACAACTGCTTCATTCCTAAATAGCCAATGCATTTGCTACATTGTGGTTGTCAAAAACCAGTGCGAAAAATGCAGCAATTTCCCTTGACCCACCAGTTAACAGTACATTGCATATTCAGTTGTAGTTTCCAGAGGGACCTGACCACGCAGTGGTAAATATCACTCGATTTAAATCAATTAACAGCCTGTTGGGATAGCTGCGTTATTTGTTTACCGTGCAAATGTTATATGGACCCCGTTGTTAGAGTGAATACCTCAAGCGAGGCACCTGATCATTTATTTATTTTATACAATATGGTTAGTACAACCTAGAAGCAGGAATAATACATTGTAATAATACAATCGGAAATCACTTTCAGCAAATAAGATATTCAAGCAACGCACATGTGAGGCGATAACTGAAGAATATGTAATTATAGAAGATAATACACAGTATAACAGTGGATACTATTTTAAAAATCTAGTACATGGCAGGTGGGTGTGTAGGTTGGTAGGTAGATGGGTAAGTGGGTAGATAAGTAGATAGGTGGGTGGGGATGGGTGGGTGGATATGTCGGTATAATTTGGTGCAATATACAGGTAGAAGCTACTGCTTCGGCCAGAATGACTTTGCTAATGGATGTTGGTGTAAGAAATGTAAAGTATGTAGCTTCGTTTAGGAAAGTTTAATCGTTTTGTAAAAAAGTTCATTTTTCGGTGATATAAATGGCAACACTGAGCTGTTCTCAGAATGCAAGCGGTCTACTCTCTGTTCACCAGCTCATGGTCCCTGGCAGAAATGCAATGAGTCAGTACGTGAGTAAATAATTCTAGGGACACAGCGATATCTGAAGTTGAACTTGTCTTCTGATGGCACGTAATGTAAGCGCAATCACAAGCATGATTCCAGGTTTCGATATCGCTGTGCTACAATAATCAAGAGTGTTGCAACTTTTAAATTCCAACCAAAGATATTGATCCCGTAAGCACCCGTGATGACCCAGAAATGATTCTTCAGCTCGTTTAAGGTCCAGGAACCCAGCTAGCCGGACCAGAGTAAACAGGGGGACCCGCAGCATCGAACGGATGACGCCCGAGAGACTGTTAGGTGAGAAACTACTGTGCTTTTCAAATGGGAAGAGTTCTGATCTGATGATATACGTTTACATGCACAGCGTTGCAAGCTCATTACCCCCACTCTTCATATTTTTGGCGCGCGTCAAGCCCCACTTAAGGGAAAAGCAATATAACAACACAACAGGACTCCGATTGGTGACCGGCCTGGAGACGCTCAAGGACAAACTCCTTCCCATTTGAAAAGCACAGTAGTCCCACTGATGGAGGCTCCCGTTTAGAATGCTAGAAAAATGTATAAGGCCCCGATAAGAGTAATAGAAATTGAACATATATTGTCTAATGTAAGAAAGAGTTAAAATTAATACAAGGCAGTAGAATAATGATATAAATGCTGATTTCATAGAAGACGAAGAATTAAAATGCGATTACTGTTTAAACTATTGCATTATTCATTACGTAGTGTTATGTGGAACTGCAATCGTTACTGGAACTATGGAATTTAATTTGGTAGTGGCTGTACGAATTCTCTTTATAAAGATGTGTGGAATAGCTGAGTGTGTGACTACATCACAATGAGATATCCCTGATACGGAAGACAGATAAGTGACTAAGCACTGAAACGTCTAAATAAAAGCTTGGAAGCGATTGCGGGGGAAGTAAAGAAATACATAAGTTGTCGTCCGAGTTTAAAAAGCTAACCGTGAAATGTCGGGTAGCCATTTAGTGTTGTGACGTCGGACTCGGTGCTTAACAAAGGACGGACGGGACCAAGCTACCTCACACCACATGCCGTGCCGATGAGCGGGCAAAGATGTTCAGGACCGGGCTGCTTGTGTGTACCTGACTGAGCAATCGAGGCCACAGAAGCAAAAGAGGTGTCGAGGACGTTTGCGAGACTTATAGCTGCGTCATTTCCAGTGCATGTGTGTGTGCGTGTGTGTGGAACTCGAGAAAGGTCATTCAGCCCCAGTATATAAGGAGGTCTGAGAAAGGCGGCGCCGTGGCCGAGCGGTTAGCGCGCTCACCTACCACCTAGGCGGCCCGGGTTCGATCCCAGGGACCCGCATGTGGTATTGGTGGTGGACGAAGCGGCGTCTGGGCGGGTTTTCTCCGGGTTCTCCGGTTTCCCCCGCCATCTCATTCCACCGGTACTCCATCTTCATTCCATGTATCATCAGTGTCACCGCCTGTGGTGCCGTAGTAGTAAAAGCGGGCGTTAAACACTACAAACACACACACATCCAGGTCTGAGAATAACAGTTGAAGTGACTTTTAGAATGGAGTTACGGACATGAGTTGGTGAGTGTGTCATTGATATAAGACAGCTGTGCCTGTGTCGTTGTGTTACTACGTCGTAAGAAGGTTCAGCAAGCGTCATGAATTGTTACACTGTCGTAATTAGTGCAGGAGAAACAGAGGTGAAGAAAGACACAATGAAGTGATATAGAAGTAACCGGACCGTATGTTCTCGTTTTGTCACGGTATTCAATAAACACCAAAGTTAGGAGAGTGTGACAATCATATTCTTAAATAAATGGTGTAATGACGTAATTTCACAACATAGGTATCAAGTCAGCCGCTTAAGAAAGCGCATTCTCTTTCAGCACCCATTAATTGACGTAAAATGAATATTAGGTTTATTTAGTTTCTTCTATACTATGTTGATAAATTTAAGGCGTTTAATGTATATTAAACGCCTCAATACGTT
This sequence comes from Tenodera sinensis, assembly GCA_030765045.1. Taxonomy (NCBI): domain Eukaryota; kingdom Metazoa; phylum Arthropoda; class Insecta; order Mantodea; family Mantidae; genus Tenodera; species Tenodera sinensis. The sequence continues at coordinate 80,802,150 of CM060966.1, forward strand.
TTCCATTCATGATACAAAACTATGCAGAGCTTCTAAAAGTGGAGTTCTGCACTGCGTAGAGGCAGATGCATTAGGAAACGTCATCTCAAATCAGCAAACGGAAGACTAAACTGAGTACGGGTGTGTTACACCTCTTCATCTCTATAGCAGAAAGTATGAGCTTTTGCATATACACTCTTAGGCCGTACTGTGGAAACTTTCTCCATGAGAGCGCAAAGGTACTTTAACTGGGGAGCAATTTCAAATTACAGTAGAACAAATATAAAAATCCAGTTTATTTAATGCCTGTAACCCAAATGGACACAATTTTCATGTACACGCAATATGTGAAGCTCAAAATTTGCGTCACATTCTTTTAAAATCAAGTGCAGAAGGTAGAACAAAAAATAGAAACAAGAATTCAATGGTGCATTAAATCTTATGGGGGATTATAAATGCAATGGTCCTTTCTTTATACATTCTGCGAAATAAATATTGTAATCTGTAGAAATTTAAGTAGGACTGCTAGTGTATCAGTATCAGTTTTGCATAAAATAAAATGCTATATAAATGGAGTGGCATTTAATAACAAAACTTAAACATAGTGAGCATAAAATAAGGCGTATTAGAGGAAGAAAACATATGATGTTACACTCACATGACTTTCTCTACTATTGCACTAATTGTTCCTATAAACTTTTATTTCTGTATCTTCTTCGTGTTAGTCGAGATAAACATTTGCAGAAATTATCTTACTGCTAATTTTGTTGTTGGTGAAACGGATTGCAGTGAAGTTTAAGGAGCCGTTGACAACATGCTGATTAAGGGGAGTATGAGAAGCTTTCAGCGATCTTTGAAAGCTGGTCGCTATCTGACAGCGTCAAAATTTCGCTCACTTTGCACGGCTAAGAGGTTAAAAGGTGAATAGCGACCTTCCATTTGAGAAATTCTAAGTACTGCGAAACTAACACAAATAGCAATAAATATCTCCGAAGTGGTTCCCTCCACGAAAAAAATGCATTTGGATATAGCTTGTTTGTTTGAACGAGATCTACATTTTTGTCTAGTAAGATTTGGTCTTTTCTTACGGTTTGCCAGTTGCGCAAAAGTCATCAATGACGAATGTTTACCTGTAGTGTAGCTTACTCCACTAGGAGTTAAGGTAAGTTTATTCCACTGTTTCATGTTGTTTTTGTCCTTATATTTGATTTATTATGAGTATAACAGGCATAAAGCCAATTATGTTCACCACAAAATACTCTTATATACAGTCATTTCCAAATCTAACAAAGACATAAAGGAAACAAAAAGTATATATTTGACATTTTTGTAATCGTTTACTGATGTATATACGGTTGTTTGCTTTATCAAACTTTTAATTTCTTTGGTACTTGGTTCAAATTCATGATTAAATTTTTGCGTTTTTTGCTGTTTAGTTTTTTGGTATTTAAAGTATGATATGACTAAGCGTTTAAAATAGCCATTTTCTGTGATTTTCAATATACTGAATATTGCAGGACCTGATTCATGGATAATTTATACGGATAAAGTGCTCAGGAATGATCAATGTGCCCCTTAGATGTTTTTCTTCGAACTTTGTGAAAAAGTGAGCTATTGAGGAGAATATAAGCACCAAAACACAAGATGAATGTTAGTTCGAACACCATCACCACTATCACCACCCCCACCATCACCAGCACTACCACCAGCACCATCACTATCACCACCCCCACCATCACCATCACTACCACCAGCACCATCACTATCACCAACACCATCATCACCACCACGCGCCACACACCACCACCATCACCACCATCACCACTATCACAACCACCATCACCACCACCACCATCACCACCACCATCACCACCCCATCATCACCACCACCACCATCACCACCACCAAAATCACCACCACCATCATCACCACCACCATCACCACCACCATCACCACCACCATCACCACCACCATCATCACCACCATCACCACCAACACCACCACCACTACCACCATCACCATTACCACCACCATCACCACGATCACCAGCACCATCACCACCACCACTACCACCACCACCAACACCACCACTACCACCATCACCATTACCACCACCATCACCACGATCACCAGCACCATCACCACCACCACTACCACCACCACCATCACCACCACTACCACCAGCACCACCACCATCACCACCAACGCCACCACCACCATCACCATCACCACCACCATCACCACCACCACCACAAAGGCATTTTAAAGGGAACATCGGGCTATGACGTGTTAATTGCATTTAGTGGTCACACTTAAAGAAATGCTTGTAGGATTCTTAAATAATGCTTCCACATTAAAAAGGTTACTTTTTGCTTTACATCTTATATTATTAATATTCTATAAGGTAGTAAAATTACGAGCGTTATCTTTCATGCGTACTAATGTACAATTACCTTGCTGAGGTCAAATGTGAAAATGTTTGCCTTTCTGTTTTAGAAAACACATCTGTGAAGCAGAAACTCTATATTCTAACATTCTGTTTACACTTCGCCAGTAATGCCATATTAATAAAGCAGAATATATTCTGACTTGAAGGTCATTGGTCCGGAAAACTACCTTATCAGTATCTTGCTCAGTTAACGATTTATACGTATCCCAGTTAACTGACATAATAACGTTGTTATCTCGATTGAAGCATAAGTGCGCACAAAGGAGGACTTTTTTCCTCGTTGTGACGCCGAGATATATTACCTGCCTACGCAATATGAGAAAAAAGCCTCAGGAACAAATTGTTATTAAAGTGTTACGCTTGACCTCTCAGCGTTAACTTCACCCCGGGGACAGAGATGCAAATAAAGGAAGAGAGAGAGGTCGATGAATACTCGGAATAACCAAGCCAAGAATTCTTAGGTAGGTTTACTGGGAACATTGCTCGTTTGTGATGATGTTTCTTTTAAACAACTGCTCACTCATACATGAAGCACTTTATGGGACAGAAATTGCCTTATTTTGTTGATAACGGGAGCTAATTGTCTTCCTCATTCTCCACCATATGAAGCCAGGGGTTGTTCCATTTCATTTCGGACAGCTGGAAACGTTGTTGCTTTTTGTGGGGGAGAGGGTCGCTTTTCTGTTATCTAACGTAGACGTTAAGTTAATGGCTTTCACAAAATCGCAGCTATGATAAATAAGTGGTTCCGAGTTTTTTCCAGGGTCAATGTTACCGTAAGTTTGACAAAATTCGCGACTCTGAAATTGGCAGCTCAGAGTCTATTCAACGTAAAATTCTCACATAAAACTCAAAACGAGGGTATTATTGTGTAGTCTGTGGTAGTATCTATTCAACATTTTTAGAACTTAAATTTAATGTAATTTTCATCATATTTCGTATTTTTTCCGAAAAATTACATTTTAAATGGAATTTAAATAGAGCCACATCGTTCAGCATTTAATTTCTAAATAATATTGGTTAACATTTTTATGGCAGCTTCAACGGACAGCTGTAGAAAAAGTAAAGGGTAAGACACAGAGCCATACTTCCTATACTCCATCCATCCATACCTTGTATCGCTGCACAATAACCTGATGTTTATATCAGCTGCGACTAACACAAACGCCACGTTGACTCATGCCTCGTGTTTATGTTGCAACAGAACGATATTTACTCGGGAGTTAGAGGAATAACACTGCTATCGCGTTATATTAAAGTGGTCTTTACCAAGGTTATCAAACATCCTGAAAACTCACTGATAATCGCCGATATTTAAAGTGCTACATTTTAAGGTGTGCTTTGGTTTCGGCGCCTCGGTGGTTAGTTGTGGATCCAAGGGTGGAGCGGTTATAGTCGCGCTGCACCACTTATGGGTCGCGTCAACCTTCTTTTGTTCCCCTGATCTAAGCAAGTCACTTATTGCCAGGTATGGTCGTAACATAGATTTACTTTAGTTATAAAGTTATTTTTGAGTATATAATAACATTTAGTTTACTTCATATGAAAGTATACTGTTTTAAGCTCAAAGAAGCCCTGTTTAATTATAACCGAGGTTGCGAAAAAACTATATATAAGAAGACGTAATCAATCAACCTTGGAACCTGCTGGTGACCTTGATTCGCTGCGAGCCCTCTTCCGTGTTGAGTCGCAGACGTCAACTGAGTGTTAAGTAAATACATTACAGCGCGAGCTTAAATACTTATGGTTTCATCATTTTTTTCTTCACATTTCAAAGATGGGGTGCCATTAAACTGAAAACTGCAATTAATGCGTAATAAAAAGAAGTTTAAGCCTATATAAGTTTAATCTTTATAAAAAGGGCATATATATTTAATACATGAAAAAAAGTTTTAAAGATGTATAATTATGCATATGCTATTCTTATACACCGACATCAACAACAGACATTCAGCTTCAAAATGAAGCGAATTTACCGAAATCCGATATAGGTTCTTGAGTTATACGACGAAGAAGTTGTCTCGTTCTGAAAATAACGCAGCTTTTACAGAGTTTTAATTAAAAAACTATTAACACTTAAGAAGTAATTTTCTGAAATTGTTTTCTATAACAGTGACTGACACTTGCAGATATTCTTAATGATTTTAAAACATGCGAGGTCAATTATCACATTTTTCGTGACAAAGAATACCCCACAGGCCATCATAAATACACAAGCACTTCCATCATATCATTATAATCATTCACCGCCAAGGACATGTTCGGCTACAGAAGCCAATGGCACGCTTTGGTCTGTGTATAATATTCAGTCATCCAATTACAATTATTAACCTGTATTATAGTAACAATTGCCTCAGTTGATACCTGTTGTAGTCTGACAAAAGCGCTGTAATCAGAAAAATGAGTGAGCCTCACAAGCCCGTTGCTATGGTAAAAGCCGCCATATTACTGGGTTTACCAACGCCACATTAACACATGGTCATCCATTGATTGTATTCATTCTCCTCATTACTATCTGGCTACAGCTTGCAGTTATTTTGTGTTGTTTCTGCTATGTGATGTTCATTTACATGTAATAAAAATACAGGCCGAAGGTTCGTTTTCCATTATTTCCGATTCCTATCTTGTTGCCGTAAACTTTTAAAGCCACTAAATTATGCATTTGTACGTTATATTTTCGTAAACAAATGAAAGTGTATGTGGTGTGTAGAATAAGTGTATACCTGGTTGATTTGATTGGTGCATACTCCTCTTTCGCACAAATGTGTGTACCTTATTATTTAATAAAAATAAAAACCTAAAAACCATACCAAATTATGATTTCCTATAACTATTTTTGGCAACTTAATCTGAATCTTTTTTCGCACTTCAAATAGCATACAAGAAGGGCTCAGCTTCTACTTTCTCTTGTTTTCCTATAATATCGTAAGCAAAGGAACTATTGCATTGCACCCACAAACTTCACCCAAAACTTCAATGCATACCTTAAAGTCCCCTAAATCCAAAAAAGTTATATTTACATAAATATCTGTATGTGCATTTGTATGTGTTCCTCGGTCTATGAACAGGCCACTAACAAACGAAAAGTCCGTTAAACCTCAATCTTGGTGTTTAGCTTCCTCCAAGGAAGGGACAACATTTTCAAGAAAAATCTCCCTAAGCCAAACTACCTTTTAGATGGAAAACAATTTCGTTACTTTTGATTCTCTCAAAAATGTATTGAACGTTCTTCATTAAAATACCATGTATTTAAGATACCTCGACAAATGAACTGCACCTCTTGAGCTTTTTGCGAATAGGGTAAGGATGGGGCATAAGGATATGAAGGAACAAGGACATTTGCTAAGAAAATTTAGTGTACGTTTCTTCCCAATGTTGGTATCACCGTGCGCCAAGAATCCGTACGTGCGTTAAGAGTTGAGTCGATTTAATATAACTTTTGAAATATTTATAGATGTTAATAGTAGCTAAATTAATTATTATCAGCATATTTATTGAGTTTAACACTCGGTTACTGTCCTTGTATCCTAGAGATACACAGTAACTTCTTTTCATGACCACAAGTTCGGCCGTAGCGTGACCTGACGCTCCTGTCACCTATCTTCCTAACTCACAGAGAGACAAACAATAGTCTAGTGTCATCCCTTGAGAGATGAAGCTCGGCCGTAGCGTGACCTGGCGCTCCTGTCACCTATCTTCCTAACTCGCAGAGAGACAAACAATAGTGTAGTGTCATCCCTTGAGAGATGAAGCTCGGCCGTAGCGTGACCTGACGCTCCTGTCACCTATCTTCCTAACTCGCAGAGAGACAAACAATAGTGTAGTGTCATCCCTTGAGAGATGAAGCTCGGCCGTAGCGTGACCTGACGCTCCTGTCACCTATCTTCCTAACTCGCAGAGAGACAAACAATAGTCTAGTGTCATCCCTTGAGAGATGAAGCTCGGCCGTAGCGTGACCTGACGCTCCTGTCACCTATCTTCCTAACTCGCAGAGAGACAAACAATAGTCTAGTGTCATCCCTTGAGAGATGAAGCTCGGCCGTAGCGTGACCTGACGCTCCTGTCACCTATCTTCCTAACTCGCAGAGAGACAAACAATAGTCTAGTGTCATCCCTTGAGAGATGAAGCTCGGTCGTAGCGTGACCTGACGCTCCTGTCACCTATCTTCCTAACTCGCAGAGAGACAAACAATAGTCTAGTGTCATCCCTTGAGAGATGAAGCTCGGCCGTAGCGTGACCTGAAGCTCCTGTCACCTATCTTCCTAACTCGCAGAGAGACAAACAATAGTCTAGTGTCATCCCTTGAGAGATGAAGCTCGTTCTTATCAGTGGGCTGTGTATCTCCCAGATACGACGACAGCAAATTCGTAAGTATTCTTTTTCTATCCATATTTGGTTTTCTTCTCATTATTCAGTTTTTATATAGTTTTATAAAAACCACTAGCTTTTCCGTTTTGTTATAAAAGTATGTTTTCTTAAAAACATACTGGCACATGTATCTCTGAGATACAAGGACAGTATTTATGTAGTTACTTTTTCATTCTTGCTCTTCCATTTGTTTTATTAAAAAATGCCCTGAATATTATTTCTAATTAGCTATATGCTAGTAGAATACTCTATTATGATATTTTTCTCAATTACAGGAACAGGATGGCATCACAAAAGGAAGTTTTTGACCTAAATAATCCCAGTGATGTAGCAGATGATCACTTGATTAGGCGATCACTTATGCCTCGTTTACCTCGGTCAATTTCTGGAAGGCTTCGTGAAATTTCACCTAGAGAGCAACAAACCAGCATTCCTCATGTCAACCCTCCGAGCATTGAAGTTGCCAGTAGAAAACGTTGTTAATCCTGTTGGACCACAAAAACAACGAGACTGACAAAGTATACCTGCAAGTCTTTTGGGCAGTATTTGTGCCTTCAACATTGTGCCCTTGTTTGTATTGATGCGTGTGACAAAGAAGTTTCAGAGAACGAAGAAGACTGTGACTATTTGATGAACTAACTGTTTCTTTAAAATGTATTATTACTGTGAGCTTCTAAAAGTGTAAAGCAAGTTTATAATTACTCCTTTTCTAATTTCATAAGAATCCCTTTCTATTTTGTTTTATTAACTTTTACTTATAAATATGTAGGTTTTTGGTTAATAAAATGCTAAACCAACATTTACTATTATTTATATATTATCTTTCCTCAAAACACTAGTGTAAATAGTGGATTTATTATGAAATTTATATCATGTATCTCACAGATACAATGATAGCAATGGCGTAAGTTTTTTGAGGACAGTATTCGAGTGTTAAATTCAGTTCCGTCTTTATTTCACATGAAAATAGAGAACCTGCTGTTGAAAATTAAGACACATAATTCTCCAGCTTTTTCGAGTTCAGAAGGTAATCGCAAATAATGGAAAAAACACAACACAATAAGGTCAGACTCAAGCTACTACACCCTTGATAATCTTCAAACAGCTGAGTCCTCCAAAACTTCCCTTCATATTAAAAGTTACTCAGGAATGAAAGCGAAATCCAGTAAATTGATATTATAACAAGCCCAACATTTGTAAATGATATAAAAGATAAGAAAACTGCTCGCGCTGAGAAGGAAAAGCTAGCAGGGGCCAAAGCCCGGAAGTTAAAAAGAAGTCGTAGTGAATCATGCTGCCAAACAAGACTTACTGATTTCTTTAAGACAATACAAAATTGGGTTAGTGTGAAATGGATACAGTGTAACTGTATATACTGTATGAATTAAGATCAGTTGCAGGACTGGAATACACCCCTAGCGTAATATTTTCTTCTATGTGCATGTCTCATCACTTCGGAAAATTCTCAGCAATGCAGTGGCTAAGGTCAACGCTAGGAATGCAGCTGCCACCGAGGCCAAGGTCCACGCTAGGGATAGCGAAAATAATATTGTAGAAAATTGTAAACAACTTTAAAAAATAAACAAATAAATGGTATGGTATATTTTCCCGGGGACATACTTTCCCACAGGTTAAATCCGAATCCACGGTATTTCGAACCACACTATTTCGGACTTCTACTGTATCTGCAAGGAATGCCAGCAGTGTTACAAGGAAGGACAGAACAGGGTGCAGTACCACAACTCTGCAAACTGGCATCATGTTAAGTGTGCAGAGGCTGGAAATGATCCCTACTCTTGGGTCATAATGGTATGGGTGATGACTGACTAAAAATGTGGCATACATTTACCCCAGCGGGTGGTACAAACTAACATAGAAACATACTTCAACTACCTTTTTCTTGTATCTTATTTTAGAAGAAGAAATTTTCAGTGTGTTTAAACTCATGTTCAGTGCTTCTGTTAAAAGTCTGAGGTATTTCACTCACACGACATTCTCAATTCTTGAACTAACTATTGTCACAAACCCTTATTCTGAATCTTCCTCATGTTAGTCCGTCAAGCGTTTACACAAAATTATATTACTGCTGATTTACTTGTAGGTGCAAGGGGAATATAGGAATGCAGTAGCAATTGTCGAATGTTTTAAAGCTTTAAGACTCCGTTCTCTTTGCACGGCTAAGATATAAAAATGAATAACAATGTTCCATTGGACAAACGTTTTAAGTATTCCCAGGTCACACAAATAACAAGGAATATCTCCGAAATGGTTCACTTATAAAAAAATTATTGGGATATAAACTATTTGTTTTAGCAAAGCCTACAGTTTTATATAGTAAGTATTTATCTCTTACGATTTACCAGTTATGCAAAAGTCATCCAGAGTAAACAGTACTACATGGGCTATAGCGGGAAAATTCAAAATATACACTTCATTTGTCATTAAAATGTCTTACATATATGGTATTTTAATCAAAATTGTTAAAGCCATTTTTGAGTAAATCCATATTTACGAAACATTTTGAATATAAAGGGTAATTTAGGGTAGAGGAATGTTATTATGCTGAAGTCGTCCAAGTACAAAAATGGCTAGGGGGTTGCATACCAAAACGAATGTTAAAAATTATCACAACCGTCGTTTTCAAAACGCTGGGGCACCCAGTATATGAGTTTAATTATATTTATTAATAACCGAGAAGATAAGTTGTCGTCCATCTATATGCTTCCTAATTATACACTTATACTTTCTATATCCCTGATGATCACTTTGTAACGCTTGGGTGCCCAATTGTGTAACTTGCCACTTAGGATTCGTCAGTTTTGCGCCGGGATACCTCGGGAGCTCATCCGGTGCAGTAGCCGCGTCGAGTCTGATACTTGAGTCTTCTCAGGCGCGAGGTTAGATAACAAAATACACTGCACTGACGTTTTCTGTTTTATTTCCCATCACATAAATGCCTAGAAGAACAGACCTGGGCGAGTTTCGAGTATTGTGTTTTAATCACATCGTATTACCCCAGTAATTTACAGCACCCTTACGCTAATCTCGGTCACTTTCAACACTGCGATGTTTTTGGCGCGAAACTACACCTCCGTTGTTCACAGATTCATCCTTGGTAGCAACAACGCGACAGATTCTGGGTCGACGACAACGACGACGAGCTACTGGCAGGCTGCAGGTTTTTGCTGCGTACTTACCCCCAATAGGGTTTAACCGCAGATAGGACTTTTTTATTTTGGGATGGGTATTTAAGGGTGGCTTTGTTTTGTTTTAGGTTAGTGTTATTTTGAAGGAAGCTATTTTGCCCCTTGACAAGTGATTCACAGAAGGCAGCAATGTCTGCATTCTGACGGAGGAAAAAGTTTTAAAATGACGTTTTAAGATTTAGAATTTAAAATTTTGTTAAGGGGTTGAATTTTGAGCCGAACAACACTTTGTTGGGGGGTCCTCTTAAGTTTCCAGTGTTTATACTGTTTCACCGTGCTTTTCACCGTGCTGCTTTCTCTCGGTCCCATTATAGAGGGATATATTGTTTCCCCAGCTGTGTCCTTGAACTTTTAATGCCATGCCGTCCCTTAGCGAATAATGACAAAATATGTTTGTCCTCTGTCGATATGCAGCATTCAGAAATGCACTCAGGTTCACATACGTTCAAGAGGTAACTTCACTTTACAAATTTCATCATACAAAAATTATACTTAAACCTATGTGTCTTATATTACGTTCCGGTCGCATAATTATAGTTATAGATACACGGAGTTCCCGTCTCAACTTATATGAAATATAATTTTACAAATAATTTAACTTGTCCTCGCTACTGTCCGGATTCACTGGATTCGCGGTTTTAAGTACTATGCACAATATTTATGCTTACAATAGCAATTATACGCATTCATTTTGATATTCTGGGTTACACCAATAGAAACTGATATGTATAGCGGACTCTCAACAATTGGCAGTGTCTCTGGAGAAACTTATCAGTTCAATATAGTCTCTGGTTTCACATTTTCAGTATTATTAGAGGCAAATATGTATATTGTATGCTGGTATCTCGTTTCCTCTTTCCTTATTTGGATAGCAAATACAGTAGTTCAACTCACGTGTACACAGTTTTCCCTGGTGCCGGACGTGTTTGCCTTACGTTTACCTGAAGAACGTCGTTAACTGTTTCAACAAAGTGTTCATTGCGAATGAGAACTGTAGCAGCAATCCCGAAAGATTCCCTAAAGCATTAATAGAGTATTATCTCATGAGACGCCCTGTATAATGCTTTCTGATAAATACCTGAGCTAACAGGTGTGCCCATGGAGCATTAAAGGCAAACGCACTCATACTTGGGGGTAACAAGCAAAACAATGAGGGCTGTAGCTTTGCTTTTCTTCTATCCAGTATCAGAGTTGTTACAGTTCTTCCTGCTTAACTTTATTTACTTTCACTCTATGCTATCTGCATTGCAACAGTTGAACACAAATGACCATAGCACAAGGAACTGTTTACAAATCTGTTCTTTCTTCTTGTTTTCTCTGTCTGCTCCGTTTTGTTTTTACTCTTCTTCCTATTGCTTTATACCTACATCATATTAACTAGTTCCATTATGCTTTTGTGCGGGTATATTCATTTACATATTTCATTTTTCAAAACAGTCAGTATCTGTTCCTTGTATTTCAGTTTGGAAGGTTTAAACATTGTACATATTTTTGCTCCATAACTCATAGTATGCGCAGTGATTATGTTTATAGTCTTTTTAAGCTTTGTGCCACGCATCAATATTGAAATATGTACAATTCTGCATAACTTCTTTACTCTGCCTATTTTCAATTGTATCTTTGAAATCAACATCTGGCAGCTTTGTCTGTTATCATGTTTGACCGTAATTGAATTTTGCTAACTCGAAAGCACATTTTTGAAGACCTATAGTCATCATGATAACCCGTTTGCTATATGTACTGAATTTAATAGTGTATTTTTAACGGATATTTTTCCTTATACAGAATTTTAAATTGGTTCCTTACATAGCCGTAAAAAGTTATGTATTAGAAATTATTTTATGTTTTAAACTATTTCTGCATTTCTTTTCCTTATACTGGCATTTGAATATAAGACCTGGTTCACCAGTAATCACTCTCAAAATGCTGGTTATAGGATTATAAGTTCTTCATGCTCTTTCCTTACACAATATTAGTGCTGTACCAATTAAGGTAGGAAACTTAATATATTGGAAGTAGAAATTGATACGTTTTGAACGAAAATGATACTAGTGAATTTATGGTCTGCAATTCTAAAGAGAGGGTTAAAACTAGTATGGAGCAGAGCTCTATATTTTTGCATAAAATTAGAAATATGTTATGGAAACGTCAACCTGTCTATATTCGTCTATGTTAGCCTTCACGAAATGAAATAATAAATGTAGGAAAAAAACCAGAATAAAGTGGTTCTCTAGACATAGGTACATAGCTTTACTTACTTCGCATTCCAGATCCGGCCTACGGTGTCAGAAGCAAAACAGTTTCGCGTTCTGCATCACTATGGTTTATGCAATAACTGTGTGCTACCTAACAGTGTGCTGACAAGATTGCTCTAGTGTATGTGCTTCGTAATCCTAAAATAATGTTCCTTATTGTTACTACGAGGGCGCCTAAGGACAACTTCAAGCAGTCGCTGTTGAAATTTACAGAACAAAACTGTCTAGTATACGCTAGCAGTTTTAAAGAATGGGAGCTTCAGATTTAATATTTAGGGTTGTGGTAAGTGACAAAGAAGCATGAGGATCCTTGGATTGTTGGCAGTTTACTCTCTCAGAGACCAGATTGAAACTTCTGAACAACCGCAAAACTTATGCATGTCCATTTTATCAGAAAGCAGGTACCAATAAGAGGTTGGTTAGTTTCAAAATATAAGAAAAACTATAATTTATACCAAAACATCCATGGGCTAGAGAAATGTCATTTGACCGGATAACAGACATTTCACTCCTGTAAATTAGACATTGGAAGACTAATCCTTGAAGAACGAAGGACTAGAAACCCTCCCTAACAAACATGTCAACGGCCAGTCAGCGGAATGGATTAGCGATGCATCACCAATGTCACAATGCTGCTAATTATCCATGTAAAACTGACATTCCATTGGTAGTACTAACCAAACCTTATCACTCTTAATTAGATACAAAAATAGTGACATTTCGCCGAATCCATCAGCATGGAAAGGTTCATATAGAGGAACAGAAGCGTTTTATTTGTCATCATAAAGTGGTCAGGTACACAAGGTGAACATAGCTTGTATGAAATGAACACTGTATGCTGTGTAGGATGGTGAACAATGTGGATATCTGAAACCAAAGTACAATATTTTAGTAATCACATCTGATTTGTTTACCAATGTGTATGTCACGTACATGTTTGATGTTATATTTTTAAAAGCAGCATCACTTGACAAGCATATTCTCCTGCCTTCATTTTTCCCAGTAACTGTGTACATACATCGGAGATAGCGTCGAACAAACTGGTAGCAAGGAGAACATCAGTGCGAGGGTTGTGCATCATGTTGATTGGATGGCGCAGGAAAAGAGCAATAATCGCACCCTAGCTTTTGATCGCTACTAAATTAACACTGCGTGTACTTTGTACAGTTGACCAGCAACATAACATGAAATAGACAACTGAAACTGTGTAGGTAGATTCCAGATTTTGTATAGCCCATGACGTTGTGCAAAACTTATGAACATCGCGTTTCGTAAGACAGCTTTTAATATCTATTATAATTGAGTCGTTTATATTTAATGAGTAAAACTTGCAGTTCTATGTTATCATTCCCAAAATAATAATCCCTAACAGTTTTAAATTGTGTTCCATGTATTCATTCTATGAATAAGGAATTGAGAGAGGAGCAATTTTGAAGGAAGTAGTGTACATCTAATGATTATATTCACAAATCTTTGTCTAACTTGTTAAAATGATGCGCATTTCTATGTATGAGATTGAACATATGAGTACGAATGGCACGTTTATGAAACAATTTTTACAGCCTTCAACTGAACTTCATTAAACATCTTTGGCGGCTAAAATATTTGAGTGGATTGTTTTTCAAGCTTTCGTTAATAATAATAGCAATAAGGTTTTTTGAAAGATCTAGGTTTTTATTACGGCTTTTTTAAGAAAACTCTTTATTTTCAAAATATAATAAAGATAATTTTTAATATGATGTTTAGAATTAAACAAATTGCACTCATAGTTTTAAGCCTTATAGTGTACTAATAATATACACTTAAATGTCAACTGCAGCACAAATAGAACATGGTGAGCTCTGAATACTTCAAAATGAGAAAGGGATCTATGTACTACTAGTAGAGACCGATTGCTAACCTATGTAACATGACCTAATTATTGCACCGATTAGCCCATCTTAACCATATGCAACCTGGGGGTCCCAGGAAGAAAGGAGGTCTTTGCAACCCCACCAAGCGCCAAGGAAGATTCATTTCAAGGTAGAAATGCCACCGTCCTGCCGCAACAAACCAAACGCGTCACGCTATTCTGAAACGCCTCCAGTAAAGTAATGTGACAGCTGGAAGGAGATTCACCCCAGCATTCGCTTATCATGGACTCGGTAACAATGAAAAACCCACGGTCAGAGTGATCAGCTTGAAGGGAATTGAACTCTGAACCTTCGGAATGCAACCTCACCTACTACCGCGGAACTCTCAATAAGAGTGGTTTCACTGTTAGATGTACCAATGTAATCTAACAATAGAAGCGGGTGTGGTAGCGTTGCTATGTAACTCACAGTATAAACATACGAGTATAAGCCTTTTAAATGCAACGAATCTCTAGGTTATTTAACTTTAAGTTCAAGCTGTGAAACCGTTCATAGGCAATAATCAGCATCATATGAAAATAATGACCTACACCCTTCTTACATTCTAATGAGACACTTTACATATCTGAAAGCACCCTTCTGTCAATAAGTCTCTCTATTTATTATATTTGCTACTTTTATTCAAACAATTATTTATCTAAAGTTATCTAATTCCATGTCTTCAGCTCGGGCGCATTGCGTTTCTGTTCTAACTTTGCATATTCCATAAAACTCTGGTATTTATAGTATAATAACCCTCTTTTTTATATTTATGCATACATCAATTACTTTTATTTTTAATTTTACTTTCTATACCTAGAACGTGAAAAAGTATTGTAGTCTGCACAAAAGTTAAATACCCACATTTTCCGATATTACAAGTATTAAAATAAAAAGATGAAGTATATCATCTCCTGTCATATATTCTCACCAGTGAGCGAAATCCCGGGGGGGGGGGATGATTTTATACCAAGAATTTCCTCCTACTAACGTACCCCGGGGGGGGGGGGCGGTTTATTATAATGACAAACAACGAAACATACACCACTAAAATCATCTCAAGAATATTTTTTCATCGCATGACTAAAAATAAAGCATTATAAATTATAATTATATGAATATAAGTTAAAATGTCAGCAATAATAATTGATTGAAAGTATTGAATTCGTGTTTCATTGTCCCTTACAAACTAAAGCGCCAGGGCTGGAATGACTGCAGTGAGAGAAACTGTAAATCAGGGCTGACATCCGTACGAGAATTCTCGTACGCACACGAGAACTCAGCTTTTTGTACGATGTATGAGCAAAGGCTCCGCTCGTACGCAAAATGTATGAGAATTTCAATATTCCACCTTTCTTCCCCAACATTTAAAAGTAAAACTTAATAAATATTTTCCAGTGTTTCGTCTGTCTTTAACACTGATTGTTAGACTTTATCGTCGGATTGATCTCTAAATCTGTTATAGAAGCATTGTTGAACTGCTACGTGGGGTTAAAGGTCAATTCGGAAGATCTTTTCCTTTGATATAACAGCTGCGTGTCAGGTTCACGTGTAAATGATTGTTTTCCGTCAGACAAGCGAACACTGAAAACGAAAGCAATATAAAACGCCAAAAATCTGGATTAATTACCCAGCTCTTTAAACGTGATAATGCTAATACTCATATACCATCAGGAGATTCGGTGATGTTACAAGATTCGATAACTGAAAATGTGCGGAAAAACAAAAGTAAAAGTACTAGAAGTGATGATGCGATCGCGAAAGTGGAGTATTTACCTTTTAATGAAGATAGAAATACTTTTAAGCCATTAGGAAGGTGAAACTACGTCTTCAAAGAGTTACAGTACAATAGGAAATAACTTTTCAACTCCTGACAGTAGAATCGACCACAGTTAGTATTTACTACTACGAAAAAGATGTTATGTTGTGCAGTGCATACATTAAAGACTCTCAGCTAGTGTGTAAATCAAAACTTCAGCTGGTGATTTACTCTGCTCAAGAGAAGAATAAGAAGAGGAACCTTGATTTTTTGTAATGTTTAACGTCCGCTTTTACTACATACGGCACCGCAGGCGGTGACACTGACGATATATGGGATGAAAATGGAGCACCAGTGGAATGAAATGGCGGGGGAAATCGGAGAACCCGGAGGAAACCCGCCCCAGCGCCGCTTCGTCCACCACGATTCCCACATGTGGTTGCCTGGAAGCGAACGCGGGCCGCTTTGGTGAGATACGAATGGTCTAACCACTCGGCTACGGTGCGGCCAGAACCTTGATGCCATATATAGACATGAAAAAAGAAGTGTTATTCATTCGGATTGCATGCAACAGGAAAAATATACGAAAAGCAGATCCTAGGAACATGTTCAGTAAATGATCGTGAGCTGTACTTAAAAAATCGAAAGGAAAAATTAGATGCAACAATTAAGGTGTTAGGATCAGCTTTGTGTCAGCAGAAAGAAAGTGGAGTAGTCGTGACCATTCAAGACTTATACAGCTACACATTGCATAATGACGTGGATATGATGGAACATATCATTGTACGGATAAGATCGCAACAGTTACTTTTAAATTTTTTTGAAATCCACGGACCTTTTACCCATTTCTGTGACTGAGTCAACCGATAGGCTTTCTGAAAAACACTTAGTTTCACATGTTACGTATGGAAACGAGCAAAATAACATGTGCTGCTGCTTCTATAAACTACGTAATAGCAGTGGAAAATGCTAAGTGCAAAGTGCCTTGAAGAAAAAAGCATCTAAGACTTCTCAGAAGACAGCATAGATGGAAAGCTTAAAGAAAAGGTTATACTCGCAGTATTTGCTGGTAAAGAAGAAGCTGTTGCAGCTAGAATTAGGAGAAACATCTCCACACTTGATTAGTGTACACCGTATGGCTCATAGGATTGACTTTGTTTCTGAACAAGTTTTTAGTAACGTAAATACTGCTCATAACCTTGAGTCCTTGGTAGATGAGCTTTATATAATCTTCAGTCAACCATATATGGCTGCAAAGCTCAACAACATTGCGGAGGCTTTAGGCATCATGGGTTATCTGAAAGTAAAAAATATCTGTCATATTGGTTGGATTTATAGTGAGAAAGATGCATCATTAGCAGTGTTCAATGATTTTCGTTGATTCTAAACTTAGAATCTGAACGCTGTTAATTATCAAGTGTAGATCTTGCGAATTGATAGGGCTTTATAAACAACTTTCACTGAGAAGAATATTTCTGGGTTTCTAGGCATATCAAGTGTTCTGTCTCTGATTAGTGCAACAATGCAGAAAGAGTCTGTTTCTTACAGTGAAACGTAAAATATGATTAATTCCGCCACACAAGCTCTTAAATGTTAAGGATGATCTTTATTGGAGTCTTTGCAAAGAAAATTACTTAACATACTGTAAACTACAACCTGAAGAGGATGGTGAAAACAAATATTTTGACAAAAGTCAAATGAAGACATAAAGTGTTCCTCAGCTTTAAAGAAAATAAAACTAGCGGTAAAAGCGATTTATACAGCAGTTCTGACGTATATAAAACAGCTGAGTTTGAAGAAGTTCGAGAAGGGTTCGTGTTTCGTCATCCTCGCAATATAAGGAGGCGAGGCAACGAGATTTTAGAGTCAGCTTTTTAGTTTTAGTGCATGTGTTAGCTACGTGTGTACAATCGCGTCGAAAGGAAGTTAGCGAAGCAATTAATGAGGTTTGAATGACTGTATCCTCAAAGTCAGCTTTGAGAGACAGAGAAATTGTAGAAACACAGAAAAAAGTGAGCCAAGATTACGAGAAGGAAACATTTGTGAGTTGTAATATCATGAAAGAATGTAGACTATGTAAATGTCAAAAAAGAGAATTGTGCTCTGCATTCGGTTAGAAAAAGGTAAAGTGAGAAAAAGGAATTACACTGGATTTTCGTTTTTGTTTCATTGGTGTCAGAAGTGGCATGCTTCGAATTGTCATTTTGTGCAACATCCATGTCATATTCCCTTTAGTAAAACTTGTTGATACTGGTTGAAGTTTAATAACTTTTTACATTGGTTGTCTTTTATAAGTTGAAAATCAATTTTGAAATTATTCCATACTTTATGAAGTATTTGTTTGTAAAATAAGTATGAATATCATGCAGCTATATGACAGTTACAAAACTGGTAATGTTTACATACTGAGAAGCAATTTCTCGTTTTCATTATGAGTAATGCACCATATAAACCATTTGCCCGTAATGAGGTGTAATGAGATTCATCATAATTATGTGATTTCAAACATCTGTTTGAATTAAATGATTAGTTACTACTGGCCTGTGTTGACGTCCTAGCTGAATAGGACCCGAAATTCTCTGCCTATCCGATTTTAACTAACAGTTTCGTGCCTCTGAAGTGGTAAATTAGCACGGCATGTTCAAACGTTACAGAGTAGTTCAAAACAAATGAGTAATGGTATGGACATTACTGCGGCACATTTTTCCAGTCCCATTCACATTTTACTGGAGCTGAATAACCAGGGCATGATTCAACAGTAATGGTAACTTGAGCTGCGCACTGTAGATGTTAACTACTGTTTACATTCACTTGTTGACAAAGTAATGCATATAAACGCTGGACTCTAGGCTATTTGTACGCGAATAAAAAGAAAAATGGTACTGTTTTACAGCTTAAAATGTTTAATGTTGTGTTCATATTGGGCTTAGAAACGCATGAGGCACAGTGCAATATATCCTTTAATGATTTATTAAGAACATAAGCTGGCATCCTGCGGGAAGGCTAACAAATTATAACTCAACGCCTGATGTGTGACATAATAAACATTGGATATCTATGTTTCCACCTTGGTGACCATTTCCAATGGGATTACTCAGGCATAACGTCTGTAGCTAGGATTCGGGAGGTCGTGGATTAGATTCCTATGGCCGACTTTCCTGACCTGAAAGGATAAAGGGTAGATACACGGGGGAGGGGGGCGCACCTTGCAGATCTCGATCTATGCAAGTCCATTCTGCGCTAACATCTCCCAGGAGGCAGGGATGAAGTGAGGGAACCAAAGGTCCCACAGGGCCGTAGATCTCTTCATCCCGGCGCCAACCCACACAAACCAACCACCACGCGGCGGGTCCGGTGTCGCACGAACGAAAACAGTAGTCACCGTGCGCAAGCATCCGCACCATCTGTCCGGCACCATCAACATTACTTGCTGAAAGCGCACCTTAATGATGATAAGGAAATTTAATTAAGGGAAATGAGGGAAAGAAAACCGTGGTATAAAATGAAATATCCCAGTATTTGCCTAAGTAATATGGAGAAATCACGGAAAACCCCCAGTTAGAGTGCGTGGTTACCGGGGATTGCACCGGGGACCTCCCGAATACGAGTCGCACACGCTGCCACATAACTCGGTTTCCTGATGTAAGTTTTTTCTTGGGTTTCTCTGGGATCGCTAGGTTAATGCTGGGAAGTTTCCCTACATCCCCCGAATTTCCTCTCACTCCATGTAACTTCACTTGTCATTTCTCTTCACCTTTCATTTGCTTGGTTGACCTGCGTTTACACATGTCTTGGGGATGCGGTCCCCAGCCCCCGGGCCCTCCAGCTGGGGAGTGCACAAGTTATACTAGAAGCCACCGGAAAGCTTCAATCTGGAGTTGTTAGAGACCCTGACCTCTGCTCTGTTGGGGCTCCTGGATCGGCCGGGCTCTATCTTCTCTGACTTCATCCCTCTCCCGCAAGGCGCCCTCTTGAGGCCAAAATTCAAATATATTCAATAATTAAGTTCCAAGCGTGCCATAACATACGTATACTCTGAGCCTAGAGTTCCTAACACTTCCACCGATGTGCATTACTCGTGCGTCGGAGAAGTTGCCTAATAAACACGGCGTTTGGCCTGACCAGGTAATTTCCCCACGTCCTAGCAACAGGCTGTCTGTACGCGTGTGTCATACCAAAACTTTCGGGCAGTGTGCTTAATTTTTATCAATATCGAAGGTCCATTAATGGTATAACCAGGCTGCTTTTTATAATCATTATAGTTAGGAAACATGAATTTGCCAACAGTTTGTGCTGCACGTTTGTAGGAAAGATTGACAGGCTTAACTCCTTACTTAATTTAATTTTACTATTTCATGTGACTTGTGAGATACGTTATTTGGCCTCCGTTTTGGCACACTTTGAAATGAACACACATAAGTGAGGGACTCACAAGACCTCCAACACCTCCTGGAATGCCCACTTTGAGGTGAGTCTTCACTGGGTAGCCCCAACACCAGAAAAGAAATTTTTACAGAGTGATAACCCACCACTCAGCCACAACCCATCAAATACCGTTAACTGATCTTGCAGTAAGGAAGAGAATAGCAGTAAATGGATAATGGAAGAAATTGTGCTTTAATTGAAAACCTACATTATACAAAATGCTACCATTGATTGAATCCTGTTGGTTTCCTGTACCTATAAACATTGTATTATGCATCAGTGTGTGAAGTTACTAAGTTTAAAATAGTGTGGCGCATTGTAATAAATGGAAAGCAGTATCTCATCTTATTTCTCCAAACAATTCCACACTGCATGGTTCCATAAATAATGAAGTGACTATATAGAATCATATTTTATTTTAGAGACCCCGTATTTTTCGCTGTCGCGCACCTATGTATTTAAATTGCTGTTTCATTAAGGCAAAATTCCATAAAGCCGTGTTACATACAGACCAAGCTGTTAAACCACCACTGTTACTAACTCTCGCGCACACTTGCTGCTTTGTCATATTTACTCTGGGGTTTTAATCCTTTTTTCATCCCACACTACATCGACCATACATACGACCTATACTAGGGGCTTCTGATTAGCTGTCCATATGAGCTGCGGCAAACGTATTGGTGCCTCGGACCGATTTTTATTACTCACCATTTTAGTACAGTTAACTCTCGTTGCTACTACACATGGTATAGTTCACGCATTAGTTCCTGACGAATGTCGTTCAGCGAAGATCCAGCGAGCTAGCCTACTCTTACAAAACAGATGAGCAAATAGTTTATCTTACGTAACAAACAGCTCTGCTACCCTGTGTTATGATTTGAAAAAAAAAACACAAGACGTACAGTGACTGCAAAGTTTGTGTGGCACGGGTTCATGTCATAGTCAGTGTTTTAACAAGAGTAATGAAAACGACAACAATTCAGCCGAAGAAGGCGGGGAATAAAATCAATACAAGCAAATTAAGTGTAAACAGTAACAGAGACTCATAGAGCTGACATCACTGGAAGTGCTATAATTTGCTTTGCACTAACCGTACTTCTTGAGCGCAGAAACATGAGAGTAACTTACACAGCATCCGATTGTCGTTTCTGCTTCTGTGTGCCAGTGTTCTGTGTTCCGTAATATCTCATTTAAATATTTCATTCGTTAAGAACGAACGCGTGACCTATACCACAGGTGGTGGACACTGATGATACACAGAAATGAAACATGTTTGGGAAAGAAAGTTTGGAAAAGGACCTACCTGGCCTAAGTTTAGGTTGCTCCCCTGGCATTTGTGAGGAAGAAATCCCAGGGCGCAAACCTGGTGGGATTCGATCCGAGGCCCTCCCAAACGGGAGCCTCACACATTAGGTTGCATACCAGTTGTAGATGGACTACTATAGCTGCTGTAAGGAACATCCGAGTTGCGGATGCAAGGCTAACCGTAGACATACTAGATGCACACTTGACCCTGGTTGGTTACAGAGAAGGGTGAAATTGGTCCTCTACGATGTTCAGTGAGAAACGAAATCAATTGTGTATTATAGAGGGGTATAAGTTTCGTTTCTATCGAAATTTCACTACACGTGGTGAATTTCAGTGATGGACATGCTTTAAAATGACTTGCAAAGCACATCTGAAGATTGAAGTAACAGGCACGACTCGTGAATACTTCCCACTTCCCACAGCCATGAACCTGACGATGTCCCATCTATGCTAAGGAACAAGGTAAGCAACGTAAGGTGGTTGAACAGTGTGGAAGCTAAAAGCTATATTCTATTACTCACACCCGATCATATTTCAATTAAGGTAAGTCATCAGTGAGGTACAAAGCACCGCTTACGTAAAGATGAGCAGCGTGAATGTAAAAAACATTTGACGAAACAAGAAAATGGTGGACAAGGAGTAATTTTTACAATAGAGAATATCCAATTTAGGGAATACGAAACAAGAAGACTACAGTAGATAACAGTCATAGCATATGAAGTTTTGTCATAACTAGAAGTCGTTCCAAACGAATTTCTGCTCTAAATGTTACAACATTCAGTGTTTGGTCCGCAAATAATTTACACCCACACATTATCGTGGAATCATATTTATCTGGTTTATGAGTTCTTATTTTCCAAAAGACAAGAATCACATTCCTTAAGAGATCTCTAAAATGCTATGTTAACACATGAAAAACTGTTTTGAGGTTCCAAAGCAAAATACGTTTGTTTGGTGCAAGGATACTTGACGGCTTGTGTTGCCATTTGTGTAATTGTACTTAAAAGGGTTCACTTAGCAAAAAATATTAAAATTTCTTTATTGTTATCTTTGAAATCTGACGACATAACATCTATTTAGTTTTGCTTTATTTAACACTTTATTCTTATATTTAAAACTATGGTGTCTGACACCTCCTTCAACAAAGCAACTACCTCAAACATGGTCCTTGAGATGCAATCTGGTGCAACTATTTGTAAACAAATAAAGTTGAAAAAGAATCACAAAGAACACTTTCATCTTCCTTCTCCCTGCATGGTTGAGATGAAACCAATATTCAGAAATTTAGCTGACCTAGAGCTTGTCTTCATGGTGGAACACAAAATTCCAAAGAATTGCTGCATAATGTAATATGGACTCGTCTTGAAAAAATGTGCTTTTTGGGATGGCCAAGTTATTTTTGGGGGGTTTATGAGGCAGCAGCATCTTTCAATAGGGAAAACACTGTAAGTGTCAAGTGATGGAGATGCTGGTAATCAAAATTGGGTTTAATTGTATCTTTGCGATCAAAACAGAAGAAATCAACAGAAAGACCCGACAATCAAGCCACATAGCACACAAAAAGCTGGAGTAGCTACGCAAATTATTCAACCAATTGTGCAGGAATGCACTAAGGTAACATTTGTAATGTTTTCTCATTTTAACAACCATTTCCCGAAAACTACAATTTTGCACACTTACCTAGTGGTTTCTTAATAACGTTATTTTTGACAAGAATAACATGTATTGATTACAATATTTTATGCTTTCTTATGTAGGACAACTGTTAGAAAATGTTGAATATCTGCTAAACCTTTTCAAGAATGCTAAAAATAAAAGTTTACATGCTGTCAAGAATATGTGGTAAAAATTTCAGCTTCCCATACTTAGTAGTTATTTAGAAACAGGAACATTGCCGAGATAGGCCAGGGTGAACCCATATAAACCTCTGCTATTGCACACACAGAGTTGCAGTATTACCATCTTAATACAGTGATTAAATAGAATGGCATTTTGTATGTCACGCTGTATATTTTCCGTCTTTTCTTTTTTTTTTAAATTATATATTGGTGTTTGTTTCTCTCTTAGTTTATAATTTACACTTAAAATATAAACTGCGATTTGCTTCATAATCTACGCGAAGAGACAATGAGGGTATGGGAGCGCAAGACCAAAGGTATATTTTTCTTTATCTGTAAAGGTCAAATGTATAGTAGCAAGGTAGTATTTTGATGGCTATTAAAGGTTTAAACTTTCAGTTCTCTTATTTTGTGTTTATGAAAACTTTGAAGCTTACGCATGTATTTCTGGAACGAGAGGAATTAATCAATAAAAGAGATCGAACCAATAAATAATGTCCTGAAAGTTTAGTACATTATTAGCAGGGGGCGTTTTAGATGCGGTGACAAGCGGAAGGAATTGCCATATGCCGTGTTCAATGTTCGTTTTTAACCTGTCATATAGCAACAACAGCTGTATCAATACTGCTACCTCTATTATTCTTGGATTTGTCATTTTTATTAAATTTTAATAGAACTATACGCCACATACCCTTCAAAAAGTATTGAATGCGTAATATCCGCAAATAATATAAGTATTTACTTGTTTTCTATCTTTAGGTTGGACAGATAAGAAAAGTATAATATATATAATATATAATTTTACTAATCAGTTCAGTATTGAGTGCTACAACTAAAAGACGCAAGCTTATCAGGGGAAGAAATTTAAAATTTGAACCACGTCCAGTACATTCAGTTTTAAAGAAATTTGCTTTAACTTTAATTCATGAAAAGTATTCAATTCCGTTATTATTATTATTATTATTATTATTATTATTATTATTATTATTATTATTATTATTATTATTATTATTATTATTATTATTATTATTATTATTATTATTATTATTATTATTATTATTATTATTATTATTATTATTATTATTATTATTATTATTATTATTATTATTATTATTATTATTATTATTATTATTATTATTATTATTATTATTATTATTATTATTATTATTATTATTATTATTATTATTATTATTATTATTATTATTATTATTATTATTATTATTATTATTATTATTATTATTATTATTATTATTATTATTATTATTATTATTATTATTATTATTATTATTATTATTATTATTATTATTATTATTATTATTATTATTATTATTATTATTATTATTATTATTATTATTATTATTATTATTATTATTATTGCCATTATTTCTTTACTTCTTTATTCAAGTATTTGTCTATTTATCTAATTTTACATTATATAAACATAATTGGTTTTCTCAAATACAATGTTGACTTAACTAATTAGGATGTCCCTTAAATCACTAAACTAAGTAACAGATACGAAAACAAAATACATCAAATCAACTACCCCAAAATTAATGCTCAACAAATAATGAAGTAATAAAGAAAAGGAATAAAATTGGTAACCCTGGTAAACACATAACAATTTAATCAATATACAAGGTTGGATTAAAATTCATTTCAATACATTGAGATATCATCGTATTACTCCATCAGACAGTTGTAATTCAGTGCAATGATACTATGTAGCACTATTGAATTGAACGTTTTATTTTTTTATTTCTTTCATAACATATTATCTGCTTAGGTACCCACAAAATGGAGGAATATGAGTTGGCACTGTGGATATGAAAATATGTTAAAGCACAATTGAACCAGATAAATAACTCACAAGCAATATATACAGTGTCCCAAAATTAGACCTACAAAATTTGGGAGCTGATAGATAACAGTATTGTAAACATTTTTTGTAAAGGAAAGTTTTTTGCTGCGGTGATTCGTTACTGCCTCCCACCCAGTATAAGTATTTACGTCAAAATCAACAATGCAAATTAGTATTGCATTTATCTTTCTAAGGCACAAAATCTTAATCCAAGAAAAAAAAAAAAAAAAAAAAAAAACACAATACAAACAAAATATCAAACATCGCGTTGTTTGCGTTGTTGTAGTGTTTAACGCCCGCTTTTACTACTACGGCACCGCAGGCGGTAACACTGATGATACATGAAGATGGAGCACCGGTGGAATGAGATGGCGGGGGAAACCGGAGTACCCGGAGAAAACCCGCCCTGACACCGCTTCGTCCACCACGAATACCACATGCGGGTCCCTGGGATCGAACCCGGGCCGCCTAGGTGGTAGGCGAGCGCGCTAACCGCTCCGCCACGGCGCCGCCGCGCGTTGTTTGCAGTTAATGTTTTACTATTCAAAGTAAATGTTGGAACGCAGCCCATTGCGATTAACACAAAGAGTGGATTGGCGTGTCCTATTCTGCCGCACTCTCGCAAAGACACCTGTCATTTCTCTAGTTTAAAATTTTGTCGGTATAATTTTAAATAGTAAAGTTGTGATTAACTGTAAGCAACGTGTGTTTTGTTTATGAGTACTATGTTTTTTCTTGGATTAAGATTGTGTACCTTCATAAGTTAAATGTAATATTAATTTGCGCTGTTGATTTTGCCGTAAATACTTAAACTAGGCGGTAGGCAGTAATCTATGGCATTAACTCGTCTAGCTCTTAAACGAAGCACCGCAGCGAAAAAACTTACCTTAACAAAAAGTGTTTAAAATAATGTTATCTATCAACTCCCAAAGTTTGTCGGTCCAATCTTGGGGCATCCTGTATATATTATTTAGGGCACTATTCACTTAACTTTTGCTCTTTATAACTCTGCCGAAGTTAAGTTATTCCGTTTTATGTTGTTACCGAAAGAAACATTTCTTGACGTTTTAAATAAGCGTGGAACATATGCTTAGAAGATCGCTATAACTGGAATTTAGAAAAGAAAGAATATTCTAAAAGGGCGTATTTAGCTAAGAGTTCGGATTTAGTATTAACATATAGATGAATAATAATACGCCATTACCAGCAAAATTACAAATTCAAACTGCGCTATATTTTTTCTACATAGCCCTTAGGAGGTATAAGAGCTGGTATGTCAGTATGGGTTTTGGGATATGCTTAGGAATATTTTTAGTCATCTCTAAGTCCTACTGCTTATACTATAAAGTGACAAAAAATAGTGCGGAGGTTTTCAAAGAAAATTTCAAATACACAATAGATTAGTGAAAGCCGCAGTCTGATAGTCTACAAATATTCGTTAGTGTCCTCCAAATTACAGTTAAGCAGTGAGAAAATGAGATAAGTCAAATTGGAAATATCTAGAATAAAGAAAGGGTATACCTACTTTTTAAAGGAAAGAGCAAATTGAATATAAAGTGTCTATCCCAAATGCGCTAATCCACGATTGTGCCAGTTTTATTATCTCGATTTTAGTGTTTCGCTTTATGAAGAGCCGCGTTTGAACAACTGCCTAATAGAGAGATTCAAATGTTTCAAAATGTCCTGAAATGGCAATTCGCTAAATGGACAATTACAGTGTTTGCTAAAATTTAGACTAGTTTAGTGACACTACATTTTATTTATCATGTAACGATATTAATATCTATAAAATATCACGGGTTTGTGTGGCATAAATCATTGTTAATATTCCTGTAGAGATCAGGACATTCCTAAACCATCATCTTGCGTAGAACTGACACGTGTGTCTTAAGTACTCTGTTTCTTATACACTTAAAAAAATCTTCACTGCATTTATAGAGTGATTCACATTATTCACTTTAGCGAATAAGTTATAGTGTGGCTTTCCAATTACATTTCTTTAAAACGTATCTCCTGACAATCAACTTTGTGCAATCTGCATTAGCCTGAACAACTTTAATTTAAAATTCACACACATTCACAGCACCGCTACAATAAGAAATAAATTACTACATTAAATGGAAGAGCTAGAAAGTTAAGCTTTAATACTTTGAAAATAATATAAATTAAGTTCTCTAAGGTTGTGTAACTTCAGAATTGAAGTTTCTGAAAACTGGATGCGTGGACTAAATAAATATACAAATTGCAAAGATGAGTTTCCTAAGGTAGTAGCTTAAACAAGGATCAAATACAGTTCGTTACACTCCCTTTGTATTGTTTTTCGTGTTACATAATATTGACTATGCCATTGAATGCTTAATCTTCTAAGCGTTCCAAGCATCCTCCGTTTACTTTACGCACTGTTCAAACCAGTACAGACGATCCAAAACAGAGTAATTCACAATGTGATGAAATTTATTTGCGATGAACGTTTAGTAAGTAGTCCAATGTGTGAGGTTTCTTGTCATATACCATATTTTCATACATCTCTCACAGAGAAGTCTATAGATGTGTCAGAGCCGTGAACATGGTGGCCAGTTAAGTCAATGCACCCGTGAAATTTGATGAAAATCTGGAAAATGAAGCAGATGAGTTTTTTGCTTTTTATTGTATTGATACTCCATCATTTCATTTGGGGCATTTTATTTGCTAATATCGGTAATTCTTATTGTCCTGAGGAGCCTTTGAAGCACCCTGAACGTAATACTGTAGTCTATGCGAATTCTAAATGCAATTGCTCTCCAAACTTTTTCCAGTGCTTTTCACTGCTCGAAATGACCTACTTGTTAAAACGTGCTACGAATTTATTTGTAATTTCCGGCAAAACTTGACGAATTTGAGGCTTACACACCAGTTTTGAAATTTTCTAAATGAGTCATTTTTATTAAATATTTTCCTGGGCTGATATTCATAAAATTGAAAAATTACAGAACAAAAGAGCTTAGCTTGCTCTTCTAGCATAGTTTTATTGGCATTTTAAAATACTCCAATGCGGACTTCTTTATAATGGTCTGTTAAAACTAAAATAAAAGTATTAGGAGAATGCAAAAACCCGTTTGGCACCTGGGTATTTTTAACTAACACAGTTTAACTAAATCCAGAACAAGAACGTTAATATCTCTGAAACAAATGCCAACATCATATTGAAATGTTGTAAGTGATCGTTGTATTACACTGCCACACTGTGACAGGATTTTTTTTTTTTTTTTTTTTTTTTTTTTTTTTTTTTTTTTTTTTTTTTTTTGGACAGGTGCATGGCCTTAATGCTACAGAGTTGTTCGATCCAATTTTCTGGAACAATGTTGCCAACGTAGTTCTTTATCAGCACAGAAAAATGAAAACGTGGCCATCTAGTTGGAACTACAGTTCAGGGAAGTTATCTCTGTGCGTGAGCTGTGGCAACACAATAGGTTTCGCTACATGTTTTGAGACCGTTACCATCCAAGTTGTCTTTGAGAAAATCAGTCTATTAAGAAGGTCTGGTACCCACTTCAATATGCATACTTCCCAAAATTGCAGTCGACGGTCTATCGTCCTCAGGTGAGCATGCAGAAGTCTTGGATGGTGTAAAATTCACACATTACGCTGGCAAGTACAATCTTGATATGTATAGCTCCCGAGATGCATGATACACAGTCCGTTTTGAAGGAAAATAAATGAACCAATTTAGTGTATTACATCCCATACGAAAGAAAATGGGATAGGCATCACTTGGTCACAAGAATGCTTAGAAGAACGTGATAGCAAAGTCGGTACTAAATGACGTATTAAACGAATGCAATTCAGTTGTTGATCTCTTCAACGTAAAGCAAGCTATGTATCCAGCAGCATTGTCATTTTGTCCATTTCTCAACACCATACAATGTTGCCATACACCCATTAACCCAATTTCTAGATGTATGCCTGTATCCTGATTCTTCATTCTAGTCTACTATTTAGTCAAAACCAAAACTGTATACAGATTCGACTTTAACCTCCAGTTTGCAGTGCTGACATCTAATGCAACGCAAGTTGGAGGGTTTGACTATGAAGTTATTATTATTGAAGTATAATATAAATATTACGTATATAATATTTGAATCGTGTTACAAGAACAAAACACCTCAGTGTTCAATCCTGCGTCATGTGTGGCTGTGAATCTCCAGTTTCAAGTGTCTATCAATGGAAATGTGTGTTATTCATTACTTAATATTAATCGTTTAGACTTTGTTTGTCGTTAATAAAGGTAGCTAAAAGAACTTACACTCAACACTGAACACTTTCTTTTTCCTAAATAAAGTAAACGAATATCTAGAAACGAAAGCAAAATACTTAAATGTTTGCTGCCACGCCGTCTGAACAGCAAGCGAAACATATATGACCAATTTTATTTAGGAACGCCTGAGGATTATGTGACTTTTCGTGCAGGTCTCACTGGAGTTGGGTATTTACTTTTGTGAAATATACATAATTTGGATGATGATAGTTGCTAACATAGCCATCTAAACTCACATAATTCAGTGCTGTAAGCAATTATTCCAATATCACAAGAAACGGCGCAAGCCTTGTTCATGATAGTAGCAGCCACCAATATTAACGAAACGTAAAGGAAATTATTTATGAAAACGGTAGTAACACCTATGAGATTTATGTTGCCTGGTTGCTGTAATGAGAGAGAATTGTGAGGTTTATTACCAGCGCAGAAATTTCCCTTGCTGAAGTATTTCGTAAACAACAAAAAACCGGCCAAAACATGAAATAGAACTTATAATCATTGTCCATACCCATGGATTCTAATTGAGGAAAATGCGAAGTATAGTGTTTATTGCCATTGCACTACTTCATGTTAGCTAACATTGTGTTTATTATCACCGCAGGGTGCAGATTTCGTGACAGAAAATACGTAGCACAGGTTTATTACCACAGCATTAACTCATACTTCGTCACCTAGTAAAATGCGAAATATAGCTTCTTTCACTGGTAATTTATATTGAAATTGAAGGAAATACAAAGCACAGGGATTATTACCTCTACATTGATTAATGTTCCCCTGCCGTGGAAAATACGGATCACAGGATAACAATAATTGCGCAGTGCTAATGAACCACACCAGCTCATGTTTCCTAATCAAAGAAAATAAGAAGCACATTATTTATTTCTATTGCATCGACGCGTATTTGGTAACAAAGAAATAAGTTATCAGATGTTATACATTGATATTACTTTCTCCGCTCACTGTAGATTATTTTCATGTGGCTTCCACAAAGTATTCTTCGGAAAGTTTAGAGCCATGGAAAGCTGAAGATTCCTGTTTCAAATTCTTACTTGGCATTGCATTTCACAGTTTGATTCTTCATATACAAGCTTACCCTATAAATGGTATGTTTTAAATAACAATTAATTCATATTCTTAAGATATTTTTTTCTGTCTACCTCATGTTAATCCAGACACACATTTACAGAAATAACTTCATTACAAATGTGTAGTAGCCGCTAAGGGACTACAGAAATCTGAATTCACAGTCAAATGCGTAGGTGCCAAAAAGTAACACCCTAGATCACTCTCCCTCTTTTTTCTCACCATTCACTTTGGCTTATAGGCATGTCCGTGCGGAATGAAGGTGACTAGCGTCGGTCAGTGCGGTATGTCAGCACCCTTTGAGTTTCAGAAAGTAGGAAGCTAGTATCGGGCCTCAACATGTACCGTTACAAATACCAACCGGAATCCTCCTATCTTACCACCTATCTATTATATCACCAGCAAAGGATAACTAGGAAGGGGAAAAAGCAAGCGCTTTGTTTTCCCGTAAACACACCACTGGTCAAGTATTTAAAGGTGGGACGCTATATAACTTACTCTTTGTGATAAATAAGTGAAAACTGACAGCACCACCTTTTATTCATGAAGCATTGAAAAAAATCACTTTATACACAGTTATTAGGTATATCGAAAATGTGCAATGCTGCATTAATGACTATTATACAGAAATAGTCTGTTTTAAATGGAGCTATATATTTATGTCTTAATTTTTGTGTACTTCTTAACGGTTACACATACATATACAAAACTTCTTCCGAGTGAAAAGGATTCCACAGAGAACTCTCAGACAAATTGAAGCTATACATTACATTTGCCATGTAAATATAATGTAAATGATTCTTTTAATCAAACTTTTAGAGGCATTTTCGACACATTTATAAAAAGAAAGGAACATTTTCATTAAAGGATAGAGGGGCATAGTTAGAACACAAATTGGAGATAAAGAGCCTTTTACCTTGAGAATTAAAAAATATACGAAACTAATCTAGTAACTAAAACTAACAGGTGAACTAACGAAATAGTAAAATAGAATAAAACTAATAGAGGAACAATACTTACTCAAATGTCCTAAAAATACTGTTTAACATTTTTGACGTCCATATAACAACGCTTTTTCTTCAAAATTTCAGCTTATGGCCATTTTAGAAATTAGTTACCTTTAAATATTTCTTTTCTGGGCATAAGAGGGGCAGTGTAAAAGTAATTGTTCGGGTTCAAATGCCTGGTATATCTAGTAGTGAGGGAAGGAATGTGAAGCCTTTATAAGTTTGATTTATATTTTCCATTGCCGTCATAAATTTAATAACAGATATCAGGATTCAAAGTCTGTGATGGACAATCTGCCTTGTACTTGAAAACAAAATACATTTTTGGGATTGCTTCAGTAACACGGTTCATCCAAAGCGATGATAATTTATTTATGACTTACGCTTTCAATTCTTTGTTCGCATAAGTAATAGGGTACCCGATGCATTGTGACGTCGAGCTTGGCGCAAAACAATCGACGGATGGGCCTAAGCTACTTTACACCACATGCCGTGTCGGCGTGGGCAAAGACGTTCAGGGTGGGCTGCCTCGCGCGGTTGCTGTGGTACGTAGCTCAAAAATCGAAGCGGAAGAAATAAAAGGTGTGTGTCTAACTCGAGAAAGGTCCATGCGACCTCATTCAGTATATAAGGATACCAGAGAAGAGCAGAGCTGTAAGTTTGAGAGTTAAAGACACGAGTTGATCAGTGTCTCAGTGAGTGCAAGACAGTTGTGCGTGTGTTCGTCGTGTTGGTACATTGTAAGAAGAGTATACGAGCGTCGTGGGTGATCATATCGAGGTAATTAGTGTATGAGAGACAGACGAAGTGAAGAAAAACACTAAAAGAACTGAGCGAGGTTATAACAAGTAAACGTTGTGATCTGTGTTAGTACGAATCAATATAGACTGTGTTAACAACGAGAAGAAAACTGTGTATTTGTGATAAAAATTCAGAAATCCATAAAGTGGTAGACAAATAATCGGACAAAGTTTGTCGTATTTGCTACATTGGTGTCAGAAGTGGAATTCGTCGAATTGCCGTTTTGTTACAGTATTTCAATTTAATTGTAGATTTTGTAACAGTTTTAACAAGTTCGTCAGCTTCCTCATTTCCTTTAATACTCAATGTCCATGAATCCACTTTAGACAGGTATGCTTCCCATAATTGTATACGGTCTGCTTGAAATCAGTTGCTATAGGGATTTCATTATGCTAGAATTTTATACACAATCCAGTGATTGTAAAGCATAGTAGGGAATATTAAAGCATAAATAAGTTTATTCCAAACTAAAAGAATCTAGTAACTAATTAAGCAACTAAGCCTTGTGTGTTTAAAATTTTCATTGAAACCAAGTGGTATGTGGTTAAAAACTGTTTTAGCTTAAAATGAAACATCAAAATTGCTGAAACATGGTGCAGTGCATTTTGGAAAGCCCTACAATATGTAGTCGCCACTACGACAACATGGTATTCTCCATGGAGCGGTTGCGTGGTTGGTACTGACTTTATAGTAGCTCTGAGGGTTAGAGGTCAATTCCCGACCATGACGAAACTCGTTGGCAAATGGTAGTTGCTACTTTATCTCACGGGAGAGTGCTGCCATGCCTAGCCCATCCGTCAATATGTACCTCCCCTCCCCACTCTCTGGAGGTCTCCTTCAGTGCCCACAACCAGCTTTGTTATTGTCCTTTCACTGCGATCTGCATTATTCTGCGTTTGTTGTATGCACGTGCGTTTCAGAGAGAAAGTTTCGGAACTACACAACAGCATGCATTCCTTTTGTAAAAGGAGCACGCTGTGTTAATTTGACATTTGTAAAACTAATTCGTAAACTTAAGGTAGAGGTTTATAATAAATTATAAAGAAGAAGTGATACCTCGTATCTGTATCTGATTGTTTTCGTATTTAAATGTTATCATTAATTTTTTCCAAGATGACTCCAATTTAAGCGTGTAGGAAGCAAGCGACAGTCGAGTGTCCTTTCTCAGTATTAATAATTTAAATAATCAGCGCATAACCTAATGAGAAATGAAAGTGTAGCTTAAAATAACTACAAGTAGGAATTAACAGAAAACATTTCATAAATTAGTATAGCTACAAAGAGTGTGATTTCACAGCACTTGTGTATTTTTATAAACTACATTTATCCTCAGAGCCTTTTACCTCTTAAAAAGCTGAATCAAGGAGTTTTACAGGCTATTCCAAGATAATTAAGGTATTTTGTACCTCAAAATCTTTTGAATAATTTTTTAACAAATCTGGCGTGCGCGCTTACATGACTTTCTCCATTCACTATTGACGAACCATGCTTAAACATTCTTATTCTCCTGTCTACTTAATACGCATTTCCATATAGGTACAATGGAAATACGAGAATGCAGTAGGCTTAAGCGTTAAGAACTTGTCGCTCTGTGATGGCCTTGATGTTTCATTCTCCTTGCATAGAAAAATAAATAACGACTTTTTATGTGAGAAAAGATAAAAAATTCTGATAATAAAACTTATAGCATTGATTACCTGGGAAATTGTTAGCTATAAAAATTTTACTTGGCGTTAATGATTTGCTTTATCGAGGTCTTCATGTTTTGTGAGGTAAGATTTTGTCTACCTCTTACGGCTTATCAGTTACACAAAGACCATACAGAATGAAGAAGTGTTCAGAGATGCTTCCTGAAAATGCACTTTATTTTTATCAAGATATCTTACACATGCGTTATTTTAATCAAACTCGTTAGAGCCCTTTTTGAGAAAACCCGAGTTCTCCAAAAATCTTCCATATATGGGGATGTTTGGGTTGGAGATACCATTTTTGCAAATCTTTGTGTCCTACCCTTGAAGACACTGTACCTAGATATAAAGCACGGTATGTATCCCCCTTTTTGGATTCTGACTTATGCTGTTCACACACACACACACACACACACACACACACACACACACACACACACACACACACACACACACACAGACACAGACCTTTTTCTAAAAGTGTCTACCTTTTGGCTTCAGGTAGTCTCAAAGCAGGTATGTCCGGTGAATTTTCGATATGGAATTTGTGGATGGAATACAATACTTCCTCAACTTACTGTGAATAGGCAGTAAAGAAAGTAAAAGTTAAACATAACGAAGAAAATTCCACGTAAGGTATAGTTTGGGAGAAGGATGTCTGCTAATCTTAGGAGTGGCCTCTCTGGGAGATACTAGGCTTAAGTACCATATGTGATATATATTCAGCTTCTGGATTTGAGCCACATCTTCTCTCTCAGTTTCTGTTTAGCTCTCTCTTTATATTTCTGTCTCCTCCCCCCCCCCCCCACAACTCTCTCTCTCTCTTTCGCAGGTCACATGTTACACATATACAACCAACACACAGCACCGAACTTTAGTTAATAAGTTTGATTGAGGTTAAAAAAACCCGAAACATATTCGTTCAGGGTTCCTATAATGGATCAACACCCTACTAAGAGAACAGAAGAAAAGTTAAAAGATTAGAATTTCCTAATACCCAACGGTATATTGGGCATTAGGGAAGAGAGATAAAATTCTATACCAGTTCGTATTCAACTGCTATGATATTTTCTATTTACCTTTGCAATTCTACGTTCCTTTCCTAATACATTAGGGGGAGTAATTGCTTTTTGGAGAATCCCCAGAAATTCGCACACCCTAAATAACACTTAGATAAAAATAGTTTCACTATCACTCTAATAATATCATTGGATGTTCATACGCTTTAGGCATATTCGTTATAAATTTATATTCAACGTTTCATACCAACAGCGTCAGAAGATCTCTTCATAATTATTTGTATTTTCACTACTTTCAAACCAAAAGAGACGTTTACAGGGTAAGTTTAGAGCTCATTGAAGCACCCATAGAAAGCAGACACGGATTTTTTCGTTCCTTATAGATTGGATCAATGATCGCTGAACATGGTGCGGCTTATGAGGGGCTACATTGGTAGTGATCTGTGGGTCACGGAAACCAACATTTCACCTGTGGGACTTGTGGGGCTAACCGCATCACTTCCGTTTACGATTGCTTCTGAGCTTCTGGGTAGTCAGGTTGGTAGCCTGAAGTGTCCTTCCAATTTTTCTGGTTATTATTATCATCCCTATTAGTTTTATTATTATTATTATTATTATTATTATTATTATTATTATTATTATTATTATTATTATTATTATTATTATTATTATTATTATTATTATTATTATTATTATTATTATTATTATTATTATTATTATTATTATTATTATTATTATTATTATTATTATTATTATTATTATTATTATTATTATCATCATCATTGTCATTGTCACCGTCACCGTCACCGTCACCCTCACCCTCACCCTCACCCTCACCCTCACCCTCACCCTCACCCTCACCATCACCATCACCATCACCATCATTATTATTATTATTTATTATAAATTTGCAAAAGAGGCAGCGTTTAGAGGGAGAATCGACATTACAGACAATAATTTTGCTTGAATTGCTTAACTGAAAAGGCCAGTAATAAATGTAACAAACCAATAGACTGTAATCAGGAACCAATGAATCGTATACTCTTTGCATCTTGTGAACAATATATGTACATATTAAACATCAGGCATTTCTACACATCTTAAATACGCATTTATAGTAATCAAAGTCGTTGGAAGCATTTCCAGGGAAAATAACTAACATGAACATTTCTATACATACCTTGGCAATCTTTCTTCACTCACTTGTTTTTGTCTGTGTAATTATTTCATTACTTACTCATTCTATATTTTAACTGAAGATTTTGATGATTTAAAATATATCTGAAGGTAACTTATTGAAGAACGTGCACAATTAGGAGTGTGTGCAAAGAAATGTCTTTATATTTGAACACAATGCTGAAATCAAACAAAAGTTGTCAGCGATGTGATAACCCATATTGTCCAAGGAGCATTCATTTTACATCAAAAAGGGATTAGTAATGTATAAGAAAAAGCATTTAATAATAGCCATCGGGCATGACGGCTTAACATTTTCTGTACACCAGATGTTTTACATTTTGAGTATATGGCTAGAAGTAGACAGAGGGGGGGGGGGGGGGTTCCGGCAACTGGACCACATTACCGCTAGCGCGCAAGCAAGGACGGCCCCTTAACTATTTCAACGTGGTTCCAATTCTGGTATTATTATATCAGTATATTATTTTACTATTAACCACCTTTTCTGTTGTCAGCGAACCTGGAAGTCCCGCAACCTCTCGCAACCTGGAAGTCCCGTGGAAATGGTAAACCTTCCAGGATGAGGGTGCCAGTAGTCACACCAAAGGATAAGGAGATATCATATTCAACCGTAGACCCGCACATACACACACCAGCCACTGGTCCTAAGACACTGAGACACATAAGGTGATACAAAAGAAAGGAAATTATGGAGAAAGGAAATTACGGACAGAAATTCCGGTTAGGTGAGGAATCACATAGGTATTTACCTAGCGACCCGGATAAACTACGAAAAACTAATGGATGGAAATTGAAGCCGAATGTGACCTCCACCTGTTACCGTGAATCCATCTGGTTTGGTGTAATTATATGGTAAATAGGTCAAGCCAAGCATTTGGTAGCTAGACCCTGTCATTCTCTGTTGGCCAAGACGCCAGTAGATTGCTTATTAGATTCTTGCGGGCGCATAAGCATTTGATCACGGTACATTTCACAAGTTGCTTCCTCACTTTACCTGAGCATTATATCTGCACTTTGCAAAGTGACCAAGTTAGGGCCAACAAAGGAGGAAACAGGTCAGGCCGCAATTCGTCCAGCAGAACCACGGGAAAGTTATGTAGTTGAGAACAATCAGCGGGGACGCCGGTGTTGGGGAATAAAACCGCAGCACACGGCCATGCTCGTGACAGACAGACAGCGGCAAACTTAATGGCTGTGGAAGCGGAATTCAGTAATAAAGAGACGGAGAGGAGGGAATGAACAGAGGAGGAAAGAGGAGGGACGGATTATAGAATGACGCCTAACGCGATTCTCGGTGACGTTATAACAAGCCTGCCGAGATATTTTCGCTATTGGAATTTACACGCTATTTATGAACGTACTCCCATTTTCATTACGCTCTGCAGATTCCATTCCTATTAGAAAATAATGAAACTGCTCCAGAGTATCGAATATTTGAATTTTTTTCTTGTTGTTGTTGGGAACAACTGCATCTGGTGATGAAGCTAGGAACGAATGCTCATGCTTGATGAAACATCTAACAACCTTTGTTATTTATAACATGGCTCGAACTTCTAGCTTTGAACGAAGTTTTTGCATGCACATTTATCAGAAAAGTTTGCTTTTCATCCTCTTTCAGTACTAATGTATCAGTGCTGCTGCAACCAAATACGGATTAAATAGCTCAATTTTTATATGAATGAGCAACATCCTATTTTTATCAAATTCACTTAGAATTCCAGTTATTCTGTAAGAATTCATAAACGTTTGCTAACGCATCAGCGATATCCAACCATGTGCTTTTGGAGACGCTTACGTAATTAGTGGCCAGAACCCCACCTCCGCTTTCAGTCGGAGGGAGACTCAACTGTTGCCTGTGACGTGTAGATTCACAACCAGACAGTCAGCACGCAGTGATGAACAAAAATGGGCAGTTTCTAAGTTGTAGCTTGGAATGTTCTCAGAAGACCTCACCCTGAATGACCTTTATGTAAATGGTAAACAGTAAAATAAAAGAAAATCTTACTAAACAAAAAATGTGGATCTCGTTAAAACGCACAATTTATATATATATAATACCTTTCATTTCTTTTTACTGCACCATTTCTGAGATATTCCTTATTATTTGTTTGAGTTTGTCAATAATTCTACTTTTCTCAAATAAATAATAAACCCCGGCGCGACAGCCCATGAAGGGCCAAGACCTACCGCCCAGCCGCTGCGCCCACCACCTCTGCCCACTACAGGCGTCATTGGTGAGGTGCAATACTGGAGGGTGGGACGTAGTCAGTGCCCCGAGCCCTACCTGCCAGATATGCGGTCTTCTCGACCTACTTTCCTCAAATAAGAATATGTTAGTTTTTTTATATCTTGGCCTTGCAAAGAGGATAGAATTTCAAAGCCATCATCAAGCAACCAACTCTTAAAAGATTTGAGCATCACTAAAGCCTTCTATATTCCCATATTCCGTTGCACTTACAAGAAAATTAGTAATACGATAATTTCAGAAACTGCTTGGTTTGAGCACCATAAAATCAGAAAGCAAAATATGAAAACAACAAAAATAAACTTCAGTCTATCTCGGGTGAGTAAGTTGAAGAAATGAACCCAGTTTCAGATAACAACAGGCGTGATCCCCCCACAACTGCCCACTAATTTACGCTCGACCCAAGCATTGATAGTTTCCCAGAATTAGAGTGCAACTATCACTAAATTGTACTGGAGTGCAACTGTCAGTAAATGCAAGTGCCACTGACTCGTTAAACAAATACTTAATCGCAGTTTAAAGCTAGAAATAGAGGTAATGGTAATGGCAAACAAGATGTTCATTTTTAAGCATATGTGACCATTACCCCTCTAAAGCGATTTAGCTCAAACAGTAGATAATTAGGATAATCCGGTAGATAGCTCTCTAAGCATTAAGAGGCCTAATTACAGCTCCCGAAACAGGTAATTGGTCTATGATAAACACTTGAATAGTCCATCCTGTGGGACAGTACTACTCCAGTCTTAAAACATGCTAACTAACAATAACACAAACTTAATAAAACAAACTTATTTGACTAAAATGTAATACATAATATTGTTATGTTATTAAAAAGCTGTGAAACATAAATTAAAAGTGGAACACCTACAAATATGATCATATTTATGTATATGATTTATTTCATCATAAGAATATATTTTCAAAATCAAGAACGCGTGTCAAGAGGGTTAACAGAGAAGACAAATGCCTTTTCACAGACTATTCTCCTGTTTCAGTTAATATTGATACCAGATGACTTTTTGGACTGTGAATTTGATTGTTGTTTGAGGTTTCAAGGAATAACGAAGTTCATATTTAAAATTTAATCTTGTAGCTTACTCTGAATAAATCTACGTCTGGGGAAGAGAATTAAGGGAAAATAAACTAAATGCCATTACTGATTTCAAAATAGGTTTCTAGTGGTCTATTTATCAAATAGAAATTAACACAATGAGATCTAAAATAAATGGAGAAATATCTAAAGGTTATCAAATTTTTATGTTAACTTTTGGCTTCGCTGAATAAATCCAAACTGCAGTAAGGAAAAAGTTTGACTTTTAAAGGGTACGTAACATTTCAATAAATGGAGACTGTATGAAAATGTTTCATCTCAGAAAATATCGAAGTTGTATAAGTGTTTAATTATACCCTTCTAGAAAGCACTTCAGTATCATTTGAGTCAAAGTGATAAGAATAAACTTTTCACTCCCTTTAAAATTTTATTGGCTATTTTCCGTCGGGAGTGATGGTGCCGCTGCTGCTTACCAAGCAGGACACGGGGTTCGATTCCCGGTACGGCGTGGAGATTTTCTCCCCCTGGGAGACCTGCTCAGGGGTGCACTCAGCCTCGTTACGTCCTTGAGGGCCCAACTTAGAAGCTATTACGTAACCAACACCGGTTGGTTACGTTTATTCCCCCTCATGAAATGGTGTATTTGCACAGGGTTATTCAGAAAGCAAGCGCACATTTTAGCATAATATCACACTGATTGGAAGACAAAATAAGCTGATTTTATAATACAGTAATAATGTAATAACACAATTATTATTATTATTATTATTATTATTATTATTATTATTATTATTATTATTATTATTATTATTATTATTATTATTATTATTATTATTATTATTATTATTATTATTATTATTATTATTATTATTATTATTATTATTATTATTATTATTACTAGTATTATTATTACTAGTATTATTATTACTATTAGTATTATTACTATTAGTATTACTATTATTATTATTGTTATTATTATTGTTGTTATTGTTATTACTACTACTACTACTACTACTACTACTACTACTACTACTACTACTACTACTACTACTACTACTACTACTACTGCTACTACTACTATCACTATTATTGCCAATTCAGTTATTTGCATTTAACACTAATATGTTCTATGTATTGACTATAGTTAGTTTTATCTCTTTCAGGCTCGTAGGCCGTGGTCTAAAAGACATTGAAGATACCGACGTTTCACCAAGTACTGTGCTTGGCATCTTCAGGGTAAGACGAACCATTAACTGCACTGGCCAGAGTTTCAATGTGAAAGCAGAGGGAGAGAGAGATCTGGAAGCAAAGACCGTTACGAACCGTTGGCGCTCTTATATAGTATGGGTGGGTGGGTGGGGCATTGTTGCGCTGACTAAGGTGGTGATTGGCTCCCATCGGTTGGCAAGCCGGGTGTAGGCGGGGTTTTCTTACAGCTTCCGTGTGTTTGAAAGGTTATCTAAGACCGGTATCCATGCTTTCTGTACACGGAGTCCTTCCTTCCGATTGAAGTTGTCTGTATGTTTGTAGACTTCTATGGCTCCCCTTTGTAGTCGGGCATAGTAGTTGACTGTGGAGGATAGGACTCGGGTTTCTTTAAAGTTGACATCATTACCGAATATTAAGGCGATTTTTCCGTTTGTCCCTATCTGGTGTGACGCTCATGTTCTTTTAATCTGTTGGCCACACTGCGCATGGTAGTGCCTATGTATACTTTCCCGCAACTACAAGGAACAACTACAAGGAACTTTGTATACACCTGCAGATGTGTGTGGGTGGCGTTTGTCATTGGCCGATCTCAGTAGGCGGAAGACCTACCAATCACCACCTTAGTCAACGTAACAATGCCTCACCCACCCCCACTATATAAGAGCGCCAAAGGCTCGTAACCTCTCTCTCTCTCTAATTCCACATTCGAACTCTGACCAGTGCAAACAACGTATCGTCTTACCCTGAAGATGCCAAGCGCAGTACGTGTTGAAACGTCGGCATCTTCAATGCCTTCTAGACCACGGCCTACAAGCCCTAAAGAGATAAAAGTAACTAATAGTCAGGACACCGGCCGTGAAAGCCTAAGTTTATACATTCTGTGTATTGCCACACCCCATCAATTGGTTTCTACAGGTTATCAGTTTGTTTACGATACGTGTAAGTTTGAATATGACGAGGCTGCTGCATCTATAGCAGAAGTGACTTGTGGTTGAAATTGATTCACAGAAAAC
This sequence comes from Tenodera sinensis, assembly GCA_030765045.1. NCBI lineage: Eukaryota > Metazoa > Arthropoda > Insecta > Mantodea > Mantidae > Tenodera > Tenodera sinensis. Next base: position 80,844,098 of record CM060966.1, read on the forward strand.
ATCCACATATAAATTAATTTTCCTGCACTCATCGTTCACGAAGCGGTACTACTTAATGCCACTGAATGGAAGTTCTCAGTCTATTTAAGCCAAGAAAAGACGGAAGAAAAGAGAGAGAGGAAAAAAAAAAAAAAAAAGAAAAAAAAAAAAAAAGAAAAGATAAGATAAGAAAGAAAAAAAGAAAGAAGGAATTTCCTTTTGTTCTGTGGAGGTGGTATGTACTTCTCGCTTCCATGATTTATTTTATTTGAGCACCTTAAACACGTTAGTGAGATAAGGTAAAATGCTTGATGCGCACTGAGCTATTTTAATAAAACGTGTAGGTAATTGTATTGAAATGGTTATTTAGGGGGAAAAGAAGTTTGCCCTTTTGAGTTTACAAATTGGAGTCCAGCTGCCTTGCAAATTTTACGATATAAACTATTAATTTATACTTGTATCTGATTTTTACTATTCAGTCCATAATACAGATAATATGGGAGAAATTTTTCTCACCTGGTTGTAGGATAATTTTTCGAACCGAAGCATATAAATTTAATACTTTATTCCCTATCAAGGTAGTTTCTGAGAGTGCGAAGTACGGAGATAATGGAAAACATCTGATTTGTTGCATGTACATGGCTTTCTCTACTCTTGTACTAACTATTCTTACAAACTCTTATTCTTCTATCTCCTTCATGTTAGTTGAAATAAACATTTACAGAAATTATCTTTTTGCTCGTTTTCTTGTAGGTGCAACTATACTGCACGAGTTGTTTGACTAATGTAAGTTGTACATAGAAGGCCAACTTTGCCACTATCATTTGAATATTAGTCATCACCCATTAACTGTAAAGGTTACCGTTTACAATTTAGGTCTTTAACTTATTATTTAGTGCAGTTATGAACATTTCCGGAAATAGTTTTAGTACTGAAGTGAACATGAGGGATAAGATGAAATTTTAATAACTCCGAATGGAGAGCCCAGTAGTGCACTTGAGGCCATTTTTGGTGTTTCTTCTATTTTGTCGCAACATGTTGTGACTTTTTTTGCAACTTTTGAGGTAAATAGTAATTATTCTGTAAATTATGTCTTCTTGTGTCCTTCTTCAACACGGCTTGGGCCATTTAGCCTGTTCCGGCTCCAAAGTCTTGCTCCTCCCACATCTTCTTTGGTGATCCCATGTTCCTTTGTTCTTGTGGTTGATAGTTACTTGCTCTTTTAGGAATTCTATTTCCTTCCATTCTATTTAAGTACTGTTTCCAATTGGTTCTGTATCCTACTATTGTTCTGTTTAATTCTTATTTTAATTGTTCTATTTTATCGTCTTGCATTATCTATTCTTGTATATCCAGCTATGGCTCTAAGGAATTTCGTGTCTACTGTTTGTACATTTCTTCTAAGTTGTGCCGGGTTCTGTGTATAGATCGAAGACATGGACAATTAAAAAGAAAGATTGGAGCCAAATACAAGTGGCAGAAATGGTATATCTCCGAGTAGTAAAAGGATGTATGAGACTAGAATCTCATTAGAAATAAAGAAATAAGGAAATAATTAGTCATATTTTCGTTAAAAGAAAAGATACAAGTAAACAAAAAAAAAAAAAAAAAAAAAAATGGAAACCTCATTTACAAACGATGGATATCTCTCGCATTCCATTACAGTCATACAAATATAAACTCTGTGGTCATAGAACAATAGGAATACCAGTAAAAGTATGAGGTCCGAACGGGATAACTCTCCTAAACCATGAAGAGATGATGATGATGACGACCTTGTGCCGTCATTATTCGTGTTTCTGTGCCGAATTTTGAAATAGGGACAGCCATTGTTTTATATAACTTTATTATGTAATCGTTCCTTACTTTATTCTGTGAGGTTGTTTTTCTTGTACCTGTTGTTCAGATGAATTTATTTTATTTTCCTTTCAATATACATTTCGGCTGTGCATGTTATTTCACATCCGAGAAAAATAGGTAAGAAAAATATCAGGCTATTCAATATATGAGTCTTCAGGTTTTTCTCATTTGTAACATTTCGGGCAGTATTCAGCCTTTATAATGCTCTTTAGAACCAGTTTTTAAGTTATCAGAATGGAATTTCGAAAACAATTTCCCAAATGTACGCTAACTAAAACTTGCTGTGCAGTTATTAGGGCAAGACAAATATGTTACGTCAGCAAACTCATCCAGGCTTCATTAGTAGGTATATAGTTTCTGCAAATGGCCGAAACTCATATTGAACAAAACTTATTTTTACAAAGCAATTAATTTAAAGGGATAATGCTTAGCAATATTTTTAGCGTGATAAAGAACACATATCTGAGAAGTTGGTTAAAAATTACAAAAATTTCATCTTAAACAACATTTTATAAAACAGCTTAATGTTGTTTTAAAATGAGAATCCAGGAATTATTGAATATATGCGTACCAAACTTTGCAATCGCACTTTTCTATATTAACAGAAGTTCTGGTAAATAGTTATAAAAACTCAGTAAATATTTTGCTGTTTTATAAATCTAACGTATCGGTCACTTTAAAAAGGTACGGAGGTACTGAGCATAGGCCTTTGTTTTACGTAAAACAAGAGAACATGATGTTGTTTAGTCAGTCATGAATAAGGGCTCACAACTTGCTTCGATATGTATAGATAACGTTTCTGGGTGCGGTATAAAACAAACATTTGCTGATAGCAGATTATGTATGTAACAGAGAGAATAGCAAAGCAGTCTCCATGACAAATAATGAACATCCTTGCGGTCGCGACATTACATGCTCCCCGAAGAGACTCTGCCCTCAGAGGCAAACCATTCACTTCAATTTTACATGAACCTAAGGTACGATCCAGTAAATTGTGGTGTCACGTTCAAATCCCAAACGCAATGCCGTAATTTAGTTCTGTTTGTGTGTTTTTGAGTAGCCAGCTTTCACCATATATATTTCTGTCCAACACGCTCCATCTGCAAGCAAGCTAATAATTCCTTGAAAATCATACGTCCAGAGTTGAAAATTTTCATTCGCTATATGGTTAGGTAATATAGAAGATGCCAAAAAATGTATACTCACTTTTACAGGAGATATCTTTTTAGTATATTTCAAAATTAGATTAAAAAAAAAAAAAAAAAAAAAATAATAATAATAATAATAATAATAATAATAATAATAATAATAATAATAATAATAATAATAATAATAATAATAATAATAATAATAATAATAATAATAATAATAATAATAATAATAATAATAATAATAATAATAATAATAATAATAATAATAATAATAATAATAACGATAACGATAACAATAAAAATGTGTAGTATGATGTTCTATACACACATGTGCCTGACATACCTTACGGACAGGTAAATTAACAACGAAAAAAATGAAGACAAGGTTATCGTAAGATTTTGTGTAAACATATTTGACTCAAATTACATTCTGGTACCGTTGCTACACCAAAATGAAGGCAAGATTATCGATTGGACAACGGAAAGAAGTTTAGAAGTGGTATTAGAAGAACGAGAGTATTGTTGAAGCTCAACGGCAATATAGACATGTATAGAACAGAACCACCAACGCGGGTAACAATTGCACGCATTCGAGACAAATGTTATATACGGATGTTATATACGGTAGAAAATCAGACACGGTTCAGGAAGAAATTTAAACGGTATGTGTTGCGATCACTGAGAATACTTTCACAAACGTTACTCGATCAGTATTTGAACGTACTCAGAAGTGTATCCCTACCAATGGTAGGCATTTTGAGTAACTATTCTAACTGTAGTAGTCTAAGATGATTAGTGATCATCATTTTCTGTTCATGTGAATTCAGATTTATGGTTTTTTTTTTTTTTTTTTTTTTTTTTTTTTTTTTTTTTTTTTTTTTTTTTACTTGAAATGCGTATACATCTTTTGGCACTCTGTATTTAAAAATAACAATTACTTAAATGTGTAGACGATTACACAACTTTCATATATTTCTTTCGATTTTCCAATATGTTATTCGTTTATACACTCTTCCTCGTTCTTCACCTCTTCCGACATTGGATATATTAGAAGCAACTAATAGTGAGGCAAACTCTGTTTTCTAGCGTATTTTGTTGACAATTTTGGAATCCTTCATTCCTACATTAGTTTTAACCATTTATTACATTTCCAATTGCTGTTTTATGTGTTCTCTGATATACTACAAATGTACATGAATGAGTTCTCAAATTTCTTCGTCTGTGTAAATCTGAAATTCTTGCGGAGAGTCCCATAAATAGGTTTTAATGCTTATAGGTTTCACTTCTCTTCTTATATTACTATAATTTTTTAATTATCTATCACTTTTTATATACAAATGATTGTATTTTGGATATTTTCCCTTTTTCTTTGTTTCCTCTCTTTGGTAATCCAACTTTTTAATAAACTCAGTTTAACAGCTCAATCTTTGGCATGTCACGTTATATTACGTCTGCGTATCTATAAGTATTTTATTTTCTAAATCAGTCTCTCTCTCTCTCCCTCATTATCACACACCCATGCATGTGCAGGCCGTTAGGTGTATTGATATCGATAGTTTGATGAACGGCACCTTGGTATGGTATATATATATCACTGTATTATTTGCTTTTTGCTCCTCAAACTAATGATCTAGTTTACTACCTGATGCTTTTGCATGGTGTAACTGCGCCGCTAAATCAACAATGCCTGTCAGTATAGATTATGCGTTTTGCTTCACACATGAATAGAGAATGGGTGGGTGTCACAAGAGGGAGTCCTCCGTGGTGGAGCCTCTTGACAAATGCCATGCCAGGACAAGTCCTTTACTGGCTCAATTATTTCTATTTAAATAGGACGGTGGGATGACGGTGGGAAAAGTTGGTTGGGATTGGTTGGTTGGAAAACATAGAGGTGGTTACTGTGTTGTCATGCTTACCTATCAAGCTAGTGGTGTGGAGTCATTGACCTTGCAGAAAGCATTCGAACTCAGTTTCGATATACTATTCATTACCGTGAGCCCTGTCCAATCTGCGTTACGGCTTCCGCTCCACTCTCGGGAAAAAGAAACACGTTTGTTTTTGTGTACCAGACCAGCTTGGAGATGTTAACGAATCTGAAAGCACACTGCTCTTAATAAGCCCGCAAATGAAGCAAATGTTCATGCAATCGTGTCTCTCACTCTGTTCTAAATAGCCATAAGAATAGGTTTACGGACACACATTACTTTATTGCATTCAAAACGAGTACAAATATTGTTTAGAGATGTTACTCAAACACTTCTATTTAACGAATGAAAAATGAATTGTACTCCATACTTTTAGGTTGCTAATATTCTCAAACAATGCAACTACGAGCGAAACAGGTTTTAAGCAAGGTCTGTTCACATCCGGTATCCATTTATGAGATCGCAGTCAGAAAGCCAATGCATAGCAACACTTACAAGAGCAAGCGTCTAAAACACAAATACGAGTGTTACATAACATAAGTTATAAGCTGTACAGAATAAGAAGGCACATGAGGCGGAGCTAGTAGAAGGTGTGTGAGAGCAAGTAGCCAATCCTAGAGAGGCGACGTTGCCCAGTTCGGTAACGCGCTGTCTAGCGCAATATTTGCTTTTCACTTTTTTCTTTGCGCTCATCAAATCCAGCAACGCCTCATTATTACAAAGAATTCCATTGCAAAGAGCTAGAAATGTTGAAGCTGACTGCCCAAGAAGCAAAATTTTAGGTGGCCTGTAGCCCAAGATATGAGTGATTAAACAAACGCTGCGCTCAGCGATAGCAAACGACACTTGCCTTGCATCATGATTGTTTATTTATCCTCTCAAATATCTTTCTTCTCAAGGAGTGAGATGTCTGTAGGAAAGGAAAAGGAATTTAGTTTATTCTTATGCGTGTTCCATGTCTGACATAGTGTCACAGTGTTACCTGTGTCTTATAATTACTGTAACTCATTTTGTTGATAAGAAACATGACATTAACAAAACCTGGTACGAGCGGCTTACAGACAAGTAAATCGAAAGGAAAAGTATTGCATTCAGATTCGCGGGCTATTATTTTCAGTGTTTACACTTTTTTAAAAGAATTATCCTCAGAAGAAGTGCGTGCGAACATTGTATTTAAACAGAACCGGGCGCTAACAGCTAAATCATGCAATGTAAGTGAACATTCATTGTCGCGTGTAGTGCAACATTATCAAGTCATTTGAAGGCCGCTCCAACAAGAACGAACCAGGACAGGCAATTATGCGATGTTTAATAGGTAAATATTTTCTAGTGATGAATAGTCATAGGGCAGGGAAATATGCGAGGGGGGGGGGGGGCTAAGGGGGTAAAATACGGTATGTTAAGTCATTCCTGGATTACGTGTTTTAAACCAAAAATGTAAGCTATCTTATGGCAAATTCTTTGCGACACAATGTTCACAATTTTTATCAACACTGCTTACTGATGTTTCTTACTGAGCTATAAAATAAGCTTGCTAAAAATAGTCTTCACATAGCTGGTTTAAAAAATATTTTGTTCAATTGCGAGTTTCCGCTTTTGCTATATGTAACATAATATAAACTTTGATGAGATGTTAACCTAACATACTTGCCTTATATTAATAACCGCATTGCAAATTCTGGTTGGCAGATATTGGGGAAACTATTTCCGGAGCTTCGCTCTGTTAACTTACAAATTGCATCGTAAGGAACATTTTAAGTGCTGAAATGTCTAAAATACACAACCGAGAAGGCCACAATGGAATATTACTCGTAAAATGTGGCTTGAAATTGTGCTTAGGCATTTGTTGCTTGATTATGTAGATTTTCACTTAGAATACCTAATATAGAAACTGATTAACATATGTGCAGAAACTCTGTATAGACACTTATAAAAATTGAGCAAAATATGAGAAATACCTATCAGAAAATGCCTCAAATTGCGCAACTACGATATCCGTTTAGATTTATTTATATCGTCACGTAACTCTCATTTTCACTCCGATAACAAAAATATTTACACGAAAACGTTCCTAGAGAATCGGATATAATAAATAATTTAAAAACTCAACATTGTAATGGTTTATCACCTATTTATTGAAAGATATGAACACTGTTGAAACATTAGAAATTGCAAATGAAAATTATCTGCTTAGATGAGGAATTTATATTTGAAGCAAATTACAGGATTAGAGCCTATTGTCTCATTTTAAAGAGATTGAAATTGTTATGACAGGTTTTTAATGTGCACCTTGCAATCCTTCACCGTCCTCGCTGCTGTCTACCGGTAACGCTCACGTGCATATCTCCCCTCTCTCTCTTTCGCATAGCGATATGAGCCGGCAACAGCGCTCCATAGCTGAGTAGGGATTGGAACTACTCATGTGCCTTCTTATTTCGTGCTCGCTTTAATACTGCTGTTTTATCTTTTGTCACTCCGGAACGTTCAAAGGAGCTTTCGTAACTCTATGCAGGTCAAGAAACCTACTTTTATGGCTACCTATAGATCTACTAAAACTTTAAGTACACCTGCATATTGAACCTAAATACAATCTATACTTAAACTATTTTGTCCAGCGGTCGTGTGTTTCGTCAAACAGTTATCTTACTAAAGGGTACATTTAAAAGAAAATATATATATATATATATGTAAGTCATTTCAAATATTTTTGGAGATGTGAATATGAAAATATATGACATATTAATTTTATTTTTTTCATAAGGGAAAGGCACACGTGGAGAAATATTTATAAACATGACGTTGCCATCGTACACTGTTTAACAACAATTGACATGGTGCTTATTACTTTAAAACAATTGGAAAAAAGAGTTTAAATTTGCACAATTGGATTCAATCATGTGTTGAATGAGCCAACGAGGCCGGAGCAATGTCTGTTTTGTATAGTTTATACTGCAAATCTTACCACTGAATGCTGCTGTGTTGACGTTGCTATGACGTCATGACATTCAGCAGCGCTGTACCTTCCATTTTATTCTGATTTTCTTCTTCAGATATGAAATAAAATTGGGTAAAAACACGAAAATATATATATATATATATATATTGAGTTGCTAGCGATTGGTTTAGTTAAGTGCGGGAAGTTATACAGAGATGTTTCAATTCACCTGGTGATAAGTAAAACGAGTATGGCACAAACAATAAAAAATATTAGGAAAAGTGGCAAATTTTCATACCTAGAGCGAACTGGTAGGCCAAGAGTTGCATCGTCTGGCAGTTATATCCATATGAGATTAGAAGCTGGAGAAGTTGCTGCCCACAGGCCGTAAAACCGCCGAGGGGTGTTTCCGGACCTTGGAATAATATTGCCGTGCAAGAGTGTTGGAATCTTGTAAAGAGTATCCCAAAAGATTAACTTTACAATTAATATTTTGAAATTTTCTCTTCGGAGAACACATCACTATACATTATAAATTAATAACATCTTGCTTCAAACATTCATTGCGGTTGATTATTATATACTTTCGGTAGAACCTGTAATTGAAAGCTCGCCCTTCAGGAAGGATTGTATTAGTTTTACCTCCTTTATCATTCCTAAAATGTTGTAAATGAACATTTGCACACCCTGTATACAACAGTAATAATAATAATAATAATAATAATAATAATAATAATAATAATAATAATAATAATAATAATAATAATAATAATAATAATAATAATAATAATAATAATAATAATAATAATAATAATAATAATAATAATAATAATAATAATAATAATAATAATAATAATAATAATAATAATAATAATAATAATAATAATAATAATAATAATAATAATAATAATAATAATAATAATAATAATAATAATAATAATAATAATAATAATTATTATTATTATTATTATTATTATTATTATTAAAGCAATTAAAGTTAAATTCAATTAAAATTAAACAATCAAAGCAAGAAATAAGCTTGATCAAGTACTGAAAACGTCTTAGGGGTGTGGAAAATGTTCTTAAGTTTTGTGCAAAAGTATACAATTATATTTGGACAATTACTATTACGGAAACTTCACCAAAATAACTTTAAGACAAATCTGGAAAGTTTTGGCTAGTCTTTAACAGAAGCATCACATCTTGTTCACCTTCACATGAAATACAGTACAAAATAAAATATAGTAATCTTGCAGAAAGTGTCTACAAATATTTAAAGGACCAAAAGTAACTTTTGAAAATGCACCTTATATGTCTATTTATTAAGTGCTTCATTTATTTATGCACATATTAAGTATTTTTGTACTAATTTCCAATCTCCAATGGTAGCTTCTTAAGCTCATAGAAATAGTGCACTGGTTTACAACTGTAGCTGTCTATTCATATAGATTTCCCTCAATTTGGTTTGTTACAAGCAAAGCCTTTTATGTCCCTCATTGGTAATACTAGCCATAAATACCGCCCGTAAAGGTAATTAGTTTACTGGAGAATAATTGGTTTAGAAACAAGCAGAAACACCTCATTAAACAACCACTGTTGTAGCACTGTCTAGGATAATGTGCCTTTCACAGTGTTCCGAAAATAAACGTGACAATAGCTTCATGTGCTCCAGGTTACACTTGTAATGGTTGTATTTTATTTATTACAGAATTCAATGTGCCAACCTGCTTGTTACTGACATCCTTTGCAATTGGAATTCTTCACAATGAGCACAAATTCGCTATGGCTTTCTGTTGTCTTTAGTTTTAAGGCACTTTTAATACTAAGGTACCGCGGAATTATTAATTTTTCCATCTCTTACTTATGAGCTACAGAAAATGTATCACAAATACCTGTTTTGAGAATCATTGAATCCAAAATAATTACTCTTAGCTGTGTGTCTGTAAGCTTGAATGAAAATTAAGATGTATACCAAACTTTGTATTTAATTCCAACAACATTCAATGCTACATCATAATGTTATCACATTTCTAGCACTAATTAATTAGAAAATGTTTTCATCTTTTTCATATCATACTAAACAAAGGGCTCAAAATATTTTGATAAAAATAGATGTTTGCGATATTGCCATGAAGAATAAAATATCTTGATTATCATGTGAATAACCTGTGAAGTACCCTTTCTTCGGCATGACCATTATATACTTGTAAGTTAAAAAAGATAAAGAAATACCGCTTGATAGGAAAGCGTATAAAATATTACATTTATGTCAAATAGTATTTTTCACAGCCTTAGACATTCCCGAATATTGATATTGTATGTTTATTTTTTCTAGATATAAGCGACTCAATGACAAAATATATTAGTTTTGGATCTATTATCTCTTTCTTTCTTTCTTACTTTCTTTCGTTCGTTCTTTCTTTCTTTCTTTCTTTCTTTCTTTCTTTCTTTCTTTCTTTCTTTCTTTCTTTCTTTCTTTCTTTCTTTCTCTCTTTCTTTCTTTCTTTCTTTCTTTCTTGCTTTCTTGCTTTCTTGCTTTCTTGCTTTCTTTCTTTCTTTCTTTCTTTCTTTCTTTCTTTCTTTCTCTCTTTCTCTCTTTCTCTCTTTCTCTCTTTCTCTCTCTCTCTTCCTTCCCTTCCTTCCCTTCCTTCCCTTCCTTCCCTTCCCTTCCCTTCCCTTCCCTTCCTTGCTTCCTCCCTCCCTTTCTTTCTTTGTTTCTTTCTTTCTCTCTTTCTTTCTTTGTTTCTTTCTTCCTTCCTTCGTAACAACTTGCTACTTGCTTCAGTATTTATTCCTAAATGTTTCTGCTGTAGGCACTTAAACACCATTTCTGCATTTTGCACTACAGACAGCTGAAATAAAATTCCTCAGACCCATAACAGCATACACAAGACTGGATAAAACTATACAATGAAATAAGAGAAATGTTAAACATAGAAGAATTCAACAAAGCAATAAAAAATATAATATCAATTGGTAAAAACGCTTGAAAATAATGACATTAAACAGGATACCCTGTGCCGCTTTTAATTACAGACCCCCCAAAGATATAGAAACCCAGGATATCCGAGGAAAAAGTAGACAACCAGATTTTGGAGCCGGAACAGGCTAAGACGCCTAAACCGTGAAGCAGAAGATGAAGAAGACTTTTGCATTCTTTCTGTAAACGCTATATCTACTATGAATTCGAAAATCATTTTCCACCGTTACATACTTATGTGATGCTAACTGGTTCGATTAGCATTATGGATTTGTAATTGTACTGTATACTTTCATGATTCGAGGTAGCATTCACATTTTTTCCTAGTGGTATCGAAAACTTTAGAATAAGTTGCTTCTTTCTTATTGGGCAGTAAACAAAACAGTAGTGGTATGTAATGCTCATTGTGAATGACATGAATAGTGATGCTCTAGCTAATATATTCTGCAATACCTAAATGTTCTATCCATATAAGTTGTTTATGCTAACTTAAAAATGTTAACATTGACCTCCAGATTCTTTCTCAGTACTTACTAAAACGTTTTACTCTTACTGTCTTCACATCCATAGTTTCCTACTCCTGCGTCCTCAAAGCTTTCTGGTTGTGTAGCTGTTTCATTTACTGTGCTTTTCAAATGGGAAGAGTTCTGTTCTGCAGCCAATGAAATACGTTTACGCGCACAGCGTTGCAAGCTCATTACCCCCACTCTTTTCATATTTCTTGGCGCATCAAGCTCCACTTAAGGGGAAAGCAATATGATAACGCAGCAGGACTTCGATTGATTGCCGGTCAGGAGGCGCTCAAGAACAAACTCCACAGTAGTCCGTTGTATATATTCCTTGTATATAGTCTTTCTATGACGATACTGACAGTCAAATTGATTATCTAAGCTGTAACAACTTTCTGCGTGAATTATTTTTGATAGACGTTCTGATAAATTTCTCCCGCTTTTATTTTACAGTGTTACTTGAAAATTCCCTCGACACAATGTCCCACTTCCATGACAAGACGAGGACTACCACAAAGCCTAGGATACCAACCTCCCGAAGCAGAATTTAACTGTAGCACAAGAATTACTGGTAACACTTGTGCGGAATTTACTTTACCCGTGTGAATAACACACCTGGAAACCTTTATACAGCAATTTAGACCAACCAGAAATGTTTTTGTGGAATTTGACTTGCCCGGCGAAATTAAAAAGGGCGAAAATGAGACTCACGAGCCATTTGCACTTGCTCCTACGCTTCTACTCCGCAGAGTGGCACTCTCTTTCTCATTCCCATTTGTTCAGCACTTGCAGCTAGGTAGCGTCATACTAAAGGTTATATATAGCTAGGAAAAGGAATGGGAATGCACTTTCGAAACTCTTGAAATAGACCATTGAAAATACCAGTAATTCATATTGTGTGTTTTCCAGGAAGGCTTGAATCCACACGTTTTATTCAGGTAATATGTTTTGTTAGAATCATGCAGTTTTAATTAAGGAGTTTATCTTAAATTGTGTATGAACCTAGCTTATGTCTTTTGAAACTTATATTCATAGTATTTTGTTCGGTAATTATGTATAAAATCGGCCCCTCGAGAAAATCAATCAAATATAGTGCAATGGTTAGATTTTTTTTTATCCCTGATTACGATTTTGAAAGATTTATTTGGCAATCAAGCTTCGTTTCAGATGTATGAGCAAATTCCCTATGTGTTCTGCAACGGTTTTATTTCGCTTGTGCGGCGGAAAGTTCGCAAATAAATATTAGTGAACGACTATTACATGCGCTAAAATGATTTAATAATGGGTTCACAAGGACGTTAGTGCATAAACACGGTATTTCTAAACAAAAACTTTGGTTTCGTAGATAGCGGAAGGCACTAAAACTGTTGTAGTGCAAGAATGTCATAAGTCTCTGTTCGCAGATTATCGCATGGTGGCACCTAAGCATAATTCTTACAGTCAAATGTAGACCTGTTAGGTTAGCTTAGGTTAGGTTAGTGTGTCTATATGATATGACAGGGTCCTGTGTCATCGAAATAGCCCGTGTTTAGGCTATTCATGGTAAATACACTAATAAGTCATTTCAGCGCACATAAATATTTGTTTGTGAAATATCCGTCACACAAGCGAAATAAAACATTGTAACACCCGTAGGGTATTTGCTCATAAATCAAAAACGAGCAGAAACACAAAATCTATCAGTTGCACTATATTTTGTTCATTTTCTCCAGGCAATAATATTCGTGATCAAGGTTGTGCCGATTTATTAGTGTTTTCTCTTCTTATTACTTTTTCTCTGTTATTACCACGTAAAATAAAGAATATAAAACTCGACATGAAGGTATTATGGAAGTTATAGAGCAAATAAAAACTTCAGTTATAAATAAATGCAAAACTGAGATGTTCAAATTATACATGTGACCTTCTACAATTTTATTTTCGATACTGAAGTTATGTTTTATTTGAAAATAACACTTTTCAATATATACTCTGTTCATCAAGAGATTAGAGGAGATATAAACAAAGCACCGGTTTGTATCACTCCGCGGCCACGTGCTTTCACAATGACGCAACACAGTTACCTACCGCTACGCGTAGTTATAATATGCATTTTGCTCTACTAAAAGGATATATTTACTTGATTCAAATAACATGTAGCACATGGAAATTAACTGCTACTTACGTCATCTCTGTCCACAATAACACTTTTTCATTTTCTGCTCACAATCTCGAAACCAATCTCCAGAAGCAGCTTGTGGAGGGAGGTTAGTTTTAAATCTGGAAGATCGGGTTCAGAGTTAACTGCCAACAGCACTTTGTTTAAGGTGGGGATTCATTGACTGACGAACTTTTCGACGGATTGCAGATCTCACACTCACAAATTCGTCGCAAACACATCCACCATTTATCCGGCACGTGGAAGCTTTTGGCTGGGATCTTCACCAACTGATGATTTCTCTTTGCGTGTGCTGTAAATACTTGCAACTGACACACCGGTAAACTCGAATGTTAATTTTATCACGTCTTCGATAACAAGTTCGGGATATTTCTCGCAGAACTTGTTAAACACGTTCAATATTATTGTCTTTTCACCACTTCGCAACGCTTTGCCGCGCTTATGTTTTACAGCACTCACTTGTTCCGCCATGTTACTGTCATACTGAATAATGCGCGCGCAGAATGAATTAGGCTGGTTACAGATTCACGTAAGTGCGTATTCTTACACTTTAGCTATGCTTAGTACACTTAGTTCATGCTTTAGCAAACATTAAGTGACATTTTAGACCTTAGTAACAGTATTTCTTCAAGGGACTATTTACATGGCGAAAGCGTCAAGAGGGCGCGCTGTGGTCAAAACGCACGTGGCTTTGTTTACGTCTCCTCTAATCTCTAGATGAACAGAGTATACATATGAGCACAGTCTTTCACCAGTGTGCTTATTCTTAAAAACAGCTCACAGTTTATCTTCAGGAAAATTAACATATCGAATATAACTATTAAACATTTCACAAATGAAACGTAACACAATGCACAACTCAAGAAAAAGGCTTCTCCAAACTCTGGATGGCTATATTTACTTTCTGTGGAAATTTAACCCTTTTTTACTTTCTCTATTACTAAGTAGTTAAGTATTGTATTCCACCCAAAAATTCGATGTCGATATTTCACCGGAAATATGTTTTGAGGTCCCCTGAATAAAAGAAAGCATTTTTAGAATAAAGGTCCGTGTGTGTGTGCGTGTGTGTGTGTTTGTGTGTGTGTGTGTGTGTGTGTGTGTGTGTGCGCGCGCGCGCCAGCATAACTCAAAAACGAACCGTTTCAAGGATGCGACACGAAGATTTTGAAGAAAACTTCTCCACCCTAAACTACCCTTTACATGGAAAATTCTTCCAAAATTTTGATTTTCTTGAAAATGACTAATGATTTTGATTAAAATGCCGTATTTTTTAGATATTTTGATGATAAATGAGATGTATATTTTGAATTTTCTGGCTATAGCCCCTGTAGTTGTATCTACTCCGGACGACTTCTGCATAACTATTAAACCGTTAGATAGACCAAATCTTACTATACAAAAAAAATGTAGATCTTGCTAAAATATACAGCGTATGTCTGAATACATTTTTTGCAGACTGAATCATTTTGGAGCTATCCCTTGAGTTTTGCAGAACTAAGTTCTGCCAAATGGAACATCGTTATTCATCTTTTATATGCGAACCGTTTGACTTGACTATTGCTCAAAGTCTATTATATTCCCATATTCCCTTTGTACCTATGAGGAAATGAGCAATAAGGTAATTTCTGTGAAGGTTTATCTCAACTAACGTGAAGATATAGGAATAGGAATTTGTAAGAATGGTTAGTACAAGAGTAGAGAAAATCATGATAGTGCAATATATCAGATTTTTAAATTCAAAAACCCTAATCACATAAAAACCCGTCGACTATCCCACGAATTATATTCAACTTAACCCACCCATGCAGATGAGGAAACTTAGTAATTACAGGGAGCTACCTTGCTCCTGTTTCCTCTATTACTTCCGTCGCAACTCTGTCTGGCTGACTCAAGGAGTATATGTGTCGGCAATACAGTACCCGAAGGACAAATGAAAGCAGACGGCTGCTATGACATAGCCAAACATCACACTAGTGTACGTATGACCTGTAAAACGTCTTTGGCACACTGCCACACCTGTCGTCGTGTCTTGGCGCGTGGAAACTTGACTGAGCAAAATGTGAGACATAATGGGTCAAGGTAAATTGTGTTGCACGATACGTCGTATTCTTATTTCCTCCGTTTAGAATCGTGTGGCTATTTCCGATTCTAAAACTAAATCACCACTCATGACCGTGCACCTTTAAGTTTATTACTAATTACTAATTAAACAATGATTTTAATTGAAACATCACGTTAACGGTAGAAATTCACCAGAAATTCTCGGAAACCATTGTATTTTCCAGCTGAAAAACGTAGTCAGCGCAGTGAAACTTTTATGACTATATCCTCGGGACAGTTAAGTGCATTCCGGATCTGGTCTGCCATTGGGAGAAAATCCCCACGTAATTACCGGGAGTGGAAACCCTATCTAAATCTCTCACAGTTGGCCAGGTTGACCAGTTATTCAAAAGGGTGACAACCGACTCCCGACTCGGCCTGGACCAGGTTTGAACTCATGACCTCGGGATAAGTAGGCCAGCGTCTAACCAAATGAGCCATGCAAATCGGCTCTACGATGTAGTAATGGGAAATGTGTCCATTCCTTCCGCAGCAAAAAGGAACTGCTGGAACTAAATATTCCGATTCCTTTCCATAAATCACTTTGGTCTTTAGCTTTATGTTGGAAATACCTAGCACATAATTCGACACTATTGCAAAAAAGGAGATAATTCCGTTATTGTTTAACACAGAGCTTTATCGATTATGGTGTTCTTTTCCCACCAATTCTGTTACTGCGCTTTGAACGACGAACGCTTCTGGAGGCATCCATGTAAAATTCAATAATTGCTTTTACGCGTGACGCCCAACATATTTCTCTCTTTAGATATTTTGTCGAAAGTACAGACATACAGCAAAATTAAAATAAATTCTTCGCTGTCCACTCTGCTAATACTGTATACAAAAATGAACCATTTGCAAACAGAAACTGAACAGGTAGGTAACGGACAGATCTGCCTACTTCCAATGTCTTTATGTATAGACGTTTAACTGATTAACGTACATGATTAATTGATTAATGAAATGTGTCTGAAGACTGTGAAATGTGGCGGAAAATACGTAGTCCGGCTAAGCCATGGGAGGAATCGGAGTACACTTTATTTGAACAATAGAAAACTGAGAGGAATATGACTGTATCCTGTTTTGCGAGGGAGTCAGAATCTCATCTTTGCAAGGGAATCGGTCCGACCCGACGCAAACGTCATTTCAAAATGAACAGAACTTCAGTGGCTATACTCAGAAAGTTCAAGCTGGACATCTATTTTCTTCACCCGCTCTCTCTCCCTCTCCCTCTCTGTGTTTCTTTGGGATAAATAGCTGGCGCAATCGTTTTAGAGCACTTGATATATTTAAATGAAAACTTTGTTACGAGTCATCTGAATTCAGTAGCAGTGTTATCTCATTGTGATGTAACCCCACAATTATCACTGTACTGTTTACTTCATATGTGTTGACCCAGGGAAATCGGGGAGATGGGGGGACAGACGATTCACACAGCATACTGCATCAAGTAAGATGATAGATAAGATTGCTTAATAGAGGCGATGGAAAAGACGATATTCCAGCTCGCCAAATATTCTCTGAGTGAAGATCAATGTTCAAAATCGAATTTGCGAGCTATACTCGTAGAACGGTGTGACGGACAGTCAGCCTTCAAAACGTCATCCCTATCCATACCATGCTGGTTCGTCACGAGTGCACAGAGGGAGCAGAGCAGGACAACTGCACATCCGCCTTTCTGATGGTAGGTGACCTTAAGGTCTCACGCAGTTTATCTGTTTATATCTGTGGATAGATGGCACAGCATTCACTTATACTTAAAATGGAACTTTGGGTCGTGGTATTATATATCAATCCGGTATTTGCCTTCGAAACTGAGGAAAAAAACCCAGTCGGATTTGCCGGCGAACGGAATTTGAACCCGGGACCTCCCAAACAGATATTACCACCTGAACCATCCCGCTCAGCACTGTACATTTCATTTTTCATGAAAATATCTTAAACGCATTCATAGTAATTAAATCAAAATGAGTGCCATTTGTCAGCAAATCTTCGTTTTCAAAATTACCTAAAAGGTAATTTGGGATGGGTTGTTTTAAACTTTCATGGAGCATTCTTGGAACACACTGAACTTAAATAGCACGTTGTACACCAAATTTACGATTTTAAATTATGCTGTTCGTGGATAGTCAGACGCATAAACAAATTCATATACCATTGCACACAAGGACCTTTTTCTAAAAATCCTCTTTCTTGGGATCCAGGGAGTCTCAAAGCATAGGTATATTTGCAGCGAAATCTCGATACCGATTTTCAGGGTACAATAAATACAGTAGCACTACCCTTACTTGTAATTACGTAGTAAAGGAACTAACAAACTATAGCAGTTAGGAAAAACCATGGGAATGTAATGCAAGAAATAGCAAGAAATATTTTTGATTTATAAGCACTGAAATGTACTGTAACTTTCAATATCAACATTTCAGTGGAAATCTGATTTGAGGTAACTTGACATAAAGGAACTTTTTAAAGATACAGTTGAAATGTGCCCGAATTTGCCTGTACATGCACGTGTAAATAATTGAGTGCGTGTATGTATGTACATGTGTATGTTTGTGTTAACACCATTAAAAACCTAAACCTGGAGTAAATGCCAAACCTCGGATTCATGTTAAAGGCCCAATGTAGCGACAAAAATATTTCAAGAACATTTCGTACTTCAAACTACGCTTTAGTTGGAAAATGTCTGCTGCAGAAGTGTTCTAAATACATTTATTAAATTGCATGCGTTGAAGGTCTTTTACGGCAAATATTTTGGATGTTTTGGATGTTCTGAGATTAAGCAGATATGCATCACATCATTTTTTATTAACTGTAAATAGTGCAAAATACTTTTAGTTTTATGTTTTCAATGGGAAACAGTTTATGCATATTTAGAATGAACTTCCCAAAGTTGATGTTATGATTCATTAATTTTATATTCCCTATATATTCATTCTAGTCATATTTATTTATGGTTGGAAGCAAGGGTCTCACTACACATTTCATTTCAGTTGAAAAGGGAATGCAAAAAATTGTAGGTACATATTTGAAGGTTTCCCTTTGTGTATTTGATGCAAGATTCTGAGAGAAACAAAATGACATCTGTTAAACACTACAAAATTGTGGTAAAGCAGCGAAAGAGTCAAATAATAGTAGGAATGTTTCCGAAATACTTAAATACCTAAGCAAAATATTAGCTGTAGCAAGCTTTTGTAGCTCCAACGGTTTTGCAGTTATTCAAATGACATACATTCAATCACAACGAGAAGAAGTTCACGTGTTAATTAGGGTACATATTATTCACTACTGTAATATCTCATTGGAAACGCTTTTGTAAAAATAAATCATAACCAATTTTCTCTGGGTAATTTAGTAAGCTTTCATTGTTAAATATGGCACGACACAAGTACACAGTTTCATTTTCATCCAACTTTTCAGTGTTGGGATTAGCTTTCCAAAAACATACAGTGCGTCTGTATGGCTCTGTTGGTTAAGCGATGGCGTGCCGATTCCAAGATCGTGGATTTAAATGCGGCCCAGATACTCTTTAAGTTTGCTTAAAAGCTGTTGGAAAAAAAAAAAAAAAAACCTGCGGGACGAAATTTCGGCACACGTGGACCTAATATGACTCTGGCAATTGATTGCGCTTTTAACGCACAACATGTCTGTTTATTAATTTAGTCATACAGAAAAACAAGCACTGACATTAACACACATGCACACATACTTGAATATATCCCAACTGCATTACTTTTTAGTTCTTTGAACTTCTAAATGTGTATTTATGATAAAATGTCAATAGTGAATTTCTAGTGTAAATGTTGAAGATAAAACCGTAAAATTCTCCGAGATAATATCTGCATAATTTTTGTGAAAAGTTAAAAAAAAATAAATAAATAATAATAATAATAATAATAATAATAATAATAATAATAATAATAATAATAATAATAATAATAATAATAATAATAATAATAATAATAATAATAATAATAATAATAATAATAATAATAATAATAATAATAATAATAATAATAATAATAATAATAATAATAATAATAATAATAATAATAATAATAATAATAATAATAATAATAATAATAATAATAATAATTTATTTAACTTTGTAGATTTAACCCTGTAGACATAGACCTAGATGTATGTGTACACAGAGTGAAAATTAATAACATCATATGAATTTTACTGGTAATAGTGGAAACAAATGGTCTACGTAGTCAAGTTAATAAGTTATACGTATTCAAAGTAATTAGAAATTGTGAGCACTATATTATAACTAGAAAGAAATACGTTAATATTATCCACTGGAATCAAAATAATGCTTATTAAGAACCTAGTAAAGCCTGTCTGCTGTCTCTTTGAAGAAGCATTTCTAAATTGCAGCGTTACCAAAAGCTCTTAAATTGGAGACTTAACATGCGGTTGCACGCCACTGCAGTGGATAGCAGGTTGTGACAAGCGGCTACAGAAATATAGGACAGTTTTATGTTTTGGCCGCAAGGCTATCCCGACTAACTGTGGACTTAATACCCGAGAAATCGAGTTCAAACCGTGTAGAGGGGGTAAGTTTTTCTCGCCTTTCTTTTCCCATTTTGAGAGCAATGTTGAGCGTTTGCTTTAAAATAGCAAACTACGAGCACCATATGTGATGCACAGAGTATTGTATACTTTTACTTCTCACATCTGATGAGTCTTTTTTCTGGGGTCATCTTCAGACTATGGTGTATTCATCGTTAATTGATTCCTAGTAGACGCTGGTTGCCCGCTTATTGCATTTTATATATATAAAGATGATCTAACTCTCTGACTTTACGATGATTGGATATCCCCAGTTGGAAAACGCAGCAGGGTAATAATTCCTATGAGGCGGACACCAGTGGCGTGAAGGAACTTTGTCCTGCTTCTCAGCGAAGACGGACGATGAGAAGTAGTTTCCAAGCTTGAACTATCCTGTGTAGTCCGTGATACAAATAATAACGGTATAATCAACCGAAATGTCTTAGAATATTTTACACTTTACTTGCAGGGTCTTTATTTTCCAGGGAATAAGTTCACTTCTGTAGGTATATGCTGTCATTGTTTAATACCCATGCAACAACGAGGGTGCGTAATGTTTCATTGGCATTTGTTTGCTACTTATTACTGCTATTTTATTATTATTTTAGTTTCACTTCTTTGCTCATATGTTTTAATTAAGAAACACCTGATGATGTCATTAATAGCTGAACTGTATGATTTCTGAGCATTGCTTTTTGAAATTTTTAACATTAAACAAAATCATATTTGCTCTCAGATTTATACTTACTCTGTGGGGGGGGGGGGGGAAGGAATTATTATCCTAAGTGGAAACTCTCAACTCCACCGAGAGTCCAACCTGGAACCTCTGGGATGAGAAGCCAGCCGGTACTCCGGCCAATCAACCGTAGAGGCAGTCAAGAGGCATTTTGTTTCTGTAACATGGAAGCAGAAGAGCTTACAAAAATCTCATAATAGTCGTACAGCTCAACACTTTGCTAAAGAGTAGGTACGTAAAATAGTGAAGGCTTCTTTGAATCATGGACTTCAAAGTAAATTTTGAAGCTAAACTAAAAACTTAGCGCTGATCGCTGGTTACGACATCTCAGTTGTCGTTTTCCAAAACGACAGCGTTCCATTAGCGTTAATTAATTTTTAATACCTTCAGACACAATTTCCGTGATTGAGGCTTTAAACCAGCGAAGAAATTTGACAACAGGAAAACGAAATGGAATTAAATCTGAATGAATAAAGTTGGCAGAGTTTTTCCCCCAACCGAAAAAATAATAATAAAAAGAGGTTTAGGGGGTTGGCAACGAAGGCGCAATATAAATGGAAGAGAAAGAGATGAATGGTGGTACAATGCTGCATACAAGGATTGGTAAGGGTTTGGGTGGCAGGAAATTGAAAAATTAGGCGACTTGCTTGAGGCCGGGCGAGTAGGGCCGGGCCGCTGGCTGGAGTTGGGGTTTAGAGCACAAATTAATGCGGTGAGACGCCCGTCTGCGTTACAATTGTCCCTTTCCTCAGCCTGAAGTTTCTTCATCTTCTCGGTAGATTGGGTTTTAAAACTCCTCTCACCAGTCCGCAATGAAACAATGGTGTCGGCGGAATTACTTCTGTGCCTTCACTTCATCTTTGATTATTTTTATGTTACAAATTAGGGACAGCAAGGAATTAACCTACTTGAAACTTTTAAGGATTGTTTATCTTGCTTTCTACCACTTATTTGCAGTAAATAGAGAAAGAACTGTATTTATCAGAAACACCTGTTTTGAGGTCCTCTGAACCCACAAAAGCGTTTTTAGAATCACGTTCATGTGTGTTTCTATGTTATCTGTGTGCCTATAAATAACAGTTCAAACACTAACACCCCTAGCAATACCAAACCTTTATTTAAGATCAGTGTAATACAAAGATGTAACGCGAAGATTCTTAAAAAGAAAAAAAAAAAAAAAAAAAAAAAAAAAAAAACATCTCGCATCCTTAAAAGAAACTATATGGAATACTTTTGAAATATTTGATTTTCTTCTATGTTTATCGTCCTTTAACCTGACAGGTCACATCGGACGACGAATGACCCGGTGAAATGATGCTAAAGTGAGCCAGGGTTTCATACAGTTTAAAGTTACCTGACATTTACCTTCTCAGGATGGTACACTTAACCCTCCTGGGTTTGACACAAAACTATTATATATATATATATATATATATATATATATATATATATATATATATATATATATATATATATATATATATATAGTGCAATATCAGCTCAGTGAAATAAAGGGGTATGTGCAAAATAGTATAGCCCTGGAAAGCTTAAATCATCTAATATACAGGATGTTTAAAAAAAGTGTGCAGTGTTGCAACAGGAGCTTGCATTGGTGAAAACTAGAATAAATATTCCTATAAACGTATGTCCAAAAACAAATTACTGTTGACTTATGAACCATTTTTCTGTGTTGAGTATTTACACCAGACAATGGACTCCACCCAACAAGCGAGCTCTAGTAAACACTTTACTCTCACAAACGTGTAGGTAATAGAACAATTGTTGGTTAACATCCATAAACACCGAACAGGAGTTCTGATGATTTCTGCCATTCTGTCCTCTGGTAATATCTGCATGCAAATGAGCTAGCTGTCCACTCACTATGTTATGTCAATATTACTAAAGGAGATCCTCTATTTGGTTACCATGTATTTTTACATATTATTCAGATCTTCTTCTCCAAGAATACCAAACTCTTTCGAACAACTTGGCTGCTCTCCGATTTGGGCACATACATTGGTCCCTCGCTCTTGTAAAGTAACTTGTTCACCAACTGAAGGTCCCGGGCAGGAACGCAGCCAGCCACTACACCAGTAAACAATTCCCGATAAACAATGACATCACGAGCAGCAGTTCTGCTTCTAATTGCGTTTACAATAATGTTGCCAAACTTGGAATGCGTATTCACGCGAGATTAAAGTAAAGAAATCGCTCAAAATAGCAGAATTTAAATTTTATTTTCAGTTCATGGAGTATATTTAGCTTATAAACAATTCCATCTTTTTCCCACTGATCATTTTCTTCCTTTTCTATATTTTTAAAAAACACTGGCTATCTGGTTCGGTCTTACGTGATATATCCTTTAGCGTTATATCGTTTAATTCCTGTAAAAGTAAATTAGCTGTTGCATTTCTTTAAGTATTCATTTTACCTTGGCCCAGACTAGTCCTATGGAATTGAGATCCTATATGCATGGGTTCAAGTAAACGATAGTGTGGCCCAATAAAACCAAAATAACCAATAATAACGTTATAACAATTGAGGAAGAATTCAGTCTAAGAACTTCTCATTCCCTCCTGCAGGATCAAAGAATGAAGTATTAATATTTTGGTCAGTTAATAGTATAGTAATGGTTCCTGAAAGTACAGGTAATGAAAGCAATAGAAGAAAGCAGTAGCACCTTTAAGAGCCTCTTCAGATTTGCTTGATTCAGCATCCTATAAAGATTTGTTTTACACATAGAGCTGAGCGCTTTCGTTCTACAACCACAATATCATAGCAGATTTCACAGCACTCCTAGCGGAGGATTATCTGCATCTACATTACTTTTACCATTCCTTCCGACACAAAACAAGTGACAAGTACGATTTTACAACTGAAATTAAGAGCAATTAGGAGCGAGTAAACAGCGCGAATATTACTGGAGGTAAGTTGGCAACATGATCAGCAAACAACGTTACGCGGATGTTTACAAAACTCAGGTTACACTGCGTGGAATGTCTCTCCCCTGCCCCTCATTTACCCTTAGACCATGAGGTGGTGAACAGACAGTATGCACATTGTTGATGGGTTTGGCATACATCAATGCCTTTAAATGTCACCAATGGATTAAGCTCCGGTGAACGAGGAGGTCGTGTTACTCGACCTTCTCGACCAATCCATTGTCCATTAAATGTGTTCTCGCAAGAGTTCTCGCACTATATATACAAAACGGGTTGGTGCTCCGTCAAGTATAAACCACATGAGTTGTCTTTCTACAGACAATGTTCTCCAAAAACACCGGTAATTCATCGCGCAGGAATCGATGATACACAGCACTTGTTAATCTGTTCGGTAAAATGGATGGTTCTAGTTTTGGCCAATCCAAGCTCCTGTTGCAATATCGGGCACATTTTACAATTACCTGATATATGGGGCGGCTAATGCAACACGATAGAAATACTAAAGTTCTGTTGTAGCAGGTTTTTGTTTATACTTTATGCTTACCCATTTATACAGATGATTGAATCTTCTCATTATAAAGGAAAGCTTAGGATAGGAAAATGTTATGAAAATCTTCATCATTCAAAAAATCCTGGCGTTTTCGAAATGACGTTTTGCTTCTTAAATTTTGGAGAAGTAATATTTCCATATATTTCCATTTCATGGCAGTCAGATGACAGTATTTTATCTCACTACATTATCCAAGAAATGTCATAGGCAAACAGATCATCACTCTCGCTGTCTGGCTCCTTGTTGCTCACAGGGAAGAGCATCAAGATATCCAGACAGGTTGGGTTGTTGCTATCCTGCAAAGTCTGATTAATTATTCTGTTTCCAGGAGCTTCATGTTTCATTATATCACCTCGCTGTACGTTCTCAGGATTACATCACAGAAACCTCTTGAACTGAACCAGGGATATTCAATGCATAATTTTTTACATGGAGAACTGTTTCAATGTTTTTCTTTCAGTTCTTGGTATCGAACATTAGCAATGAAATCTTTCAACAGCAATGAACCTCTGTGGTCATTAAGGGCTTTGACATTTGTGAATAAGAGATTTCTGTTCTGTACCAGTCCATTACGACTAAACATAGGTGTTTGTCTGAAACAGAGCATTGCCTCTATATTGATCTTAAACAAAAACGAAATTTTAACTGCTATGTTTGTCCCTACCACAAACATGTGTCTATGCTGTGCGGAACATAATATCAAGTGGCTCTAAAACTCACGTTATGTAGTCATCATAAAAAATTAAGTTTGGCCGGAAATTTACATGTACATACCGGATGTATGCGGTACAAATATAATTTCTAGCTATTTTTACAAATGCCAGTTTTTTTTGGATAATTTTGCCAAGTGTTTTCATCTCTGAACAGTTTAACCAAATATGCATAACCCTTCTTTTTCTTAACTTTTAGTGTTAATGTTCTAAATGCTCTAGGCTGTTGTTGTTGCTTGTAGTGTTTAATGACTGCTATTACTACATACGGCACTGTAGGCGGTGACATTGATGATACATGGAATGAAGATGGAGGTGAAATGAGATGGCGGGGGAAACCGGAGAATCCGGAGGAAACCCGCACCTGTGCCGCTTTCTACATCAAAAATGCCACATGAAGTAGCCTGCGATCGAACTAGGGCCGCTTTGGTGCCCTGCCTGCAATTATCTTAGGCCTGCATTACACAATCACATTTCTGTGTTACAGAATGTGATAACACATTTGGTCATACGATGTGATCACATTTAAAGGTGTTGATTACCTATATTACAGTATGTGAAACATTTTATATATCATAGTTTTAAAATGGGAACCCAGTAGCTAATAGCATGAACTGCAACTGGCATTTCAATCCATGTGATTTCTTCCTGATGTCATTTGTTGTACATTTTTCATGTGTGTGATTAATGACTTCTATGCTTTTACGTATTTCCACTCTTTTGTTTATGCTTTTATAATCTTTATATTTTGAATTGCACAGCATTTTCAAGGAAATGAAAAGTTTGATGGTAGCCATTGACTAGTAATACCTACCCGCCATTTTTATATATGCTGCCTTTTATCATCTAATGTCATATCAGCAACCTTTGCTCAATAGCAGTGATGTTCACTCGCTTACAGCGGGTTAATTTGAGTTCGCATTACCTTTGTTTATAACATTAAATTCACATACATTCACACTCTCATTCATACCTCCATACTCTAGGCAGAATGGGGAATAATCTTGGAAACCACTGAAAATCGAACTATCTTCGGATTTGAAGGTTAGTAGGCTGACCACCATACCACAGAAGCTGTGTGCCATTTTGTTTCGTAATCAGTCACAGATATGATAAAAGGTGTGATGGTGAGCATAACTCAGAAGTATGTCATAGATAGATATGATTAAAGATGTTATATCACGCTGTAAAGGGTTTATTGCAAGTATTTGAGGACAGAAATATAAAGTGTAATATAGGCTTAGTAAAGATATCTACTGAGCACAAAGCCTGTTTGTACATCTATGCTGTTTTGAACTATAACGTTTGTAAAAAAACGCTCGGGCTTCAAGATATAATCACACAACACTTGAATAAGAAACGCTAGCTCTCATAAATACGCCAATAAACCCATAATAAAGTAAGTGTGTTTAGAAATGAAATAAAATGTTCCAAACATGTATAAAATAAGCACACTTCAGGTAGTGGTTCGAGAAGATGATGTCAAATACCAAACTACAGTAGACACAGCTTATTGAGATACCCCAAAGGGCAACCTTGACATTTTCCCCCCATAATGGTGCAGTCTGGTTATATTTGGTGATATTCCATCCGTTAGGTTGCATTAGTGTCGCCAACTGTTTGTAACATATAACCATGATAAAGTTACGGCTATATCTGGTGTTATT
Organism: Tenodera sinensis; assembly: GCA_030765045.1. Classification (NCBI taxonomy): domain Eukaryota; kingdom Metazoa; phylum Arthropoda; class Insecta; order Mantodea; family Mantidae; genus Tenodera; species Tenodera sinensis. The sequence continues at coordinate 80,870,857 of CM060966.1, forward strand.
GCGTCTGTTATGTTGCCACAGAAGCCCTTGTTGCAGAGAGGCTAACCGATAGATTTTAAAACAAGATTCTGTTTAAACGCTGTATTTAATTTGTGGACGTACTGCTCGTGTTTGCGTGCTTTTGTCTTGAATCAGTAAATATATATTATGGTATTTAGCGCTCGGAAGTGATTTTATGCAAACGTGTTATTGCAACAAAGGATTTGGTGAAGGTGAGTAGTTTCTTTGTTCTGTGGTAACGATGTTCAAGCATTATTATCGTTTGAGAGTATGATACTTCAACCATGTGGTATTTGAGATTAGAAATACCTTTATTATGTACTACTTTTTGGGATACTTTCTTCTGCTGCTTAGTCTAATGTCTAATGTTGAACTATTGGTAACTGTCGATAAACTATAGGCAAGATTCACTTGTGTGCTTTACCTTTGGGTTGCAGCTATAAGGGACGGAGTGGGGCTAGTCAGCAATAAAAGAGGAAAAGCCATGCAGAAAAGACAAAATGGGGTACAACTGACCGCGTGTGTAAACACGATTTCATTTCAAACACACAGGAATCCAAAAACTTCGCGGCCATTGATCTTCCTCAATTTCTCCATTTTCTTATACTTCTTGTTAATTATCGTGATCATCATCCTAATCATCTTCTTCTCCATGGGTTAGGCCTATTGGTCTGTTCCATCTCCAAAAAATTAATCGAGCTACCGTTTCCTGGGTCTTTCTAGAGATCTGTTTCCTCGTGGTCGTGAGCTGGGCTTAACTTACACTTCCTACTGGCATTCGTTGAATGTGCTGTAGCTATTCTTTTTGATATTGTTATGATTTCCAAAATACTCTGTATTTTTAATTCAACTCTTATTTCTTCACCCCTTTTTCTATCAAAGAGCGTGTAACCTGAGACGAATCTTAAAATTTTCATCTCAGCAACTTCGATTCTCCTTCCATTTTTTTTTTTTTTTTTTTTTTTTTTTTTTTTTTTTGTGTGTGTCCAGGTCTCGCAGCCATATAAAAGTGCCGGTAAGGAATTTAATAGTTCCCTTGGGTTCATTGGTATTTCTCACGATGGGCTAATGCTAGGTTAGGTTCATATTGAGTAATCGTTTTCAGATGATGACACAATTGCTTGTTGCACTTATCCATTGTGCCAAGTACATTAGGGTACATTAATGTTGGATATTCCATTTACTGCACCCTTAGTGAGAACATATTGGTTTCTTTTTTGATATTGCATAAAATTCTAGCTTCCAGAAAAGTTTGATGATAGCAGATTTGATAAATTCGTAATTACGTTAAGAGATTTTAATTTTAAAACGTGCAAGAATTAAACGTTTATTTTTAGGCAATAATTACTCTAAGTAAATACCAGCGCTAGAGAAAACTGCATATTTACAGGAATAGCACTATCACTAAAAAAGATTTTCCGGGAGAAAGATCTAAAGACCTTAGTCTTAAATAATACAATAGCATTAGCCCTGAAGAATCTCTACATAGTAGGGTGAAACGTTGACAACAACAACAACATAACCAAGACGCGGCCTTCCCCGGAAATACTTATTATTATTATGGATACTGACCGCCGAAGCTTACGTAAGTTATTAACACAATACAAATAATTTAAGCTTAGAGATGCAAGTTACCCGCAAAACAGCTCTGACTTCACTAACACTGAACTCCGATTTTCATTTGTGTGCCAGATGGGACGAACTATATTTTGTCTGTAAAACAAGAGACAAAAGAAAGATGCTCATATTATAAAGATGCCTTCAGCTTCCCTTGCCGTTCGTGAAAGAGCTTAGCTCGCGTTAGTAAGGACAGAAAGACAGGGCCTTCCCCTTTATCCTGGGGGACTTGGATGCACACACACCCAGCTTTCTCGCCAAAATCCACTTTATGGACTCTTTATGTGAAGCTCGAGCCTCTTCTCTCAAATCCAAGGGTTGTTCAACTCGGGGTCTCAATTTCCTACGCTGGATTCTGACGCTTTCGTACCTGAACCTGAGCAAGATTCTAAAGAATACACCAAGAGCAGGCAGACCTCTTCAAAACCTGCATTAGATCCTTACTCTCCAGGGGGCAGTTCTCAAAGAATTTTCACAAGACGAGAACTTGCTTGTAGATGTTCCTGTGCGTGTATAGTTCGCACACAGTGTTTTGAAGTCCCATCTGCTGAGCTATATTCTTACACTGCATCATACTTTGCTTTAGTAGATCACCTACAGCGTTGTTTCCTATCTATGAAGGGATAGAGACTACATCTTATATGAACAAGACCAAAGGCATATGAAATATAATTTTTTTTGAAGTGCAGGAAAAATAAGTTTAACTTAACCCGAGTTTACTGGGATAGCACAGCCGGGAGCGTGAGCTTCGCCACTAAAAAGCCTCCACCCGTTTTTAAGAGCCACTTAAGGCTCACAAATCATAAAGTGGTCAAGTGTGACTCTGTCTATTTGAAGAAAATTGCAATATTTTCTATACATGGCTTACTAGAATATTACAGTCTTAAAACACAATTTCACAATTTCACAACTTCGATTCCAACGGTACTTACATTGTCTGAAGCATTTCTAAATTTATTCCACCATTCCTGTGATCCCAAATTGGCATAAATGAACCTCTAGCGGAGTTTTCTGTAATCGCGAACCTGCAGTGATGAAGGAGTTGGCTGCTAGGGAGAAAGGAACTGTTTAGATGTACACATATAAAACGGCCATGAGCTTTACTCAACATATAAGGTTTTCATGTGCATAAAAAAGATTTAGATTTAGTTTACGCCACTGTTAATTTTCTTTTGCATGGCCAAAGTTTTCTACGATTAATCACGACAGGCGATTAAATAAAATGTGCTTAAATATTTTATGCATTAATTAAAATAGCATTTAAACTGTTTGTGTAATCAAATAATTATGAATTTAGCCCGAAAAGAAAGAATTTATTACTATATCGAAATTCCAAAAATGTGCTTAAAAGTATTCTAAAAAATTAAAAGCATGTAATTTTGTGTTTTTAAGAGTTCTGAAAATGGTTTCATTTTGAGGTCCCTTATATTATGCATGCGAACACAACTCGCCAAACTGGTAGCTGCAGATATTCCAAAAGTTTAGCACTACCGATTAATGACCTAGCCCTCTTAAAAAATAATTTGAGAGAAGCGTATGTTCAGCAGGTCACACGAACCTTGCTAGAACCTTATAGCAACTTTAATAATGAGTTAATATATTTCAGAAAATATCTGTTATGTGTAGCGATTCTGCAGAAAAATAATATATATATATATATAGTTGTTTAATGACGCTGTCAATTGCCAGGATCACATCAGCGTCGCCGGCGTGCTGGAATTTCGTCCCGAAGGAGTTATTTTACATGCCATAAATCAATTAACATGGGGCTATCGTTTTTAAGCACACTTAAAAACCATGGTTCTGGGCCGGATTTGAACCCGTGACGTTGGGAACAGTAGACCAATGTCTAACCAAATGAGCCACCCAGACTTTCACAATCCACCATTGAAGCAATTCACTGTATTTATTCCTGCACAATGAATTATTGCACCCAAGAATTACAAAACATCCATGGCAGCCTCATAGGTATTATTTAAATAACAAATAATAATTTACCTAAAAGTGTTCTACTTGCATTTCTTTCCTTAACAAATAATTCTTAAAGAAACACCTAAACCGACCAAACGTCGTGTAGAGTACCATGAAATGCAGTGTAAATTGCAGAATAAACATACATGTTGTATGGTAACAGCTTTCTAGTACCTACAATCTTAAAAATGTTTAATTAAACTCACTATACCCCTTGAATATTCTAAGCATACAGTTACAAGCAAATTAATTCGAAGAAAATCTAACTATGTATTAATTATAATTGTATAAAACCATAATTTAGGATGGATTCAATGGATCAATGTAAGAGGGATCTTCTTATTAAGTCTAGAAGCACCGTTGGATCTCTTACCGTTTATGTTGGAATGCTTTCCGCTCCCCTTTAAAATGGAAGCTAGACGGTTCAAATTTTTACAAAAAGGACTATTAAGGTAGTTTTCGGATTTTGATAAACTCTATCTCAAGATTTTAAAATGATTTTAATTTTATTGTTGTACAACTCTATTGTTGTACGAATAATTTTAACGATTTCATCAGAAGTACTTGATTTTTACGCTAAATAGCATATTCAACATCCTGCAATCGGATTATCCGTCTTGAATCACACATATTCAGATTATTTTACACATATCTACTTTGGCCTACACATTCCAGCTATAATTCCTATACGTATGGATAGGATTGGAATTTCTAACGAAGAGTTACCGATTTCAAACCCCACTCCCATGTTTGGAGTCTCATCTCTGAATTCTGTGACAAAGACGACAAAATCTAGTCCGGTTACATTTCTGTGACTTTATCATCTTATAAACTTTTGACAAATACAGTTTTCTTCTCGTCATTAGTATAGTCTTTCGTCATATCACAACTCACAATTATTTACTTCTCGTAACCTTGACTCAGTCCTTCACTTTTTCTGTCTCTTGTACACTAACTACTCGACGCTCGATAATGGTTTTATTACAGAATTTATACATAAAAAGATAGAGAAATTTAAATATCAAAAGGCCGTAAATGAAGCTTCCACTCTTTAAAAAATGAAAGATGACTGCAAATTTAAAAAGTGTACTTACCACCCTTGGGCTAATAAAATATTTAACAAAATTTTTAAAGAATATGGCACAATGTTGGCTCCTCAAAATAAATATACTATAAACAAATGTGCTCAAATTTTTTAAAAAGGATAAAATCCCAAATTGCAAGAAGTCTGGCATTTATCAATTTGACTGTCTAGACTGCGATAAGGTTTACATTGGTAAGACAAAACCGCATTTGGAAACCAGAAAAAAAGAACATTTTAAAAGCATTGAATACAAACAGTTAGAAAAGTCAGCGGTGGCAGATCATTTTTGGTCACTTAATCATGAAATAAACCTTGAGGTTAAAGTATTAAAGCAATTAAGCGGACTCACTGAATTGATGGTCTGGGAAAAAATATTCAGTTTGAAAATTAGTGACCTTGTTATGAATATTGAAGTACCTTTTACTGATTTTGTTACAAAATTCGTATTGAGAGAAGGGGAGGAATGACTCATCACGGAATGTCATGGCGGGTGACGTATACGTGACGTCACTGTGACGTCATCATGAATTTGTAGCGGTTTTCCGTAGCTGTTGTATAAGGTCAGTTCGCCTGATGATGACACGTACATGTGTCGAAACGATCGCTGTGTGAAATGTTGATTGTAACTCAATTTATTGAAGTGAAGTGTGAGTCTCTAATTACTTTGTGGTATTTGTGGATCAATTTTCTTCACTGTTAATAGCTTCAGGTGTGCACATTTATACATTTCATTTGTCATAAAAATATCTCAGACATATGGCATTTTAGTCAAAATCGGTAGAGCCATTTTCAAGAAAATAAAATATTTCGAAAAAGTGCCCATGTAAAGGGTAGCGTGGAGGAATTTTCTTCAAAATCTTCGTGTCATATCCTTTAAATACATTAAACATAAATACCTACTTAGGTTTTCAACCCACCTTTCCTTTCTGAGTTACGCTATCCACAGTTAGATAGACACACACACGGAACTTTTTCTAAAAATGCTTTCTTTTTTTATCAGGGGGCCTCAAAACATACATTTCCGGTGAAATTTCGACATCGAATTTCTGTGTGGAATACAATACTTCCTCTACTAAACACAGAGAAAGTACCAACGACAAAAACAGAATATTTGTTTTAGTATAATACACAACATATGCAACTAATACCTTGGTTATCATGTAAATGTGTGAGATACAACTATCTGCCTTCTTTCCGTTTAATGTAATGCCATAAAACTAAGCGATTCCATGTTCACGTCTACCCAAAAGCTTATTATTATTATTTTAATTAGAATAAAAACAGGGTTGTGATTACAATCTTCTATACTTAAACATATTTTGTTACACATGTTTGTTTAAAATACAAATTATCTTATATTGCCGAGATTCGTAGGCTTTTATGACTGATAACAAGCAGACGACCCCAATAAATATTACTTTTCGATAACTAATTCTTTAGTAACACGATAGGTGGGCATGTTTTGATCACAAAGTGCATTGTTCAAATAAAACTGCGTGTATTCCGATCACAGTTCTAGTAGTTTCAGCACTTGAACTGAAGGAAACATTGCCTAAAGATTCTACAAACGCGGCCAGGATAATGCACATTTGTACTCAAGGACCAGACGTCTGACCAGACAGTCGTAACACGGGTCACAAAAATGATCTCCAAGAATCGATTCGAAACATTTCCTCTTAATATATCAACAATGTGAAGTAGTAGACTGTATAGGAAATATGTTGTTGATAGGTACTTGTGGCGTAGTTTCTGTTCGTATTTTAATGTTGTGTTTGTCTCTTAAATAAATACTATGGAAGTCGCAAAGTTTGATGACAGCTAATAGCCTACTATTACTATTCTTTTCCTTTTGTTCAAATAAATTTTGTGGGTGCAAATGATATATCATTGACTTTTCAGCGTGATTTCTCAGCGTGTATAACTATACAACACCGTAAGGCATGGCCAGCCTCTGACTGAATTTAGTATCGAGCCACCCACCACCATATTTTGCGACAGCTCTAATTTTACCACTTCCTTTGGTCGAATCACTACACAGTATTTGTTCTGACATGTGGAGTGAAGGTTAGACCACGGTCAAGTAGTACCCCCAGGTATTTGGCAGAGTTAACCCAAGGGATTCTTCTCCGCCGCATTGCCAGGGATACACCCGGCCGCCAGTTTCGAACTTTGCCCAGTAGTAGAGCCTGGCTCTTCTGCGGGCTGATGGCCATTCTCCACTGTTCACTCCACCTGCCGATAGCGTCGAGCTGTCGCTGAAGTGGAGGGAAGCAGTACCGAACATTTTTGTTCTGTGCCAGTATGAGGACATCGTCAGCATATTGGCACGTAACAGTATGCGGTTCCACGGGTAGGTCAGACATGTAGGCAGCAAAGAGCAACGGCGATAGCACGCTACCCTCCGGAACTCCAGCCGCTATGGGTCTGACCGAGGACAACTTCCCCTCCACCCGCACCCGAAAAGAGCGATCCCGAAGGAATTACAAAGGCCCAAATCAGTGTAGTAATAGCAGTAGCCCGTGATTGGTAGGTTTCGAAACACATGTTTAATCCTCTTCTTCTTTTTATTTCTCATTCCTACAATTTGACTCATCACTTTTGAAACATCATCAATCTACATAAATCAGTAAGTAATATTTATGTTATGTCGAAGAGGGCTTTTACATTTTATCAGACCAGTACCTAACTCCCACATCATTCGCATTATATACTTGTCCCTATATCCTGCAGCACTTGGATATAACATATTACCTAAAGCTGTTTCCACGTGGTCAAAGGTTCTGATGGAATCCTTCTTTGCAACAACAACGATCTGCACCATTAATCACTGCAAAGTTAGTGATATAAATATGATTTATACAAATATTTAAACGAATTTATTTGAACAACAGGAAAAAGAATAGTAATGGCCAGCTATCAGCCGCCATCAAATTTTGCGACTACCATAGTTACTTAGTTAATTAAGTGATAAACACAACATTAAAATACGAACAGAAACTATCTCACAAGTCAGTAAATTAACAGTTTATAAGTATACCTTTCATATTGTTGATACATCAAGTGGAAAAGTTGCGAATCGATACTTTGAGATCATTTTTGCCAACTGCGTTACGAACAGATGTCTGCAGGTCTGTGCATTATCTTGGCTGTGGTTTTCAATCGTTTAGGCAATGCTGCTGAAACTACCAGAAATGTGATCGGAGTATATGCAGTTTTATTTGAACAGTGAACTTGTTTTCAAGATAGAGCCCACCTATCTTGTTACTAAAGAATTAGTTATCGAAAACTAGTATTTATTGGAGTCGTATTCTTAGCGCGGTGGTAACGCTGCTGCTTACCAAGCGGAGGATCCGGGTTCGATTCCCAGTACCGATGTGGTATTTTATCCCGCTAGGAGGCCTGGTCTGGAGTGCACTCTGCCGCGTTAGGTCCCTGAGGGGCCAATTGAGGAGCTACTTGATTGAAAAGTAGTGACCCCTGGTTGAGAAGGGAGCATATCCGCCCGGGATGTGCTGGGGCGCTCACAAGCACTGCACCCCAATCATGACGTCTATGGGGGTTACAGCGGTCGAGCGGTAGGCCCTGGCCGGGATTGACTGTTGTGCCACGGAGGTAGGGCTAATATTTATTGGAGTTTGTGTAATAATTTATATTTATTAGAGTGGTATTATCTCGCAAATCGGTTAATTTCCAAAACCGTGTTTACCTGACTCTCTTTTCCCCTTCTCTTTTATTTCTCATCCTTACATTTGGATCATCACTTTGAAAGACCGTGTATGTAAAAATATATCGTGGAAGCACTTTTTAAGGTTAAGATACGTACATCACAAACTAAATAATTTAAAATAGGAAAGCAATATCTTTGTATTGTAATGCTTAATGCTTGTACAAGCAATGTTATTTATATAACCAGTAAATAAATAGGTATTACATATTTGCAATAGAATCCAAGTTATAGACCAATATACAAAACAATGAGAACCTCATTTCCTGCAAGAGCCTGCGATCTTGTATTTGTTTACCTCCTAGTCGCCAAGCACATCGATGTCCACGAAATTGTGGTACGAACTAAAAGCCTAATTCGTTGCAGTTGGCTTTACAAAGTGAAAACAAAACGTAAAGTTAACAAGGAAAACAATAAAACACAAATTTACAATTTAGGAGAAATGGATAGTCTAAAGTTAGTTTGTCCCCCCTCCAAGTTTCTCCGATGTTGTTTTGTCTGGTTTGTCAGCCGATGGCTTATTGCGCGTCAGACCCTGGGAAGAATGATGATATTAATGTACCCTACAGGTAGCCAGAACGCATCACAGGAGAGCTACTAGGGTGGGTCCCTAACTCATGCAGGCAGTTTTCAGCCCGACGGAGTTCCAGGTCACCACAGAGAGTGTGTCACCAGCCAGATTTGGCTGATTAATGTCTCCTTGGTGGACGAGCAGCGGACTGCAGCGCCTCCCCTCAGCCGAACACCGCATTTCCAGAGTGCAAGCGCATCCTACTGGCGACCCAACTGTCACAAACTGGAAAGATTCGATAGAGAAATAATGAAATAAATGAAATGAAGGGAGTGATTCGGGGAATCCTTCCCAGCATTCACCTGAGTGATACCGGAAAACCCCCCGAAAAAAGCCTAAGGTCAACAAGGTTGGCCACGGAAATCGAACCCGCGACCTCCCGAATGCGGGTCACAGACGTTACAGCCTGAGCCATTCTGCTCGGTAATTTCCTCTAGTAGTTTGAACCTTAATTAGTGTTAGATGTATATCTGTGAGGGCTGTGAATATTTAAATAACATTGTTGAGCACACTACGCTTAATTGAGGGGTGTTTAGTTGAAACTTAATTACCAGAGAAACGCTGGGGCAGCTTTGAAAGAGTAAATACACGCCATTGGTTAGATATTGGGTTGGCTGCAGAACTACCGCATCAATGTGTCACCGGACACTGCGGTAAGTTATCTCGTTGAGGAGCCTAGGCACCCTACTCATCACATCAAGTCAGTTCCGTGTGCATGCAGTGAGACTCGCTGGCTCGAGTCCAACGCGTGTCCCATCTCGGTTAGTAAATCTTTAAAGAGCCCCTAGGTGAGACATGCTGCAGCGGCGGCTCGGTCGTTCGTCTCCTGCGGACGTGCACGTCTCACCAGTGGCGACTCATTTCTTTACTGCGCACATGCATGTTTCAACAGCAATGTATCTACCACTTCAGCATACGTGCTGCAATTTCTTTCCCCAAAAGGATGTGTATCACATGGTTACGCTAGGTAGCGAAAAACAAACAACGTTTCGAAAACCTATCTACGGTTCCTGTAGATACACAGCCAAAGTTCAAAAGAGCTGCATTGTTTAGATACTGTGTTATTGCATATGCTATAATGTTTAAATGGCTTATCTTATTAATAGTAACAGAATATTTATGACCAGCCATCGTGCACACTGTTTACTTGTTTACTTTCTCTACTGGTAAGTAGAGGAAGTATTGTATTCCACCCAAAAATTCGATGTCCATATTTCACCGGAAATATGTTTTGAGACCCCCCTGAATCCAAAAAGAAAAGACCATTTTTAGAAAAATGTCCATGTGTGTCAGCCTGTGGACAGGATAACTCAAAAACGAAAATTTGCTTAAACATCAAAGTTGGTATTTAAGTTAAATGACTTTCAAGGATGCGACACGAAGATTTCGAAGAAAATAGCCCCACCCTAAACTACCCTTTACATGGAAAATTTTTCGAAAATTTTGATTTTCTTGAAAATGGCTCAAACGATTTTGATTAAAATGCCATATGTTTGAGATATTTTGATGACAAATAAAATGTATATTTTGAATTTTCTGGCTATAGCCTATGTAGTTCTGTTTACTCTGCATGACTTTTGAATAACTCGTAAACCATAAGAGATAGACAAAATCTTACTGTACAAAAAATGTCGATCTGGCTAAAACACACAATATATGACTGAATAATTTTTTTTGTAGAGTGAACCATTTCGGAGATATTCCTTGTTATTTGAGTCAGTTTCGGAAAACTTACAGCTTTCGTGAAATGGAACATCGTTGTTCATTTTTTATATGCTAAGCGTGCAAAGAGAACGGGATCTCATAGATTTAAAAGATATGAGTATCGCTTAAGGCCTACTGTTTTCTAATATTCTCCTTGCACCTACAAGGAAATAAGCAATAAGATAATTTGTACAAATGTTTATCTCAACTAACACGAAGAAGATCTAGCAATAAGAGTTTGTAAGAATGGTTAGTAAAAGAGTAGAGAAAGTAATGTGAGTGCAGCACATCAGATTTTTATTACATTGACTGCAAATTTACAATCTGTTTTTACCAGGACATTCAGTAAATGAGTTACAAATAATGACTGAAACACTAAAGGTAGCTAAATCGAAATGGTAAGTCTACAACGCTGTAGGCGGTCAACCATGCTACTGTTGTCTAGTATATTGATGGCAAACACGTTCGGATGGTTACTTAAGCGCTGCTGATATCGGAGACTATGGAATGTGATTTCTTCTTTTACTGTTGAAATTTGTAGATCGTGGACACATAACATGCTGCTTTTGTCAGCCAATGAAGAGTATATAAAAATATAATCTGTGGCTGTTTATTTTACACGAGCCCCCTAATTTACACATATAAATCTCAATTTGTAACTAAAAATAACCCTTCTGACTTCAAAAAAAGAATTTGATAGAGTTAATGGAAATAAACTATTAGAAAATTTAACCGAAGACAATATTCCACAGCAGTACATATATACAAAATATGTACAAAATGTATAAAACCAATCTAATGGCTGTTAAAATCAACAACCACTTATCAGACTGGCATGAGATATTAATAATTAGTTCTCTGTTGATCAGCCACATCAGATTTATAAAACTCGAGCTTTCGGCCACTTGACTCTCCATGGCCTTCATCGGGAGAGGCACTTATTAGTAACATTCGCTGCCAAAGTTTTAACTCTTATATGCCATGAGATATTTTCGGGAATGAGGCTTTCGCCTCCACTCATTATCGTACACATGAATAGAGCACTCAAAGAGTGGAGAGAAACAAGACATGATACTATCAAAATCAATACATATTTTCAAATTGATGCTGTGCTCAGTAATTAAAATTATCTTCAATACCATGTTCATCACCCAAATATCTTAGGGATGAATTATCATTTAGAAATTAATGAAGATAAATCGAAAACAATGGTATTTTGTAGAAAATATCCCATTCCAAGTAACATTTGTATTAATAATGCATTGTTAGAAACTCTCTATCCTTGAAGGCTTAGATATTCCGTGTCGAATTTGACAGCACTATGATTATCATCAACAAAGTCCTGAAACCATCTCTAGGCACAACAGAACACACCTTTATGAGACTCTGGCATGACCCAATCTTTGTTATGGAAGTGAGGCATGGACACTCAGAAGAACAGATGAACATCGTATAGCATCTAGTGAGACGCGATTCATGAGATTTATTGCAGGATACACCAAATGGGACCACATGAATCTCGGTAGGAATAATTTGTGCAGGAGTGGGTACAGGAAAGCATACGAGTGCAACAATGGATGTTTTATCTCGCTATGCAAGAGGATGGAATTTTAAAGCCATTACATAGCAACCCTCTACTTAAGATTTGAGTATTGCTTAAAACCTACTGTGTTCCCTTTATCCCGAGTACCTCCTAGGAAATGTGCCATAAAACAATTCCACATATGAAGTAGGTGGAGGAATAAGTAAGAGATGGAATCAGGAACTTTCAGTCAGATCCCACCTCTTAAACATTGCCCATGCGCGGTTTGTGTGTTTAGAAACACCAGCGTCAAGTTTGTTGCCATAAATAAATAAGAAGCATAAGTGTTTGTAAGATTAACAGGTGCTACAGTGAGTAGTGAAAGTATGTGAATTTTAGCGCATCAGATACTTTAACTGCGACCACGTGGGCTATAGCCAGAAAATTCAAAACATGTGTGCATTTCATTTGGCATAAAGACGTGTTAAAGACATAGCATTTTAATAAAAAATAAGAATTTTCGAAAACATTTTCCATTTAAAGGATAGTTTTGAGTGGAAGAACTTTCTTCAAAATATTCGTGTCGCATCCTTGAAAAATATTAAACCTATATGTCAACTTTGGTTTTTAACCGACTTTACGTTTTTAAGTTATGCTGTTCACACACACACACACACACACACACACACACACACACACACACACACACACACACACACACACACACACACACATACACACACACACATTTTGGTGAAATCTTGACAGCGAATTTTTGGGTGGAATACAATACCTACTTCTTCTATTTACTATGCGTAGTAGAGAAAGTAAAACATTGTGAAATTCTATAAACCCAAATTTATTTGCACTTTGTTCGAAGTTATTACGTCCCAACTTTGTATTCACCTGCAATTCCATTGGTGAATCATGTTTTATTGGACTACCATAGCAAGTAGATGGGAGTGAGTAAGCATTTTATGAGTGGGAGAGAAGCAGGTTGAGATAGAATTTGCAATTGGCGACTGAGCTGACGATCATAGAAAACGATAATGGCATATTGGTTGGTATATACCTAACTTGGCATGTCGTAAACCTAAGCGGTATATGGAGGGAGATAACGAAAACACAAGCAACAAAGCACTATGAGCGACATTGTAGCCAAACTGAACGTTATTGCTATGAAACGAGCTATCCCTTCTCTTGATGGTCATAGTTTCCAACATATCGAAAAACTCGTCACTGGGTTTTGTGTTATTGAAAATGGAGCACAAGACTAAAGGTACATTTAACTAAAAAACTGTAGATAGAAATAAAATTGCCATATGTCCATTAAAATCAATGAAATGGGTAAATATAACTAGAATTGGACGGGTTACATCTGTCTGAATTCGCTCACATACTATCGTCTGTTTGTATATTTGTTCTGCTAATATTCTCACAAAACTCAATTTTTCTATTTGCGCTATGCTAATCGATGTAAACATTAGAGTGATATTGTAGGTACAAGAACAATACAGGATACTGAAGTGTTGGTCAGATCTTTTCAAAAGTGGATTAGTATGCTGCTTTAATTATGCGAATAGCTTAATCTCATAGAAACAGATATCCCAAAATGGCCAAAAAAATTTACTCCACACACACTGTGCGATTTACCAAAGTTTACACTATTCGTGTAATAAACTACGGCTGACCCAAAATTTAATGGTGGATGGCAGGATCAATACAAAATCCAATCAGTCTTACAGTGTGAAATCATGCTTTAAACAGTTAATACAAATATTATTTGTACTTTAGGAAAGACAATAGCAGTGGTCAACTATCAGCTGCCATTAAATTTGGTGTCTCCCATAATAATATATCTCTTGCTGTTATAAATTACAGAGTTAGAAAAGAATTCTTAGAAGAAAAGGACTTTAAAGGTAATTCCAAAATATTTAAGACAGTTTTCCATTACTTAGAAAAATATTTTTAAAGACATGCTGTTTAATCAAGATTGTCAGTCCTTTTGATAAAATCAAAATTAATAGTTTTACCACATAAGGAGCAGTTTTGGATTTATGATTATCTCGAAACTTCCTTATCGCATCCTTCAAATGATGATGTTTGGAATTTATCCGATATTTAGTATTCGAATTAAATTCTCTCTCTCTTTCTCTGTCAAACACACACGCACAGACTTTTTCACGAAAATGCTCTTTTTACATTCGAAGGAGGTCAATACATACATTTTAGTTGAAAGCTCGACATTGATTACTTGGTAGATTCCACCTACTATATCTGCAATTCAAATTAATGTTCTAAATTTGCTTTATAGGTAAGTCTATCTCTCATATGCGTTCGAAAATTTGGTAACCTGCAATTTGATATTTACAAGATTTTGTGAGAAGGGTATTAAAAATGCTACATCATTAGCGTATCTCCATGGTGTTTACCATTAACTTTGTAACAATTTAAAGTAACTTTGAAAAAATAAAATTATGATCTATGCATAAGATGTGAACTAACAAAGACGTATATGTGCAATATTCGTCAGAAACATCAAAAAGTGCAATTACTGGATACAAGGATAATTGATTATTTAACCTTCCCCTTCTTTCGCTCTCTTTATCCCTCTCCAATGACAGCAATGTTCACGCTACTCAGTACTGGCTGGATATACTTATAACCATACCTATAATGACACGCCGGTATGAAAGTCAATTATCAATTATTTCTGATGGCTCATTAAATCGTTACCCATTAAACTATAATTACTTGTTTCAGACTACATTGAAGTACACGTGCCAGATTATTAGTGTAATGGCAAGCTGGTAACACAGGTAAAAAAATTCAGAAACTGAAAATTCACAGAAATGTGATTAAATGCCACTCAAGCAAGGCGGTTTGCTTAGGTATAAGAAGAAAGAAAAAAAAAAAAAAAAAAAAAAAAGAGAATTCTACGAATTTAGGTGAATCTATCCTCATCCCCCCCCCTTTTCCTTGTCCTCATTGCAGTCTAGTCTCCTATTGCAACTATCAGCAGCAGTTCATTGGCCAATAGTTATATCTCACCGCTTGCGATATCTCGCAAGATGATTAGGAACTGAGAATTGCTCCCGAACAGTGCATTTTGTTAATTTCGTTTTGTACACTCGCTGGAAATGCTTTGCCATTTTACGACATTCGTGTACATCACTGATTATTCACTTACTTGAAAAGTAGGTTTGTGTTTCTTGTCAAGGAAATAAGCTACACAGTGCACGCTTTTATATTATGTTTAAACTCCAATTGTTTCTCAGAATGTGTATCAGGTCGAACATTCAATGCTCCTGGACTATCTCTAAATGAAAGTTAAAATCTGCATAACCGTTGCCATCGTTTAAATTCTTTCGCTATGCAAACTCTAAATGATCCCAGATCTGTTGGCTGTTGCTTGTTAACACTAAAGTTAATGCAGCTGGAGAATATCACGGATGGTGTCGTTGACAGTTTCGTGATGAACTTTGGTGATGACATTTCAGGTTCAAGCTCCCATTGTGACCCACAATTTGCAGCACTGACAGTGATAAATATTCCATATCTGATTACTCTATCTATGCAAGCTTTCACACTAATATAAATGAAAGAGATCTTATTTTACATATATTGTACCAGTGTTCGTTTTAATAGACATTAAACGTAAATGTACCAATATGAAACCCAAAGTTGTTCCTCTAAATTGAGTTTATTTAAACCTTTGTTGTTGCAAAACTTATTCTTATTTGCCAAATGTTAATATGAGATATCTGGAATATTACAGAGACCATAGCAGTTACCAAATCGAAGCAATAATTTACGTGTTTTAAAACGTAGAGCTTCAAGAAACGTCACCACTTTGCATGTTGATTGACTGGTTAACTGATTGTGAATTCCGCCTTATCACGCTGATTCCTGTTTTGTCCAACTAGTGGGTGAAGAGTCACAAGGGACACCAATCGAGGATGGGTCCCTATAGATTTATAGATAGTTCGATACGAGGTTCGCATACGGAGCCTGCCATCCCGCTCCTAGAACAGACGAACGCAACACCACCTGGGCACCGAGAACCGTATGTACAATCGCCATTCTTGAAGGGACTTCTTTGATTATTTATGTTAAAGTACATATTGGATTTGCACAAACCACACACATGTACCAGAACGAATCACGGAAAGGGGTAGTTATAAATGTATTGCACAAAAGTATGTTGCCACTACCGCTGAAGCGGGAGCAGAGAGAGTATATATATCCACTAGATTAATTTGGACAGATTCGAAACATAATGTATTGTTGCACTACTTTAATGGTTAACATGCTCTTTCCCTTTGACCATCAGAAGCCTCTAGGTAACACACACTGTGTGCACTGTATGCTCTCGGAAGTCGCTGAAGTTTCACATTGCATCAATGAGCTTGTCACTTCAGCCAATGAAATCAGAGTAACCACTAATGACAGAGAGTTGTTAACTCCATGTGGAGTGAAACGCAGCGATACATTTCCCCCTGTTTATTCTCCTTCTGTTAGTTTTCTCGTGATATTGTTGGTCTTCTAATTAGTAAATGTCCACGCATGGAGTGCGAGCGCTCTCTTGGAGAAAACGGACACCGTTGATCTTCGCGACACTGAACATCTTCATCGCCTTACCCTGCTTTGATCCGCCGCATATTAATCATTAGGGTAGCAGAGTAATACACAAGTTTGTGTTTATAAGCATATGAGATGACATGATATGAGTTTCTTTCTTTCGTTTTTTTCTCTCTTGTTTCTCTCTTTTCGTCTCTTCTGTCCTCTCTTTCTGGCTGTCCCTCTTTGTCTTTCTTTGTGCGTTTCTTCTTTCCCTCCTTCCTTCTTTTGCTTCTCTCCTTTGTTCTTCCTATTTTCTTTCTTCCTGCCTTCCTCCCTCCCTTCGACCCTTCCTTCCTCCATTCCCCTCCCTCCCTCCCTTCCTACCTCCCTCCCACCCTCCCTCCCTTCCTTTTCTCCTTCCCTCCTTGCCTCCCTCTCTCTCTTCCTTCCTCCCTTCCCCCCTTCCTTCTTTCCTTCCTTCCGCTTGGTCGTAGATTCGCACTCCAAGTTCTATCGCCGTAACACTGCTGCGTGTGAGAAACCGATAATTGCTTGTACGCCAATGGCTGATGTGGTATTCTACTCCCACGTCATGAATGTCGGCTGTCCATGCTTTGTGTGGTTCAAACTCCACTGAGAAGGCAGCTAGCGTTTTTCACTGAGCTATAATTGTGATTAGGTAGTTTTAAATTTCGAGTGAAAAACTGCTGTTCACCTGTAGAGCTATCTTAAAGTCAATACATCTCATGTGGAGCATTCACATGACTTTTTCTACTCTCTCTTCCAGAAAATATTCATAGAATGTCTTATTCCTCTGCTTATTGTTAATTGAGAAATACTTTCTGTATACACTCATACATTTTGTCATAGGTGTAAAAAAGAAAACCCAGACTTTTCAAAAGCCCATTTAAATATGATTACTTTTCAATTGCAATTCCTCTATGACCACTTGAACAAAGTGTAAGCATTAGAAACTTCAAACTTGTAGGAAATGTCTGGGAAACGGTCAAAGCCACAAAACTTTTTATTTGACAAAATTATGTGCCTTAACGTTCTTATAGAGTAATATTTCATCTGTCTATTTGCTTAGAGTCATATAGTAATTCAGTTCACAGCCACCATCAGAAAATTAAAGACATACATATAGTTTGGCGTTCAAATTTCAAAACATATCTCAATGAAAATTTGTAGGACCAATTTTGACAAAATTGAACGTATTGATATTTTTTCAAGTAAAGGGTAGTTTGCTAGGAGAAGTAGTTTTTTGAACATTTTTGTATTGCATACTTGAAAAACTTCCGCTAGGTAAATACACAGAAAAATAACCACACACAACAGTCGCATACTGTGTTTGCGATCTGTGTTTAAATATGATTTCTTTTTATTCAGGAATTTTTCAAAACGGGTGTTTCAGATTAAATCTCGGTATAGAATTTCTGTGTGAAATGGTTCCTCTGCTTACTTTAGATAAATAGTAAAGTAAATGAAAGTACCAATGCCTATCTGGTATGTGTGTACTTCCCCTGCACTTTCATTCAAGAATGGTAGAACTGATTATTATGAAACGTGGTATTTGAGTTAATGAATTTTAATGAATTTCCCAGAGGAGGGTTCTAGCATGGTACTAAATGAAAAAATATTATAGTAGCTGGCTTGTTATTGATTTTCATTTGGAAACATTTATACATTATGTAAAGGTTAAGAATATCATCTTTCTTATACTTTTGATATGATGGTTGTTCTACAATCTAGTAAAACTTTGTGGTACTATTATTGTGCTACGTAAAATATGTACAGTGAGAAATATTACAGCTCTGACTGCAAAGTAAGTATATGGAGAGATAATTCATGGTCGCTGCCCTCAACACATATTACACGTATTTTAACCTTTATTAACTTTCGACATTTTCCCATAATGTGAAGGGGTATGAAGCTGTGTGGGAGGAGAGGTCGACCAGGTTGAACAGTGGGTGAGTGTGTGGTGGATACATAGGTAGTTAGTAGGTATGTTTTCCTTGTGTGTGTGTGTGTGTGTGTGTGTGTGTGTGTGTGTGTGTGTGTGTGTGTGTGTGTGTGTGTGTGTGTGTGTGTGTGAAAAGAGCCGTATATAGGTGATCAGATTCATAAATGTACATATTGGATTGTAGGTGGATGCCTGGTTACATAAAGAAGTAGCTGATTGGGTAATGCAGTAAGTGTTATTGTTATCTGATTGTGTTGGGATATCTAATGTAAATCAGGGTAAATAAGGAACACAAATAAATTTACCAGTAGCATATAATAATAAGCTCTCCCGTATGTTGCGTGTGTTTATTGCTGACTGGGTAACCAGTTTACTCTCACCTCCTTCACCACTATCTATTTGGCAAAGCGTTGAGGCGTACTGACCTGGGCTGTCGAGCGCTACGATCTCTTCTTATCTTGTTTATTAGAAGAGCGAAATAATGGTAACTTGGTGTACAGTTAGTGGTAAAGTACAAATAGCTGATTTCTCGCACCTACCGGTATGTGAGATGTTGTACTAAAGGTATGATTGCAGAACAGTCCATACACCCTGTCTCCCCTTGTTTGAGCGATAAACTCATGTAAACAGCTGGGCAGTTTCACATTCTTTCTCATACGCTCTCCGCACTTCAAGCCTAAAGTCTTCCCAGGAATGACAGAACTGGGTTCTGCCGCCTGTGCTGCCAAATCTATTTTATTCCACGGCAAACCTATGTGATCAGAAAGCGATGCGCACACCACGTTAACGCCAGAAGCATGTAAAACATGGTGGCCATCCTGGATACATTGTACAAAAGGATGGGAGCTGTACAGCTCACCAAGGCTCTGAGGTGCACTAAGAGAATCACTCAAAATCAGCAGTCACTTGCCGGCGTACATATAAAACGGCTTGGTATATTGCATACAGCCCTGCAGCATAAATCCAAGTACTACTATGAAAACCGATTGTATGTCGCTGGGTTTCATAAACATAACCACTACTAATACTACTGGTGCTTTTTGAACCTTCGGTTTAAATCAAAAGTCGGTCAGTGTAATCTGACGAAAATACCAAAAAAAAAAAAAAAAATGTGTGAGTCTCTCTCCCTGGGAAATCATATTAGGTATTTCAATAGCGGGCTTCCTAAAGTAGATCCCGGAAACGAAAACCCACTGGCTTAGGACTAAGGGTGCTTTTCCTATACTGTTCGCTTAGCGTGGTGAAAATGAAGTGAACGTTGAGAGCTTAGGCCTAAGCGCATTAACGTAATTGCTAAGAGTGTCTCGTCGATATTGCAGAGGAATGTCTGCCAATTCGGCGTAAAGACTCACACTTGGCTAGTTGCAAAAGCTCCTATTATCATGCTTACGCCCCTATTATGAGCTGTGTCTAATTTTCTCGGCACAGGTGATCGTGCTGACGAATAAGCAATACACCCATAGTCTAGTTTGGATCGGAGCAGTCCGCCATGCATTCGCAGCAAAATTGTCCGATTCGATTCCCGCAATTTGTCATTTAGTACCAGCAAGATCTTCAGAGAACGGTGACATCGAGCTCTTAGCTGTGCTATATGCGATGACTAACTAAGCTTCCTATCCACGATTAACACAAAAAAAAAAAAAAAAAAAAAAAAAAAAAAAAAAAAAAAACTGCGTCTTATCTGCGAAGGGAAATAAATCTGGACTGAAACGGAGCGAAGGTGATAATTGTCTCCTGCGGTGCCAGAAATTAACACAGATTGACCTTTCAGTTGAGAAACAAAAGCTGCTTTTTGAACTTCATTCTCAAAGGTTGTCGAAACATTACTGCAGGCGCCGTTCAAAACACGCCGTGTGCTGAGAAGCACAATAGACGGGAATTCGTCCATGAATAGGCATGACGAAAATCCAGATGGAACACATTTGCAGATGGAGTTAATTACTATAGCAAGCAGCGTGTCACTTAGTACCGAACCCTGAGTTACTCCATTTTCCTGAACAAAAGGATCAGAAAAAACCCAGCCTACCCTTACTCGGAAAACACAGTCTTTCATAAACTCCTGAATGAACAGTGCTAGGCGCCCACGTATGTCCCAGGTATACAGCGAACGAAGAATCCCTGCTCGCCATCACGTACCATAAGCCTATTCGAGATCGAAAAATATGCCAACTCTGTGACAGTTCTTCATAGATTCGTTCATTATCTGTGTCGATATTGAGACAAGATGGTTTTCAGTTGAACGGCGTCATCGAAAATCACACTGGATGTTAGTAAGTTGCGAGTTCCTAACCACCATATCAACCGTCACTGGATCATGCTTTGCATCACCTTGCAAACGCAACTGGTAAGGGAGATAGGACGGTAGCTGGAGCGAAGATGACGATCCTTTCCAGCTTTCAAAATGGGTATAGCAGTGGCCTCCCGCCAGTTTTCTAGAAATATACTGTCAACCCAAACACGACCTCGAGCTAGAATGCTTTTTCTTCAAGAGACAGCTGTTGTAACGTTTGTGTGAATATCATCTGATCCTGGTGTTGATAGTCACGAAGATGAAAGAGAATGTTCTAACTCCGCCATGGCGAAAAGGCGATTGTAATCTTCTATGTTTCTAGAGCGAAACGCAAAGCCTTGACTTTGCTCCTGAGTTTTAATTGGACGTGACTCTCGGAAGTAGTTATCCGTGTTAGACAAATGAGCGAAATCCCTGCCAAACGTGTTGGTGCCTTCAAACGGATCAACAATAGCTCCTCTAGCTGTTTTCAAGCCCACAATTGGTATATGGGTCGATTTACCGGCTATGCTATTTAACTTATCCCATATAACAGAGGAAAGTGTATGTCGGTTAAATGAATCTACAAATTTGCTCCATGATGTCTTTTTGCTATCCTTAATTACTTTTCTGGAACCGCCACACATTTGCATGAATTGTATTAGATTGCCCAATGTAGGGTGACATTGAAAAGCCCTAAGAGCACGCCTTCGAGTACGAATGGCATTCTGACACTCATCCTCCACCAAGAGACAGGAAATTGACGGGGGTAGCAAGTTAACCGCGGAAAGAATCCTCTCAGTGAGATGCTGCGCCAAATCATTCACTGAGTCGTACTCGTTGTACTCAGTCAACTGGGTGAAAAGATTCCAGTTGGCATGGTCCAAGCGCTACCTGGGCATACGTGTGGAACTGTATATTGCATTAAGCGACTAAGAAAATATGGAAAGTAGTCAATAGAATGTAAATCAGAGATGACCTTTCATAGTAACGAAACTGCCAACTGTGGAGAACGAACTGCAATGTGAGGGCGTGAAAGACTATTGAAAGAGTCAGAAAAAATGTAGGCTCTCAGCAGAGTTAGGTTGAAATTATCCATGAAATCGGCGATTAACTTGCCTCTCATTCAAGCGTAACTTGAACCATAAAGTGGGTGATGGGCGTTGAAGTCTCTCACCAATGGAAACGGTGTTGGTAACTGGAAAAATACTATCTGTTAATTCAATGAGCGAGAAATCATGGGACGGAGGCAAATATATGTTACAAATGGTGAACTGGATGGATGGCAGTAGAACTCTTACGGCGAATAACTGTATATTAGACCGTAAGGGTACAGATTGCATGTATACATCATCTCTGAGGAGCAGATATAGCGCCGCCAGTTGCCGGAATCCCCTCTTCTGGTTTAACATCACACCGTACTGGGGTGTATCGCTTTAGTTGGAAAACGTCTTGTGGAGCAGCTTATTTTCTTGCAAACATGCAACTAAAGGCTCATTCTTATTGAGCAAACACTCTAGATCTGGTCGTTGTGTTCTAATTCCACGCATGTTCTAATGTAGGATAGCCATGCTAGTATTTTTATGGGATAGGTTCTCTAAGGTAACTCTCCATTACCATGAAGAGGCGGTGGTCGATTTAACTTAACCCTTTTTTTTCTCTCGAGCTAACATTGTTCTCTGAAGCTTTATCCAGTCTCTTTTTCACTGGGGTTTTCACAGTGTGGGTAGGATCCTCTAGCTCCATGTCCCCTACCAAGGACATCCGTCATCGATTCGATAGCCTGGAACTGGTTGCTAAGGTGAACCGGCGAAGAACATCCAGAAGATTCCTCAGAAGGGGACTTCCTAGATGAATTCGAATTCTTCTTTCCCTTTGATGTCTTGAGAGACTCTTTTTCCCTCTCTTTGAGGAAGTCGGATCGGTTATTCATTTCTTACATTTTATAGGCCAAGCATCGTATACCATGGGTCTGCCAGTCTTTTTTGAGATCAATTCTTTTGTTGGTGACCTTAGTGACCTTTTTCCTGTGACTTCGGTGCGATGTCAAACACTTTATATGTGATTTGCCTATGCATATTTTTTCTGAACTTGTGGCTTCTTTGGGATCACTAGTTTGAGTTGGGATTTCCCATCGCGCTACCGGTTTAGTTGCAACCAAGTTATAGTTGCCGGACTTTGGGATAGAATAATGGTGCGAACCCAAAAGTTTCCGGGCTTTTGAGGACACCTTCTCCTTAACCCGTATCCCTGGATGACTCTTTCCTCCATATAACGATGACACTCTCGGGAATTTGTTAGATGTTCTCCGCTGCAGTTAACACAACTGGGAGGTGTTGCACAGTCATCGTCGTTTGCGATGCCTCCACGGTGGATGCAGGTAGCATTGCCACTACAGAAGTCACTTGTGTGACCAAAGTTTGGGAATTTGTAACATCTCACGTATGTATGGCCGAACTTCATTGACTTCATACCCTGCGCTAATCCTTTGCGGGAGATCTACGCAATCAAAGGTAAGGAACGGGGTACAGGTGGGCGGGTATTCGTCTGGCTCTTTTCTCTGAACCCGATATAATGAAGTCACACCTTGATTTTCTAGATTCGCCTGAATCTCTACATTGGATATACCATCTAGATCACCACACCGCACGAGGAGTTCAAAGACCTGTGGAGTTCTACATGTAGAAGATAGCTGTCTAAGGAATTCGCTTTAAGTGTACTAGCTGTCTGAGATGCTGAACTAACTTCAACTAGGAGCGTATCATAGCGAGACGTAGTGCATGCTTTCACTGAGCCAGCTATTTTATCAAAACCCTATTGTATAATAAATGGATTCACCTAACTTTTGCCTTCCTCATTTCTGAAATTTACTAAGCAGCGAGGTCCATTCAATTCTGCTACTTCATTTACACCAACCATAGGATTTTTGTTGCACATTTTGAGATGTAGCATGGCATTTTATTACTCCATCGCTGCAAATGTCCCCGATGGCATGTTTACATCCTGCTCACCTAGGGTCCCACTTCCCAAGTTATAGACAGAGGCACCCAATTGCCTTTAGAAGTACATACATAAGCTCAGGCAATCACCCTCCCGGGGGCTGATCAAAGGTCCTACGAGACAACCAGGAACTGGGAATGACACGGTCACCCCTTGCATTTCCCCCATCCACCTACAACCCGCGCGAAAGATATCCATCAAACGTGCTCAGGGAGGTATAATTTTGGAGGCCAAACATATATATGGACCAAAGTTGATTGGGTGTTTAACATATGCCCTCTCACCTGTTAGAGGAACCATATCGAGAGTGTGGCTCGTGACCCAAACAAATTATCTTATCGGGCTAATTTACAAGTTCTTATATATTGAGCTTCTTCTTCTAGAAATGATACAAAGTTAAATAGTTGAGATATTAATTGAGGTTTTCTTTCTGTTACAGCACAGCTTTAGTCCGGACCTTCATATACCAAGGTAAGAATATGCCGGTCTCTTTGTGTTGAACAGATTTCGCAGATTTGACTTAGGCTATTATTATAAGTGACTCATTTATTTTGGTTCCGATACAAGAAAAACCGTTGTTATGGTGTCCCTTCTATGGTGGTATTTTTAAGACCTGCATATCACACAAAAACAATGAAATGTAGAAAACCCTACTCTTTCACTTTGTTTAGGAACTTGACAAATTTGTTTGAAGCAGAACGATTCATTTATTAGCCGCTGAAGCTAATCTTATACTAATGCTGGACAATTTATTTAAACCGTAATATTTACCCTTTCATGCTTGCGCTAAATAACTTAACGTTTTGGCATCAGGATGCACATAGTACTACAAGGAGTTGGATCTGTTCCGAGAAGTCATTAATTAACAGCATGAGCTTTAATGTCTAACAATGAGGTAAAATGTTTCTTTCATTCGGATAATTGTAATATCTACAAGAAGTAGGTATGTCACGATTTAGGAATAGTACTATTAAGCAACCCACACATGGCCATGACATTCGTCCCATTAGAAGTTAGGTCTGCAAGAATGCTTTGAAAAACTGGGAGGTATTGAATAACAGCAGTGCATTTAATTTCTACTAAACGTTATGTGTAGCTCGTTTTTCATAAAATTAGTTCTTCAAGACAAAATGTGATAAGGGCCTAGAAATAGAGATCTAAAATACATGCTAAGTGTTTGTGGCATTCTGTTAACTGGGAAGTGCTTTACAAGAAGGAACGGAAATGCGATATGAAGCCAATGTCAGTTTAGGAAGCACATTCTGCTCCAAGAGTTGAAATCTCTTGAATGGATCTTCACAGGAACTCGGCTTTCTCCCTTTCCATTCCTTTCCTTTTCCTCCCTCCATCTTCTCGTTAAAGCAGAGACGGAAAAGCTCCATCTTGAGTAGGATCGAGTGTTGACGACGGTCAAGTCTTCTTCTTCAACTAAACGACATTTTGACTTCAGTCTCACATTCGATAACGCCCTCTTCACTTTCTTTGTACTCCTTGCTTCTCTCTTCCAATTTTAGTAATTTTTATTTCTTCTGCAAACTTTTATTGATGTTGTCTATTTCTTTGTCCTTTCTTCTCATTGCTTTTTGCTCGTGTGCCTGTACTTCCATTGTTATTTCTTTGTTTCTGGTACGTGTACGGGATGTGACCTGAATTCCTTTATCTCTTTCTTCTTTAACAGTTTTATTGAGCACTAGCAGGAGCCAAAACAGTAATACATGCGTTATTCTTTTATTTACGTAAGTCTTTGGTACCCTTTTTTCTCTGGTTTTGCACTGTGCATTTTAAAACTGTTTTTAAAATATAGAATGGGATCCCCAGAGAAGAATCCCTGAGGTAAAGTGGCAATACATTTCACCGTATGACGACAAATGGCATACCCCATTATTAGACTGAAGTTGTCTATTGTCATGAGATGTCCCAGATCGAAGTGTCCATGAACAATGATAAACTTTTCAGAAACTGCCACAAAGTCGAGAGCCCCTTTCGTGATGGGACGCCAGATCTGAGATTTCGCCACCTATACCTACACATGGCCATTTTATAATTATGACACTAATTACTTGATTGCTTGTGATATCTCTAGCGAAAGGGATAGAATTTGTATCAAATACCATAACTTTAAGTATGCAAATAAATAAACCAACCAAACTTTCTGAAGAATATTAAGTTTTCTACTAGTGGCGTTGTAGAGTGTAGCAGATTTGATTGAGCACAGACGTCTAATTTAAGCTGACATCTGTTGTGATTTGGAGTCCTAGAACGGTGACGTAGGCCAAATGGGAGCCACAGTGGTTGACCATAAAACTTCAGAGCAATAATATTTAGTGGTGCTTCTGTAGTAACATGTTCGTATCACCCTCATAAGACCTTATAGCGAGAAGACCTGTCGACACTGAAGATAAAAATAAATGTTTCGTCATAAGGTGAACCAGAGTTTGGGTGCAAACGGTAAAGAACAATAGGAAAAAGTGGCATATACCACTTAAAATGAGAACAGACTTAGCAAAATATCAGTTAATGTAGAATATAAGAACATTAGTGGTTTGAGTTCACAACTTACATTAATTAACATTGCATCCAAAGTGTTACACATTGATGCAATTAATTTGGGAGAAAACAGAGCAGGAGGGTGAAACAGAAAAAGAGACGAAACAGACAACGGATTGACTCAGATATCTGTGATTCAAATGAATAGAATATTAAGCGGCCTGAACGCTTACATCTGAGGAAATGTTATCTCAAAAATTTTTATATTTCTTAGATAATATTCGGAATATTTTACTAAATCTATAATACAAAGGACCTATATCAACCTACATTAGCCACACAAAATATAAATATGGGTATACTTTTTGATCTGTCCAGTGTCATAGGTACTGTTTCGTTCACTTCCGTAGTAAGAATTCCAACGATATCCTCTCCGTTGCGTGCACAATTTCTTCTAGTTCTACCAAATTCTTTATCGATTCATTCAAATAATCCGCTATTACGTTACTGGATGAAAGACCTCCGTTTAATACGCATGTAATTTCAATCGGAAGAAACCACTGTAAAAATGGAGTGTAATAAATATTTCATTTTAGTTAGCATCGGTTGAGTAAACTCGGAATAAATCTTTGAATAGCTATTCCTGGAATAACTTATTTGGGATATAAATTTGGCAACATGTTATACGATGCAGCCTTATTCGTTAATTAGCTCTTCGACTGCTTGAAAGTATAAAATAAATGTTGACTATAGTGTAAGTTATTTATAGCAGGATCGATATGCAATCACTGCATTGTTTTGCTGAAACAAAGCAATCTATTTCCCTTTAGAAAGTAACTATAGCTTATCGTGGTCTTTCATATGTTCTAAGCAATCATCATAGTAAACTTGAGTTTACGACTATTTTGTTTTGTGAACTTGACAAATTTGTTCGAAGCAGAACGATTCATTAATTAGTCGCTGAGGCCAATCTTATCTTAATGCTGGACAATTTCTTTAAACCATAGTTTTTACCCTTTCATCCTTGCGCTAAATAACTAAACGTTTTGGCATCAGGATACACAGAGTACTACAAAGAGCTTGATCTGTTCCGAGAAGTCAACTGTAGACTGTGTTAACGTCAGCAGAAGAGAACTGTGTTTTTGTGTAAAAGTTATAGAAGAAAATAAAGTGATAGAAAAGTAACCGGAATAGATTTTGCAATTTTGTCACGCTGGTTCTGATGTGGTATTCGTCGGATTGTCATTTTTTGGATTTGTAAAACATATTTTAAATAAGCCTTTCGTCTCTGCCGGACAAAATTGTATGCTGAACCAAATAATCACCTCATTTTATATCCGGAATAACGACTTATCGGGTATGTAAGCATGGAATAAATTATTCCACGATTATACCTTTGTTTAGATATTTTACGACACAATTTAAAGCCTGACCATGGAATAACACCTAACAGAGATTTACTACAGCTGAATCCCAGAGTTATAAGCTTCAATTGCTAGCACGAGTGTTAGAAGGTTCTATTACGAGTGCTAGTTGCCCTAACAATTCTTTCCACCGTTAGTGTATGTACGTTTTATATTTACATAACTCTATCTTACCACTTCTTCCATTCAGCCAAGGTGAGGTAAAGCCGCCCCTTAACAGCGATATTCCACAAAGCCATTTGGAGAACTCCAAAGCACTTCTACAAAAACTGTGCCATTAAATTAGAGGTTAGGGGGATTCCTCTAGAATACGAGTGAGAACCACTTAGACAGCCAAAATAATATATGGCCTCTTGTGAAGCTGAACCCATGACTTATCGCTTAGCACTTAGCGGCCTAACCAACAGAGCTGCCTCGAAAACCCGAAGCAATTTCCATTACCTTGCAGTAGCAGTTAATCTGAAAAGTTCTTGGCTCACACCCAAGGTGGTGCAACACGGACCATTGCTCCTGCAAGCCTAACGGTGCGTCCCTCAATTAATTACGTAAAATATTGTACCCTTCGTGCAAGAACAGCCTTAGAACCATGCGGACATAACTGCATTCTATTGGAAAAACTGAAAGATGCATTCTATTTCAGGATCTCTTTTCTTTTCTTAAGGAACCATTCTACACTCCATATAAATAGATAGTTGACAATGCTTGAGGTAATATTGGGAGTATTACTAAATATCCCTTTTTCCTTACCAATTACCATTTCAGGCTCTAATTGACTTTAAGTTTAGAATAGCTTAAAACTTCATAGTATTTTATAAACTGCATTAGAAAGCTAGAATTTGGAAAATTTGGTCTCTTACCTATGAAAGCAATTACGTGAGGTCATGTAAGCTACTCTAATCGAAAAGATCATATCAAGAGATATATTTCTGTATTATATTTATAGTAGATTTACTTATTCATTAATATTTGGTTTTCTAGCCTTCTCGTAACAACAAACGACAATTTTATAAAAACAAGAATATAAAATTAGTCCGCTAACCTGTGTTATATACAGTACACGCTACAGCTATATGATTTTAATTTTGTGACACCGCGGTAACATGAGCCACACTCATTCTGAATATCCTGGGTTCAAACCAGACGCCGATCATCCTGACGGAGAATTTTTCAGTTTTCCTGGATCATTAGCGGAATGCTTGGGCGAATAATTTGATACGTAAATTTTCCTATCATCCCACCACCATACCAAGCACTGGGCTGATCATCCATCCTAGATATACTATGATTAAAAGCTTGCTTATCGACAGTTTACTAACCCTAAGCATTTACTTGTAAGTTCTCCAAAGAGAAGGGTAATCGAAAGAAGCAGATAGAAATATGGCCAGAGACGTAAAAGCTTTGTGATTATAAAAGTATTATGATGGATACCCAATTTTTCTTCATGTCAACCCCTTCTTGCTGAATTGAAATGATCCATATAGTCACTTTTGGTTATAACTTACGTATAATAGACAATATTAGAAGATGTATTTGAATTTTTCGCACTGAAATACATAACAAATGGCAATAAAAATTATTGTTCACTACGCTTTTTATCGGCAGTACAATCTAAAACTGATTGGGATATCGGTATTAACCATCAAGGGCTTATTACGTGAGCTAATATGCATGTATTCAAATAAACAGACCTATAAAATCTTCATAACTATATGGGTTGCTAAGTAACATATAATTGTACACTAATCATAAATTCCTAAATTTAAGCTAACAAAATATAGCTAGGCTTTTTTGTAACACAGGCCGAGGTGTGCTTCTAGAGGTTTTTAATACCATTAAATAACATAGAGTTAAATCCTATCTAATCTGTGTCCAGATTTTGAGACAGGATATGTCAGTTTACGTATATGACGTTATAACAGTAAATCGCTGTAAATTTAAGTCGGTTATAATTTAAATATTTCTATTTATCGGATGCTCTAAAATACTGTACATTGTTTGTCGCTAATGACTTAAACTGCTGTCATTGAGAAAACAATTAGAGGCAGGTACTCTTCAAATAGCTTATAAGTAGACACCGGAAGATTGTACGATAAGCCACAAGTTTAGTGCACATGATTTCTACTGTTGCTACTCGCACATTATACAGCTACAGGCGTCTGCTGATCCGCGTGTATATACAACAGCTGCGCGGTACCACTTACGTCACTCATTCTCCGGTCCAACTAACCCTCGTCACATGCAGCCGCGCAAAGTTCAGGGCTCTACTTATAAGCGTTGTTAGTATTATGAACTACATTCGAAAGACAAATTGATTTCTTTTAGTCATTCATGTCATTTGAGTACTAACCAACACAAGCCCAAATCCTTTAGGAATAAAACAAGAAAACTTATGTAAGAGTTGTCGTCTTAGAGAATGCATTTCTCAGCTATCCAAAAAGAGTACCTTATTATGAAGAGCAATGGGTATCGTCGAATTTAATAAAAACAATAAAATTATTTAAAAACCGCAGAAACATAAAACACCAAACCAATAATATAAGTATGCAGCCAGTTCCAACAAGTTTTAACATAGTTACTGAAGAACCATAGGCAGAAACATTTCGAATTGTTAAGTATAAATCATACATTGATTACAATATTATATAATGAAATCATTATCCTTATAACAGATTACATATATTAAAATCAATATGTGATAAGTTAATAAGAAATAACACTAAAGTTAGAGCGTATGTTGTTGCCGAACGAGTTTCTTAAGAGCAATAAAAAGCTACAAAACAACAGGTGAAGCTACAACTACAAACAGAAAGAAATGTTAAGATTCATGGCGAAGACAAAAATTAATTAAACAAAGAATAGGTGACTGGCCTAGTATATGATAATGAATAGGCTTAGTAGGTCAGCTATATTAAAGAGGATTCAAGTTATGCGCGTTTGTAATGCATGTGACAGCACAGAGTGGGGAACCAGTTCTATCCGTCTGCTGTACAGGTAGAACATCCAAAACTTCATGCTTCTGGTATCTGGCCTACTAAGCCTAGTAATGAATATAATACTTAGGCGCAAATAAATTTAAGGGAAGTGATATAGAAGAAAGCCAAGAACTAGATTCGAACAAATGTAATTTGAAACATACAGAGATAAAAACAAGGATAGTGACTTTTACAGGGAAGAGCTTCATGAGATCGAGGATACTCAAAATAAGGAGAATATTGAAACAAGTATTGCATTTAAATTATTTAGGATGTGATATTAGCTTTAAATTTGGCAAAAGATATTGAAATTAAACTTAATATGTTTCAAACCAGTTTTAAAATAATTATAAAAGCTTTAGGAAGAGAAACTGGAACAGAAACACAACTTAAGTGTTATAAAATTAGGGTCATAATTATATGACTCCCAATTGTGGTCAGTAACAGAGAGAGAGAGAGAGGGGGGGGCGTGTATGTAGTATGGGGAAAAGAAATGTATGAGATATTTAAAAGGGTGAAATAAAGCTGATAAAATAACAAATGAAATATTTAAGTCAAATGTCAATATTTTCACAGTTAGTAACAAGAGTGATGAAATAATGCAAAACAATCAAGACTGCTTCCAGAGAAGTCCGACAGGCCAATTGTGGTCTTCGGTGGCGCAGAGCTGCTGCCTGGGACCAAGAAAATAATCTGAGGGCCGCAACTGATGTACGTAAATATCAGTGACCAAATCAGAGGAAACTATACAGAGAAGCACGTTTAACATCAGAAATGCATAATACAGTCCCTAGATTAAATGCCTGCTCCCAAGAGACCCGTTTGAGATTTGTGCAGGATAGGAACTATCTGCTTCGTCACTATAGCTATAAATTGCTTACAGGCGAATCTAGCTGTCGTCTAACAGTGTGATGAACGTTTGCATGTGCTTCGTCGTCGTGGTGAGATTTTGCACCATCAGCAATCAAGAAAAGGTATGGATTTGGTATTGGGTCAATCATGGTGTGGGGGCATCACAATGGAAGACCGTACAAAGCTTACTCGTGATGGTCAGAAATTTAGTTAATTCCAAGGGATACAGTGCTGA
The DNA here is from genome assembly GCA_030765045.1 of Tenodera sinensis. Taxonomy (NCBI): domain Eukaryota; kingdom Metazoa; phylum Arthropoda; class Insecta; order Mantodea; family Mantidae; genus Tenodera; species Tenodera sinensis. The sequence continues at coordinate 80,902,815 of CM060966.1, forward strand.
AGTTGTACTAGGTCACGTCATGCCTGTTTTGTCCGGAATAGGGCCCTGGTTCATTTTGCAGCAAGACAATGCAGAGTGCATACAGCAGGAACCACCAGACACCTTGCAGGAACTCAAGACCCTAGCGATAGACTGGCCTTCTAGGAGATCTGACCTTAACCCTATCAAACATCTATGGGATCAGCTCAAAAAACGAGTCCAAGACAGTCTTGTAGCCGTCCAGACTCCTCAGCAAGTTGAAGAATATGTAAGCAAACTACAGGAGTGCGTAAACTGATGCATGCCTCAAAGATGTGAGACAGTAATTCATGCACGTACAGGTTACACCAGATACTGAAGTGCACTTTATGTGCAAACGTGAACGTCAATGAAGGACTTTCCACTTTAGTTTTCAACACTGTCTGCAATTTTGGCTTGGAGCTTCCTCGTGAACAGCTGCGTATCGCAACTATCAGACTCACCATTAATGTCACGAGTTTCAACCAATGTTAGTGAAACAAAAAGGGGACTGTAAACTTTTTTCTTAATTCCATATGTTATGACGGCACTTACACTTGAAATTAAGTCATTCTGAATATCAAGTGAAGTTGCACAAAAAACTGGCGATGCTTCCAAGAGTGGTTACAGAGAGGCATCATGTATTGCTAGTTCATTTAAATATTCAATATAATTGCCTCTGTTTGAAAATCCTTCATTGTCATTGTGACCATGAAATCAAGTGCCTGTTTTCTTAGAAAACCTACAGCCCGCAGAAAATGAGCTATGTTCATTTCCACTTTATTGTTATGCTGTTCAACTGAGAACTTACAACGATTATTCAATTAAAATGTTATTGTTGGATTTATCCCAAACATTTTAAATTGCTTTTCACATATCATGTGACTACCAGAATGGCTGGTTTTTTTTTTTGGGGGGGGGGAGGGTGGCAACAAAAAGGTAACAAATTGTGGGTTCTTTTAAATTTAGTTTACACAAAAACCATTGAATCTATTGAAATACGCCAACGGAAAAAGTTTTTTATTCAATTTTCTATGAATATAGCCATAAATCAAGAACCTTCAGTCAATAATAATTCAGTCAGGTGTTGATAAATTTTTTTGATATAAATATTTTTTTCTAGAAAACTATAAACTTTTCAACATTTTGGTATTAGACTTTCTTGTTATTCACAACATGAGAAATTTGCTGTTAAGGTCTGGCGGATAATTTCACTTCCATCCTGTATAGGTAGATTTCTCGCAAGTCATATATTTATAAAAATTAATTATTTCTTGAGAGCAATGGGAGACAGAGATTACATATATTTATCATTGCTCTCCCTTATTAACCTATAATTCCAGGCAAATTCAGTGTTCTTAGTATGTATGATAGTGTTTTGATTAATGTTAACCATTTTAAGGTTGTTTTTATCAGATTTTGGTCTTTGTAACTAATTTCATTGTTGGGGTGGTTTCTCAGTTTATATATATAAACTTATATGCTTAAAATTATACATTTGCAAGTTTTAAAGGTTTATTTTCACCAAAAATAGTTCAAAAGTTACCTCCCTTTGATGATGTGAGTTAGAATACACATTTCTGAGAAGAAATTTATGAGGGAAAAAAAATCTAACTCTGTGCGTTGGCTTTACCATCCGTTAGATGTTGATTTCCGGCTCCTCTTCTCATCGATTAATCGCTGGCTCGTTCCTCCGTGTCTTAAGCCCCGTGACCGGAAGAACAGATAAATACATAAAGAGAGTTTCTCTGACGCTGGGGAAAACTGTTGATACCACTTCCCTTGTTACTTAAATTAGATAGAATACTGAATCTCTGCTGTACCTAGCGCAGTGTTACAGCGAAAGTATTTGCTTATGCCGCACGGTATGCATGTTCAGCATCATTTTAAAAGGAAAACTGAGGATTTATGTGACTAGAATGCGAAATGAAAAACCGAGAAAGAATGTGTTGTATACGGAGAAAGATAGTTTAATCAAGGAGAGAGATTGTTCACATAATGAAACTTGAGTGTAAATCTGTTATCCATCTCATTTTTGGTCTACCAACACTTCTATCTACAGGTTTATTGTTTAACATTAGCTTAGGAATCTGCTGTAGGTTCTACGTATGAATTTTTATACTGTGTTCCCGCCAGGAATTTCTGTAATAGCATATTCTTTCATTAAACTGAAAATATTAATTTCTCTCTTCATGTGATCTCCTTTTATCTGATAAGGTGCAGCTAGCAATGCACTCCTGTAGCCTCAATTGTTAGTTCAGCATTTCCTCTTAATACTCACAACTCAACGAGATACAGTAAGTATAATTTGGGCTGTCATAGCTTTATAGCATATAAAATATATTTATTTAATATATATTTTTGTGCAGCATTTATATTTAAATTTCTAAATGTAATTGAAAATCTATGTTAAATTAAGGCACATTACAGCTAAGATCACTTTATCAGTTCCTCAGTTTTTCTTTATATTTCATTTATTGTTTGTGGTCTTTATAAGGCGAGCACTTTTACTTTATTTGCTTAAATATTGTCACAACATGATAATTTGACAAACCCCACCCTTGACACCAGTGTGACAAAATTTACAAAATGTCCAATTATTTTTCTGTCGCTCGCAAAATACAGTCCTTCTTCGTCTTCAACATAATGTGGAATTCTTCATAACCTTACAACTCACAGTTGTTCTGTTCTCTCGTAACCTTAACACACACAGTTTTCTGTCTTTCAATTCTTTCTGTTTCTCAAACGGTTGGTTTTGATGGTATATTCACTCAACACTACATAAAATACTTCAAGACGAACTCCGACGCGTCAACGTCCCAAACTGTCTCTGTGGACACACACAGTTTTCTCACGACGACGACTGTACACACCCAGACACACTGTTAACAGCTGTCCCCTTCATGAACCAAGAGCTCTAAGCTTCACTCGTCGTCTTGCAAGATTTTATATCGGTAATGTCGTGGCAAGCTGTCAAGCAGAAGCCCTCGCGAACATTCTGGGAACTTTTGCTCTGCCGCTCTTTTGTTGCCAGTCAAGTGTTCACGTGGAGTTAGGGAGCTTGATCTGGCTCTCTTTTTGTGGTGGCACTGCCGGCGTCACAACATTTAAGGAATATCTATACCTACCACCTACGTCCTTTGGTATCATATATGATACCTCAGGTTTTGGATTTTGTTTCTTGCTCTGTGAATGTGTTAAACTCATCACGGTCGGGGTATCATGATTGAAACCTTCTGCGTTCTATGCTCATATTTGTTCTGCCTTGTAAGGGATTAATTGGGGGAGTACGAACGGCAGTTCGAAGAGCCAAAAAGAGAGGGTGGCCGGCAAAAGATGGAACAGCTTGAAATGACGTCAGAGACAAAACCCGGTTGCCTGTGGCATTCTACTGCGTGGTGAGTGTGTGGTTCGAAGTCTACCGTGAGATGTGACCAGGTGTGGGTCTGCCATCAGCACGGGGAAGTAGAACCCGGGCACCATTGCAAGTGGTTGGCACGGCGATCAGCCGTAGTGAATGCAGGACAGGCGCATAAGCCTAATCCTGCTAGTTACATGTAATTCAACTTGCTGCATGTGGTGCCTTTGGGAAAGGAGCGGTATGGGCTTCGGAGGTGATTGTGCCAGTTAAGGCTGGTAAGAGACGTCGCTTATGTGGAAAGGAGGATTCCATGAGTGGCTGTGAAACCGGAGGACACAGTTGTACACTGTCGACCAGGGCGTGGCTATTCCAGGCTGAAAGTTCTCCGGACATCCTATATCTTCGGGTGCCGACATCGGGATGAGTATCAGTTTAGTTAATAATACTTTGTAGGAGTGGGAAAACTCCAGAGGGACAGTTAATAAACGGGGGTTGCTCTGTATGAGGCCCTTAATCAGTAAACCGGAGAGCAACTCGGTATAGGTGGAGATTGTCACAGACTGTAAGCAAGATTTCCAGTTAGTATTTTCTTTGTAATTTTGTTGATTTCAAATATAGGAAAGTTGCTTGTTTTCATCTTAAAATTTTCTTGTTAATATTTAACAGAGTTCTTTATCAAATTTGTTGTTTCATTTTAATATTTATAGGTTACTATACAACGGAGTCCATTTTTAAAATTATTGTTGTCTTTAATAATTGCTTGTTAATGTTTAACACTTTTCATTATAATAAATGTTATGTTATGCTGTAGTTTGTTGTGTTACTTGGTAGTATCCTGTCACGATCCTGCGGAATACGTTATTAAGGAAAGGGGAAAGGGAAAGGTAGTAGGTGTAAGTAAAACGCTAAAAGGAGGCGTAACACTGGTAGCAGAGCGTTAGTAATTCCATTGAAAATTGGAGAGTTTCGTTGGAACTATAAAGTTTATGTGATAGAGGAATTATTTGTACCACTGATCCTAGGAGCGGATTTTGTTAGACATACACAAATGGTAGTAGATTTAGCAAGAGCAAAAGCTTATTTCGGTTTTCAGCCGAGTACTTATATTCCATTACAAACTTGGTTAAAACAGATGCCAGTGGATAATGGTGAACAAGTTTCAGGAAAAGTATGTACAATATTATCAAATCTTCCCTCGTTGTTTGAAGATATCCGGACCTATCAACGTAACGATAGTGAATTGGGGCCCCTATTGCAACAGGTTGAGGGGGGGGGGGGGAAGGAGTACCAAAATATGTCGTACAGGATGGAGTATTGTGTTGTAAAAATAGAACGCAGGACGCGAAGATTCTGGTACCAAAGAGCTTAGTGCCAGAGATGTTTACCTATTTTCACGAAGCGCCTAGTGGGGGGCGCTTAGGGGGGTTTAAAACCAGAGCTAGGATCAAACAGTATTTCAGATGGAAAGCAATGGATAAAGAGATAACCCAGAGAGTAGGTCAGTGTCGTAGGTGTAAACAGAGCAAGCCTCTAAAGAGTAAGCAAGTGGGGTATTTGGCCTCCAAGGTAGCTGAATGGCCAATGGAGAGATTGTTTGTCGATTACATCGGACCATTTCCGAGGAGCAAGATGGGAAATAAACATGCGCTGGTGATAGTTGATGCGTTTACAAAATATGTTTGGATACGAGCAGTTCGTGAAGCGAACACCCATAATGTGATTAAGGAATTGCAAGGTATAATTGCTGTCTTCGGAGTACCGGAGGAAGTCGTTTCGGATAATGCCACGTGTTTTAAGTCAAGGGCGTTTAAATCGTTTTGTTGGGGAAGTGGCATTCGTAACGTATTCATCTATTCCCTACTATCCTAAGGCGTCCCAAAGTGAAAGGGTTAATAGAAACCTGAAGAATGCTTTGATTGCCTATCACTCAGATGATCACACCAAGTGGGACCAGAACTTGCACTGGTTGCAATTTGCATTTAATGCGGCTAGGCACGAGAGCCATGGCGAGAGCCCGTTCAGGTTAATGTTTAAATTCCAGCCTAACTGTCCACTATCTAATTTATGGGGGATTAAGGATATTTTGCCGGATAAAGTAAGCGAATCCGAGATTCGGGAGACATGGAAACGGGTCAGACGTAATTTATTGAAGGCTAGAGATAAAGTGGCTAAGTACTATAATGCGGGACGACAAGCTCCTCACTTTCAGGTTGGCGATATAGTGTACGTACAGAATCACCCCCAGAGTAAGGCAAGTAATAAGTACACGGCTAAACTCGCCCCGAGATATAAGTGCCCATGGCTTATAGAAGAATTCACATCTCCAGTCTCAGTGCGATTGAGGGAGAGCGGTACTGGCAAATCAAGCTTTGCGCATGTGTCTCAATTGAAGAAATAATAGGAATAGGAATTGTAAACTGAGATGTTCTCCGGGGTAGGCTGAAGGGTTCACCTCTTCATGACCATTGTTTCACAATAGATTAAAGGGGGGGAGTGTAACGGATTAATTGGGGGGAGCACGAACGGCAGTTCGAAGAGCCAAAAAGAGAGGGTGACCGGCAAAAGATGGAACAGCTTGAAATGACGTCAGAGACAAAAGCCGGTTGCCTGTGGGATTCTACTGCGTGGTGAGTGTGTGGTTCGAAGTCTACCGTGAGATGTGACCAGGTGTGGGTTAGCCATCAGCAAGGGGAAGTAGAACCCGGGCACCATTGCAAGTGGTTGGCATGGCGATCAGCCGTGGTGAATGCAGGACAGGCGCATAAGCCTAATCCTGCTAGTTACATGTAATTCAACTTGGTGCATGTGGTGCCTTTGGGAAAGGAGCGGTATGGACTTCGGAGGTGATTTTGCCAGTTAAGGCTGGTAAGAGACGTCGCTTATGTGGAAAGGAGGATTCCATGAGTGGCTGTGAAACCGGAGGACACAGTTGTACACTGTCGACCAGGGCGTGGCTGTTCCAGGCTGAAAGTTCTCCGGACATCCTATATCTTCGGGTGCCGACATCGGGATGAGTATCAGTTTAGTTAATAATACTTTGTAGGAGTGGGAAAACTCCAGAGGGACAGTTAATAAACGGGGGTTGCTCTGTATGAGGCCCTTAATCAGTAAACCGGAGAGCAACTCGGTATAGGTGGAGATTGTCACAGACTGTAAGCAAGATTTCCAGTTAGTATTTTCTTTGTAATTTTGTTGATTTCAAATATAGGAAAGTTGCTTGTTTTCATCTTAAAATTTTCTTGTTAATATTTAACAGAGTTCTTTATCAAATGTGTTGTTTCATTTTAATATTTGTAGGTTACTATGTAACGGAGTCCATTTTTAAAATTATTGTTGTCTTTAATAATTGCTTGTTAATGTTTAACACTTTTCATTATAATAAATGTTATGTTATGCTGTAGTTTGTTGTGTTACTTGGTAGTATCCTGTCACGATCCTGCGGAATACGTTATTAAGGAAAGGGGAAAGGGAAAGGTAGTAGGTGTAAGTAAAACGCTAAAAGGAGGCGTAACAGCCTCTTAGCTACTTTGTATCGATGGTAAGATTAAAAAACCCATAAAAACTTGCTGCCGTCCCGAGGCATAATATATGATACTACCCGTAAAACACCCCTGAACTCCAAATCCCCCCCAAAACAAAATATTATATTTTGAATATTCTTATTCTTTTGATACTTAATAACACATGTTGATCCAGATAAAATTCGTAGCTGTCTGAATGTCATTTTAGACCACCCCAAAAAGCCACCTCCCCAAATTTTTTAAATAATTTTTTGGCCCATAGAAACTCATTAAGCACAAAATAATAATTTTATCTCTAGTATTGTGAACTCAGGACGCAGGAGGTTAATTAGTTTGAGCAGTCTCAATTGTAACTTCTCTTTCGTGCTGCTTGTCAACTGTGAATAAACTTGTATTAAAGTTTATTTACAATTTACAAAGCCTCTCTCTACTATTTGTGGACAATTTTGCAAACACTGAATTAAATGGATCCACTGAAATAGGTTACCTTTTTCTCACACCGTGGTTTATAATCACTGTGTTCTTGTTCCTTTTCGATCTATGTCCTAAAAAGATTTAATCGAGATGCTCTTTGCTATAGACCAAATGAGTTACGAGTAGTTCAGGTGAGTGAAAACTATAAATACAACACACAGTGCACATTTTATTTGGGATTACCCTGAAACTTGCTTTCGGCATCAATATTACTAGTGCAGTAAGCAGCAACATAACAAAGCCTGGAGCCGCTTGTCTTTAGCCTGTAGGATATCAATAGTAGGTCATATAATTTAACAATTTACAGCTCATGAGATATGTAGGTACTTGTAAATCTAGAATCCGTCAGGAGAGTCGGTATCAATACGATAGTGGGGAACAAAAATTATGGAAAGGGGATAGAAGAAATCCATTGATATCAGCCATTGGGATTACTGAGACGGAGTATTACCAAGAAACTTCTTTGAATCTGTTACATTCAATAAAATTGAAGCGTGACTTATAATTGATTTATCAAGGAAGGAGACACAGGGATGGCGTGCATTAGACTGGAAAGCGGGAAGACCCTGGGAAATTGCAGATAAAGCTGAAAGAGGTATCTATCCAATTTTTGAAAAGGAATGAAGAACCCATTTATTTTCATTCGAGATGTCTACAGGAGAAACTTGCAGGAAGGGTTGTAATCTCGGGGTTCAACGAACTCTAAAGGTGAGGTAACTGGCAATCCGTGAAGTGAGGAACAAAGCTTTCACGTTTCTGAACGTTTTACATTTTAAAAACTTGCTTACATTAATTTATTAAACAAGTGTTCAGCCCTTACCAAAAACCAGTTTTATACTGCCTATGCTTTTCATTAACTTAACTTATTAATAATTGTGTACAATGTGTTATGCTTTCTTCTCTAGAAAGCAATCTCACAAATGTTACAACAGGTATGCTTTAGTTCATAGAAATGACCTGCCTAACTGGCGAATCGCATTGCTGAAAATCTTCTGGTTGTAAACAAGCCACTACAAAGTAAAAGTGCTTTAATGCAAAACTAAGAAACGGAACATAGTATGATATAATTGTAAGCCATTAAGGAATTTTGCAACATGTTGTGAGGCAGATATGACCTAAGCCTCGGGAAGTCAGCGCCGGACAGTTCAAGATAAAATAAAATTTAAAAAAAAAAATAAAAAAATCAAATGTGTTGCACCCTCATGACTTTCTCCACTCTTGTACTAACCATTCTGAAAACCTCTTATTCCTGTCTTCTTCGTGTTAGTTGAGACAAACATTTGCATAAATTAGCTTATTGTTTATCTTTACCAAGGAGTAGTACAAGGAGTATAAGAAGAATGTGGGAATACAACAGACTTTGTGTGATAGTTAAATCCTTTAAAACTTTCAAATTTCGTTCTCTTTGTACGGTTAACAATAAATAAATAATGATGTCCCACTTGACAGAACTATAAGTTCTTGAAAATTCACACAAATATAAAGGATTATCTCCAAAATGGTTCACTCTACAAAACAATTTATTTCGGCATAAATTGTGTATTTTAGGAAGATTTTAATTTTTGTGTACTAAGATTTGGTCTATCCCTTACGGTTTACCAATTATGCAAAATTCATTCAGAATAAATAGGATTACATGGGCTATAACCACAATATTCAAAATATACCTACATTTCATTTACCATAAAAATATCTAAGCATTTTAAGCTTAATCGTTAGATCTATTTTCAAGAAAATCAAACTTTTCCAAAAATTTTCCATGTAAAGGGTAGTTTAAGGTGGAAGAATTTTCTTCAAAATCTTCGTATTGCATCCTTGAAAGACATTAAACTTAAATACCAACTTTCATTTTTACGGTTTTTCGTTTTTGAGTTATATTGTCCACAGACAGACAGAAACACAGACACACACACACACACACACACACACACACACACACACACACACACACACACACACACACACACACACACACACACACACACACCTACACCTACCTTTTTTCAAAAATGCTTTCTTGGATTCAGGGGGCCCCAAGACAAATTTCCCGTGAAAGTTTGACATCGAATATTTAGGTGGAGTACAATACTTCCTCTACTTTAATATACGTAGTAGAGAAACTAAAAGGGGCATTACTATTATCTTTGTCATTATCATCATTAGCCATCTGTCATATTTTAAATATTGCACTTTCACTGTTTCCGGACACTTTCTAAACATTTCAAATTTTTTTTTTTCCATGTAAATGATTGTTTGGAATGGAACTTTCTCAAACTCTTCATGTTGCATCTTTGATAGTGCATCTGAGGTAGTGAACTATTGGATATTAGTCGGAGTTTTCGGAATAAAACAAAAATACACTTAGCAGAGCGTGGTTTCGATCCACGGACCTCTGGGTTATGGGCCTAGCACGCTTCCACTGCGCCACTCTGCTCTTGTGTGGTGTGCGCATCATTCGTCATCGACTTGTTCATATCTAGGTCTTATTTAGAACGAAATAAAGATATACCTAGCAGAATGTGATTTCGATCCACGGACCTGTGGGTTATCGGCCCAGGTAAGGCCATCTTTATGTTTACAGACCAGGAGGCTGAAGTAGATTGCGTTAATGACGTCACCATCGGGGGCTCACATTATCGCTTGTTTGCTACCTGCATAACAGAAATGCAGCATATGGTGTGGAGTTGGAATACCAAGAAGATTAGTTGTGTCCTCAATGCGTCAGTAAATAATTACCAGATAATTAATTGAGCAAAAACTTACATTACAAATGTATAGAAATTGTTGTGTGCCGGGTTGTATGTCAAAATATAAAACAAGTGTTCAAAAGTATGTGTTCGTTTCGAAAGGATCCACACAGGAGACAACACTGGGTACGTGCTATTCACAGGGATAATTATGAACCAGGTGTTGCTGCTGTGGTATGTATTAAATCTTTTTCTGAACAGCATATAGTAAAGAAAGTTACTGCCACGCGAAATCATGGAAGTGTTTTTGTAGTACCCAGAACAACTCATAAACCTGCTGAAGATGAATACTCGTCGCTGTTTCATAACTTACCACCATATCTGACTTCTGAACCAGCTCCAAAACGTACGGTTCCAGAGGAAACAAAGGGAAAGTGTTGCAAAGGGATGCAGCAGCATTTCTTAAATGACTCGAAGATGACAAAGTTGATTTTCAGAGCTTTAAAAACAGAATTAATGACATGAAATTAGAGGGATCCACTGTCATCATAAAAGAAAACGATCTGATCTTTTTGAAAATTGATACCAAAGAAATTCCTAAACTTTGAACAGCATTGAAAATTAATTCCATTCGTATTGTTCAGCTTGTAATAAGTTTGTAATACCCTGTCATAAGTTCAAATGGATCTTTGGTAAAGAAAAGTTATTGGTTAAATGGTTCAAATTTGCTCTATTTTAAGTCATCTACATGGTTTATTCATCTGTAAGTGAACAAACACAGCATAAACTACTTCAGGCTGCCAACATGTAAAAGGAATTTTGGGAGCAGGGTTGCCAAACCGTACGATAATATTGGGGGCATACGTAAATTTTAATGTTTGTACCTTGGGAGGAAATGAATAAAGATACAACAGAATATTTCAAAACTAAATTCTAGAAGAATACGTAACATGGTTAATCAAAAGTCAATTAAATGTACTCCTGATACCCTGTTATGGACGTACTCAATTCATTTTCCTCAATCAGCAGCTTATACACAGATACGTGATTCTAATTTACTTTCTTCACCCCATCCTGATTACGCCAGACTACTTTCTCAAACTCGCAGTCTCAATACTAATTCGAAATCATTGCATTTAAAATATTTATGAAAATGCTCAGTGATCACAAAAAAGTAATACTATTGTTGCTGGGTGAAACTGGGAGAGCTGGAGTGGCCATCACAGTTCACGTATGATATAACAGCATTCATCTTCAGTGCTTAATTTCTGAGACAGATGGACAAGAGTTCCTTAAAGTAGAAAACCAGAGAACTAAACTGCACATTTAGTTATCGAGACATACGACATTAATAATCTTGTTTCTGAATGTAACGCAAGAGTTTGCGAATTACCGAATATTCTTTGGACCAGGAAAATAGTAAAAATAATAGCTAACATATTTTAAAAACCCACTGCATTATTTAACGACAGTTTGGTATTATCTACAGGAAAAATAGAGCAAATTCGAGATAAATTGGTATTAAGATGGTAAGAAGTATGCCCTGCCATGAACAACCACGAAAGGGATGATGTGCACTGACACACTAACATACAATAACTTTTAATATGGCCTGGAGTTGTGACGTCACGATTCGCACATCCCGGCCTGTAACATAGAAACAGCTTTGGCACAGCACGCTTACAGTGCGCCACTCTGTTCTAGTGTACTCTACACTTCATTAACATTCATATGCTCATGTCTAAGTCTTATTCAGAACGAAATAAAAATATACGTGATTTCGATCCACGGACCTCTGTGTTATGGGCCCAGCACGCTTCTTCTGCGCCACTCTGCTCCTGTTTGTTGTCAGTTTTATTCACCATTGGTATGTTCATATCTAGGTATAATTTAGAACGGAATAAAACGAAACATGTGTTGCACTCACAGGACTTTCTTTACTGTTGTACTAACCACTCTTACAAACCCTTATTCCTATATCTTCTTCGCGTTAGTTGAGATCAACATTAATAGAAATGATCTTATTGTTTATTCCCTTGTAGGTGCAACAGGAATATTGGAATACAAAAGGCTTTGAGCGATAATCAGATTATTTAAAGCTTTGAGATCCCGTTCTCTTTCCACGCTTAACATATAACAAATTAAACAACGATGTTACAGTTCACGAAAATTTTGTTTTCCGAAATTGACACTAATAACAAGGAATATCTCCGAAATGATTCACTCTACAAAAAAATTATTGGATCTAAATTGTGTGTTTTAGCAGAATCTACATTTTTCGTTGAGTAACATTTGGTCTATCTCTTAAGGTTTACGAGTTATTCAAAAGTCATCCAACGTAAGCAGGACTACAGAGGCTATAGCCAGAAAATTCAAAATATACATTTCATTTGTCAAAAAATATCTTAAACAAATGCCATTTTAATAGGTTGGGGCTATTTGCTTCAAAATCTTTGTGTCGCATCCTTGAAAGATATTAAACTTAAATACCAACGACTTTTCGTTTTTGAGTTACGTTGTCCACAGACTGACAAACACACAGAAACAGACACAGACTGACACACACACACACACACACACACACACACACACACACACACACACACACACACACATACATACACACACGCACCGTTTTCTAAAAATGCTTTTTTTTTATACAGGAGATCATTGGAATGAAGATCATTATGTGGTGCAAAATCAAAAAATAACAAACACACATACAGATATATGCCTGGTGGAAGATTATGCTTCGGCCAGACGTGATCCAGAGAGTCTACATGATGAGTGTAACAAATATATCCAATACAACTACTGTCAATAAAGAACTGTTTAGGCCGGAAAAAAAATATATTAGTTTGTGTATTTGAAGCGATCTAGCTTCTTGATGAACGGACATAAGTGGTGTTTTATTTAATTGTCACGGAAACATTATGTATACAATTTTATAATGCATTGCTACCTTAATTTGAATGAATTTAGTCACAATGTAGTGTTAAAATGTAAGAAAAAGTTTAATTTCAAGAGAGATTTGGCCACATCACCTTAACATTAAATTGCGATAAAATTCATTCGAATTTAGGTAGAAATGCATAACAGTATTGTTCACACAATGTCCGCGCGACATTAAATTTCACTAATTATTAGTGAAATAAACCATTTATACCCATTCGTCAAGAAGCTAAATGTCTCCAAATATTTGACACATCTTTTTTTCTTTCGGTGAAACGGCTCTTCATTGACAATTACTGTATTTGACATATCTGTTACACTCATCAATCATCATGTAGAATCTCTGGCTAACATATCGTGTTGAAGAAGTGACACCTCGTATCTGCTTTTTTGTCAAGTTTACACGTGAAACAAAAAACACTTTATAGCTCAGGAAGTGATAGCTTTTAAGATGTTAATAACACGAATGCTATTCTTATCTACCTATTAATCCATTCTGCCAACAATTTTTATAATTTGGATACTATTCTTTGTTTTAGTCTAGTTATGTGTTTGCACTACAGCAAACATTCTTACATATTGCAGATACGTGTTTTCACTTCCATATCACTGCCATCATTTTGTTACAAAGGTTTATTAGGGATCAAGAATTATCTAGTTTAATTATATTTTAATAATAATAATAATAATAATAATAATAATAATAATAATAATAATAATAATAATAATAATAATAATAATAATAATAATAATAATAATAATAATAATAATAATAATAATAATAATAATAATAATAATAATAATAATAATAATAATTTATTTATACACAAAGTTTCAATATTTACACATCTTTCTCTGCCTAAAGAATCTTTTTCTCCACTCATCCCTATCTATTCAATTTTTTCCAGTCCTCTTACTCTCATTCCAGTTCTTATTTCCCGCATCCATGAGTTTCCAGGTCTTCCTCCTCTTCTTCTTCCATTCCAACATCTTTCTCGGTAATCTATCTTCACTCACTCTTCTAATATGTCCGTACCAACTCAGCTGTTGGTAGTTTAATGTGGAGTTCTTAATACTCATTTTTTTCTCTTATAATATTATTTCTTATTTTTTTTCAATCTTGAGCATCACAATATCAAATACTTTGTTAACGGCGCTGTGAATTGCCAGCTGCATGCCGGAATTTCTTCTGTAGAGTTTTTAAGCGTGTCAGTAGGTCTACTGACATGGGGTGTCGCTTTTAAGCAGACTTTAAACAGAAAATAAAAAAAAGTCGGTCCGGGGTGGGCTTTTATTTACGACCCTGGGATCAGCAGGCCAGTCCCTGACCAACTAGGTCACCCAAATCAAATATGGGGCAGTCTAAGGTAGATAAGCTAGACGCCTTGAAAGGGGACATTGCCAATTAACAGACTGGTAGTACATGAGCAAATTAAGAGACGTGCTGACAGCAAGAAAGATTCCTAGAGGGAGGTCTAGAGAAGATGCCCTGAAGGAAATCTGTAATATACCGAATGAAAATTTACAGAAAAAGATATATTATGGAAGATCACACACACCAGTTTTTGTTGTTGAAGATTTTCAAAGCAATAGTCCATAAAATATAGGTGCAAAACTTGAAATTCAGGTGGTACAAAACATGAGCCACGCTCAACTGCAGTGTATACATTCCCATGTAATCTATTTCCTATACTTTTAGATTCATTTACTATATACCACTGTTCAGGATCATAATGTGTCTCCAAAATTCATTCTCTCTCATACAGTCATAGACCAGAAAGCCAGTTTAACATTGTCAATCAAATATTCACACGCCCACACATTCAACAACTCACAATTTCAAATACCCTTACCTACAAAATCCCGCCATCAAAATACAAATCGAATAACTTTACTGTTTTCTGTATGCCAAATATCAAGAAAGTCCTTCCCAGCTTTATTGAATGCACAACGGCATAAGTCTGATGGCAGTACTCATTTTTACTTTCTCTACTGGTAAGTAGACATTTTACCGGAACCATATTTTGAGGCCCCCTGAATTAAAAAAAAACAAAAAAACAACAACACATTTTTAGAAAAAGGTCCGTGTGTGTGTCAGTCTGTGCGTCTGTATGTCAGTCTGTGGACAGCATAACTCAAAAACGGAAAGTACTTTAAAAACCAAAGTTGGTATTTAAGTTTAACGTATTTTAAGGATGCGACACGAACATTTCGAAGAAAATAGCCCCACCCTAAACTACCTTTTAGATGTAAAGTGTTTCGAAAATTTTGATTTCCTTGAAAATGGCTCTAACGATTTTGATTAAAATGCCATATGTTTGAAATATTTTCATAACAAATGAAACGTATATTTTTAATTTTCCGGCTATAGCCTATGTAGTCCTGTTAAGTGTGGATGACTTTTTTTAATAACTCATAAACCGTAAGAGGTAGACAAAATGTCACTGTTCAAAAAAACGTAGATCTCGCTAAAACACACAATTTATGTCTGAGTAAATTTTTTTGTAGTGAACCATTTCGGAGATATTCCTTGTTATGTGTGTCAGTTTCTTAAAACTTAAAACTTTCGTGAAATGGAACATCATGGTTCATTTTTTTATATGTTAAGTGTGCAAAAAGAACGGGATCTCAAAGCTTTAAAAGATTTGACTATCGCTCAAAGCGTACTGTATTCCCATATTCCCCTTGTACCTACAAGGAAATAAGCAATTACAAATTTCTGTAAATGTTTATCTCAACTAACACGAAGAGGATATAGGAATTAGAGCTTGTAAGAATGGTTAGTACAAGAGTAGAGAGAGTCATGTGAGTTGTAACGAGTTAGGGCACCGCTTTGGTAACGGGTCCGGCTGGTCGCCCATTTGGTGACGACTCACTTAGGGTTCGATGCCTCGGTAGCTCATCCGGTGCAGTAGCTGCCTCTGCGCTGTACGCCGCTACGTTGATTTTGTATTGGATTAGGTACCGGGATTTAGGTGGGCATGAGTAGGATATTTCTCAGGCGCTAGGTTAGATGACCAAATACAGCACAGAAGTTTTGTGATTTTATTCTCCACCGCATCAATGCCTCGAAGTACACACCTGGGCGAGTTTCTGATATCGCGTTTTAATATAACTATTTGCTTCCACCTTACACTAATCTGTCACTTTTCACACAGCGACGTTTCTGGCGTGAAACTAGACATATACGTGTTACAGGTTCACACTGATAGCCACAGCACGACAGAGTCGTTCTATTAAAATTTTCCCTATTTATGTATCTCACCCACGCGCTTTCTCTAGTCCCGTTATGGGGAGGGGGGTATATTTTCCCCAGGTGTGTCCTTGGACTTTTAAGGCAAAGCCGTTCCTTGGCGCAAAATGACAAAAGATGATGGTCCTTTGTCGATTTCTGGCCTTCAGAAATGCACTCAGGTCAACATACTTTCAAGAGGCAAATTCTTTCACAATTCATAATACAAAAATTATGCTTATACCTATGAGTCTTATGTTTACATTCTGGTTCTATAATTACACACACACACACACACACACACACACACACACACACACACACACACACACACACACACACACACACACACATATATATATATATATATATATATATATATACATGGAAGTTCCCGTCTCAGAGTGCAGCACATAAGATTTTTTCTACTTATTTAATTTTCAATACATCAAATTTATATGCTCTAATTTCTAATTATGCTCTAATGCTCTAATTACTGATTTTTGTATTTTATTATTTGCATTATTCTGTAAAGACTGTTTATTTCATATTTTCGGTAAAATATAACAAATATTTGTATTTTTACATTAACAACGGTTTTGGATTTTATTATGTATGTACATCATTGCGATTAAAAATCTGAGTTATACTGTTGTTGGGATTCTAAAAAGCAATAATTAGAATCGTTTTCTTTCTAACATCGAGGTTCTGTTTTCTCTTCCATGCTTTGTACGCGTACTATTATTATTTCTTAAAACTTAGGTTGCTACAATAAAATATTTTATCGCAAACTTACATAAAACCTTTCTTGGCAAGGATGCATCTCCTCATATTGGTGTTCGTTTTTTATACGTAGGTTTCTAGTTTGATAATAAGTTGATTAAGTCATTTGAGAGACATTTCAAACTAAATGAATTCTTTTTATCCCCATTATGTGTATGAAACCAAATATAAAAGACCCCATAATTTAAACATGAACATAGCATAGGATGAATATTCAAACACGTCCGTTTCCATTTCTTGTAGGCCTCCAACAGAACCTTGTAGGGAGCAGCCGGAAACACTGCACTGGGATAAGTGTGGCTGTAAATTGCACATTGTGAAATTTGCGCGCCATGTTTTGCGTGCTATCGGAGCAATTTATCCTCTGAAGGGTACCTATCTCAACATAGGATGCATGAGACATCCATTTTATGCTTTGATGAGATTTAAACTGTTTTGTGCAGTAAGATTCTGTCTATCTCTTGCGGTTTATGAGATTTGAAAAGGTCATTCAGAATTTACTATGAGGACTTCAGGGGACTACTGGGCTATTCCCAGAATGCAAGATTGATATACATTTTTCACGCCACTTATTCCACCAACTGCTCCATCATCACCGTTCCAACCATCTATTTCGCCTGCACTTCATATCACTCTTCTCACTCTCATACCTGGTGCTGGGCTGACCACCCGCCTCCAAGTCTTCACTCTGTCCGGTCCACAAGGTTCGTCTGCTGTCCCGCTGTTTGTCTACAAGGTTCGACAGGTATCTGACTCTAGGAGTTTTTGTCACAGGGTTCTAACTCCTAGGGGGTTATCCTCCATATGGGGAGGGTAATCGACAAAGTAGAGAAGAAATATGTGTATTTTAATCAAACACGTTAGTCTTTTTGATAAAATAAAAAATCGAAGAATGTTCCATTGTAACAACATTTTGATTACCAAAGATTTTGCCTAAAAATATTCGTGTTGCATCCTGCGAAAATTCTGCACATAAATACTGAGTTCGGTATTTAATTTATGTTTTGTTTTTTAATTATGCTGTTCAGAGACACGACGCTCATTGCAGATATTTTTCTTAAAATGCCTTTATTATTATTATTATTATTATTATTATTATTATTATTATTATTATTATTATTATTATTATTATTATTATTATTATTATTATTATTATTATTATTATTATTATTATTATTATTATTATTATTATTATTATTATTATTATTATTATTATTATTATTATTATTATTATTATTATTATTATTATTATTATTATTATTATTATTATTATTATTATTATTATTATTATTATTATTATTATTATTATTATTATTATTATTATTATTATTATTATTATTATTATTATTATTATTATTATTATTATTATTATTAGTATTATTATTAGTATTATTATTATTATTATTATTATTATTATTATTATTATTATTATTATTATTATTATTATTATTATTATTATTATTATTATTATTATTATTATTATTATTATTCAGGGAATTTCAATATCAATTTTTGGTTTTTAAGACATTTCCTTAGGTAAGTAGTAGAGAAAGTAAAGAAGTTTTACTGTGATTCGATAACTAGAGGCAAACTTTCCCTGTAATGTCATCCAAAAGTGCAGAAAACTTGCGGTAAACAAATTTTACCCAATGAATGCTGTTGCCAGAAGAGTGACGGTAGATTTTCAGGAGAGGAATGTTGTTCGTCAAAAATATGAATCGGAAGCGTTGCAATCTGTGTATCACAAGAGCAGAAAAAGGAGAGTACTACCACGCGACTAGGTGAGTGACTTTTACCATGATTTTCCTGCTTACTATCTTGAGTATTTGCACCTGAAGTAATTTGAATTTTAATTAAACGCCGTATCTTACATTTCCTATACACACATGCAGGGTAGAATAAACACCGGTATATGCACATACATTAAAATTATCATTATAAATGTCTTCAAAACAAAACAGCGCGCAAAGCATGCAACTCTCATGTTTATCATCTTAAGCGATTTACCAATAGTAGTGACGTCATTATTGCCAATAATTTTCCAATGACTTATGCATATAGTAGTATTTTAACATCTTTCATCAGCTGTTAAATATGCGTATTATAAACACGTAGTTCACAAAATAGCCAACAATATATGAATCTGCGAAGAAGCAATAGGTGAAACAATGATGATTTAGCGTAGGAATTTTATAACTTCTTTAAGTAATACCTATGCATTCAAGCCATGTCATTCAATACAAAGAATGTAAACTACGGCTCCCAGATGTCACTGAAGACAGATCTGGTGAGTGTCTGCAAACGTCATCACAGTGGGGCTAGTTTGTAACCTGCGACGTCCTTTCCTAAAATCTATAAGGAGCAACTTGAGACATTGTAAACAAAGACAGCATATACACTGACCCTCTCACTCGTACACCTGCCATGAGGATGCTTTCGATGTCACTCTTTCCGCAGAACCGTCAGTGGCGGCCGTTTCCTCTCCAGAGTATTCATGTACTTTATCCATTTGCTTTATACGTATCTTAAGAGTGATTAGACACCAATCGAGACTGCCTCAAGTAATTCATCTTTATCCCAACAAACTTTCTCCTTCTTTTATGTATTTTCGTTCCTTGTCCAACTGTTGGATGCCACACTTGATGGCGCATTTTCAAAAAATAACTATTAGGTTATTGGATTTTAATGTTATACTGTGTTTGGCAACATCTTTCTTTACTTTGTCATCTTAATTCATTTGCACAGAAATTGCAAGCTAGATAGGAAGATGCACTACTGTATGTTCTGCTAACTTAGAATTAGTACCAATTTCATAATTTCAAAACAGGTTCTTCATTGGCTTAATGGTATCAAAGAAATCTATTTCTGTGACTCTTGATCGAATTCCATATTGTTTTCACGTAACCAGTCCTGCATTTCGCTCTTTAAACTGAGTGACTCAGAAGTCTTATTTACTTCCGCTGAACAATTAGGTGCAAATATTGTACGCTCTCAATTTGTAAGTGCCTCAGACTCATTTTTAAAGAAGCTGTGAACATTAATTATAATTTTTAGATCATGTGAATGCAATGGATCTCTTTTCAACACCGGATTGAATGCCAGTTAACACAAGAACAAGTATCAAATAAAGTGTAATGTTCAAAAGTTCTAATCTCAGCATTTCGTAGTATTAAATTGCACTGCCTATACAGTAATCTTGTCATTAAGTTAAAAACAAAATAACACGAGACGACACTACACAACAATATACAGTTCAATAAACTCCAATAAGACGCAAGCAAAACAGAGTGTAGTAGTATTGGCCTACACTGAAAACCTCGAGTGGGATCCTGCCCTACTGCTAATTTATTGTTCACTAAAAGTGAATGACATCATTGGCCATTTTAAAGGAGCGGACAGCATTCTCAACTTATACGTCACAAACATGAACACCTGTGAAAGTTCAACTGTATTTATTTTAATGTTTAGAAATTCCGATGCCTGATACTGACAAATAACTTGCGAACTTGTAAACAGTTTCTTTACATTTCACGCCAAACAATGCTTTTAAATGCAAACAGAAACTATAGGATCCATAATATGTTTATGCTTTATGTCGGTGTTCTTATATTGAACATTGGTTGCAAGGAATAGCAATGCAAAATAAAATCAATACCTTCTTTAGTCGCAGGTAGTTAAGCAGGTAGAGAGGCAGGCAGGCAGTGAAGTAGGCCAGTAGGTACGCAGTAGGTAGGTAAGTACGTCGGTGGGTAAGTAGATAGGTCGGTAGATAGGTAGGTAGATAGGTAGGTCATTTGGTAAGTAGGTAGGTAGACAGGTGGGTAGATAGGTATAGGTGGGTAGTAGCTAGGTTATCGGTAAGTTGGTTGATAAATATATAGGAACGTACGTAGTTAGGTGCGACTTTGGCAGGTAGTTAGGTAGGTGGGTACTTGATGGGTAGGTAGGTAGATACGTGGGTACTTACGTAGGGTAAGTAGATACGGTACGTATTAATTGTAGTATAAAGCTTGAAGGCACAAAGGAAAAGTGACGTAAGCTTCACTAATGGTTGTTCTGTAACAACGGATGTAACTTTAAAACATGCAATAAACATTGTCGCAATTTGTCTGTAAGCGAAACAAAAACATAGCTGTAATTTTCCTTTAGAACATAATTTTGCATTGCAAAATAACTAGGGAAAAAGCATTCTGGATGTTTTATGTAACATTTACTTTATTATCTATTCATTTAAATTAATTGTTTGCCGGGTACAGGTCAAATGAAGTTACCATTTTGAGCTGCATTTTATGAAGAAATATTTCATTTTAAAGCAAATAATTAATTTTCGCGAAATAATATTTATTAATGCAACTTCTCTTGGGAAGCAACCAGTCTATTGTTCATGGGTTCCAATTACGTCGCCTCGGAAGGACATTGGTCAGGTAGCCAGTGTTGTCTTTTCCCGGGCTAGCCAAGGAGGGACATTAGGGAAAACAGGCACTGCGTGTTACTTATGTAAATATACAACAGCCACCCCTCTATAGATATGCATACATAGAGGCCGCCCCCTTGCAGCCTCCCTTAATTTAAATTGCAGATTTCATTAAAATGGTGGTAGGTACCTGAGTCCCCCAGCCGTACCCCCTCCCTCCACAGAGAGAAGGGTGAAGTCAATGCTCTGCGTTGGGAAAGATAGGTCAAACCTAATTATTCTGAAGATTACATTCATAAGCACGAGTCGGCCGTTGGAAGGGTTGGAGGGAAGGTATTAAAATCTTTTAATATCGTCCTTGCTCCCTCTTTTCATGCATCAACAGCAAAGCCAACCCTCCTCACTCTTTATGCTCCTTCCTTTTTCTTTTTTAAATATAAACTTGCCTTTTTTTTAAAGCCAATAAAAATTAATGACACACGGCAAGAGCAAATTCCCTCTCGAGATTTTCTACCCTCGTTAAAGCGGAGTAGGATGTTGGAGTAATAGCAGATGGGCCATAAGGCCGCAATAACAAATGTGGGTCCTAATGTTTTGTTTTAATTGCCGTCTCTGTAATTGAATTACGGGAAAGCGAAAACAGTGGAGATGGGATGAGAGAGATATTTCCAACTATCTCTATTCCTTACGATTAGCTTCCCCGACCGAGATAATACAGAGCGAGTATAAATGCTGCTATCGATTTAAAGCGGGAGTAATTCAAGTTTAATGAAATACGTTTACTTTAAATGATTACTACGAAGAAAGAACTACCAAAACAATACCTCTAGTCCTAAAACTTTAGATCAGGTCAGATCTTGCAATATTGTATAGTTAGAATAGTTTTGTGCCATTCAACCATTCTTTTTAATATAGTGCTTGGATTAGATATAGTGCTTAATTCTAAATATCTTTAAGTGAACAACGTAGTCTAGAAATAAAGAATTTACACTGAGTTAAATTACCACTCTTCTTTAAGTTCTCAATGTTTATGAACTATTTTATAAATCACCAAAATTAAGTGGTTATTTGTATTCATACCTTGTGGGTTGAGTCTATAAAAGCATTCCTTCAACAGAAAAACAATAAAGTATACCCTTAAAACATGTTAATTCATGAACCTTTCTCTCCGAAACTGCTTGCAATACAGAAACACACTTTTGCATACTTGTTCTTAGTATAATCAGTTATTTTCAGAACCTAAATTATTTAGTTATGTATATCAGTTTAATAGAAATTAAAACCGTTATTTCATGGTCAAAAAATGTGGAAAATTTGTAAGGTTGTTGCTTTCTTAATATCACGCCACTCATTCCATCAATTCCTCCACAACCACCTTTCCATTCGTCCATATCGCCTGTATTTCATATATCCTCTTCCTCACTCTCACACCTGGAGCTAGGCTGACCATCCGCTTCCAGGTCTTCACTCTGTCCGACAGGCAATGGCACTGGCTTGTAACCCTAGGGGGTATTATTTGTTATGTTGGATCAAAGAATTTTTATAGACGCAACCACATAAGCCAACAATGCACATAACCATTTGATATAATTGCCATGATTTATAGAATAACGCATAAAAGTTTCTGAAAAAGAAACACGGAGAACTTAAGAGCAATTTAACCCACTAAGATGTAATTTCTGTATGTTCGGAATAGCTTATCCCCTTAATTGATAAAACCATTTTAGAAACTTTGTTATCCATTTAAAATTAGTGTTTCTGACCTGAGTTCTGTCTCGCTTCTCTGTTTGGTTTGTCTTTATTTTTGCAGTTTAATGTATTATTACCATAGATTACAAATTCCATTATTTTAATGTTTTACCCATGCTCAGTTTTTATGCTACATTTAGAACTATATACGTTGTGTTACCCCTTATTCTTTGTGCATACAGAAAATACAACTGAAGCAATTTTCAAGTGTCTTCTGATTTAGATGGTACAGAAAGAGTATAATATAAATATAAGTCCTATTTTTCAATATCCACCGTTTTTATTTTGCACCGTAAATCCCAAGATTTACCCAGGACTTGTTTCGGAGTGCCGCATTCAAGGCGTCTTGCAATATTGTGGCTGTATTGCCTCTTGAAGTCGTGATCTCTGCTCACTAGAATCAAAGGATGTGACCCAGGTTGGCACTGGGTCAAGTCAGGACTGGAATAAAGGTCAGCAGATGTGAACTTCCAATAACAAGAACTTCAACTTTGTTACTGCCTCTGGATTTATCCCACAGCAGCTCAAGCTATATACGGTGATTCAACTGTGGTTAAATCTCTCAATGCAGTGCCTATATGCCATAAAAATATATTATTATAACACAGCAGCATTTTTAATGTAGTCTATTTCATTATTTTAAGTTATTTTGTTGCAAAGAAGATTAAAAGTGTCACTTTTTTGACTCTAATTTACTTTTGGAAGGTAGTATTCTTAATTTACCTGCTGAGAACCTAAATGGGGAAAATGTGATACACAGGAAGTAAAGAATCACATTCCTGTGTGTTTTCTTGATTAGATTCATTTGACATGATTTAGCTAGGTTAATGTTGATTTCTAATGTTTCTTAGTGGAATGATCAGAATTAATTGTAATTCTGTTTGGTATAGCGCATTCATGTTAGACCTTTTAAAGAAGGTTGACGTTTTACGTCTGTTTTATTTTAATTTTGTTTTCTTAGCTAAAATATTATGCTGGAAGTATTAGTCCGTTATATTAAATAGGTTAAAGAGTTATTTGTTCTATATATCCAACCATCTTAACTTGAAATAGCTTTGTATGTTTTATGTTTATGAATAGTTAAAGTGTACATGAAATTTTTTTAAGTGATAATTTGGTAATTGTGTTTATTTGGTTTTCATTCTGGCTGCACATAAAATAAACTAGGATGGAGCTGTTATTTATATTATTGTTATTATTATCATCATAATCATTATTATTATTATTATTATTATTATTATTATTATTATTATTATTATTATTATTATTATTATTATTATTATTATTATTATTATTATTATTATTATTATTATTATTATTATTATTATTATTATTATTGTTATTATTATTATTATTATTATTATTATTATTATTATTATTATTATTATTATTATTATTATTATTATTATTATTATTATTATTATTATTGTTATTGTTGTTGTTGTTGTTGTTATTATTATTATTGTTATCACCATCATTACTTCTTCCGTCAGTTCGACCCTGTTCATATTCCCCCTATTCCCCATACAGTTTTTGTTCTTGTAGTTTTCCTCTCCTCCTTCTGCTTTCATCATGTCATTTCAAAATCATCTTGGGAAGATAATTAGGATTTATAGGTGAAAGATAGACTGGAAAAAGGGGAATGTACTTTCAACAAACTGAGGGAATCCAATTTGAAAGTTTCAACCTTTAGTATTGTCTATAATAATACATATACCTAAATTATTATATTACTTGAGATTAGTCGAATGAATTTATATTGTACATAGATAATAATAATTAAAGTATGGAACTAACGTTTATAATTTTAAAAACATGGAAAATGAAGTAAATGCACATTTTTCACGAAAATAAAGGGGAATGTCAGTGCTATCAACACATTATTATGACAATGAGGAGTGTCACTTGCAACAAAGCATAACAATTAAAATCTCTTAGTTAATAGTGAGAAAGAGTGTCCATGAAGTATGTTCTCTCTGGTACACAAAATGACCTAATGACTTGCAGATCAGTAAATTTTGCTGCAAGCATTGGGTGTAAATCTGAAATACAGCCCTCAATATTCCCAGCATGTTTGCGAAAGTGGAGTTAGTTCATGTAAAGTAACGCATCCATTTACCTTCATAGGATGTCTCTGGAAGAACGAGCTCACTATCTGGTGTTTCTGGTAACTGTAGAGTTGATCTTGGAGCGCCTACAACAGGCCATTGGAACTGTCCCTGTATTCCATGAATCATGGATGCTCAATGAAAATCACAAGTTCCCTTATGGGCCATGTTTTAATAGGGCAAACTTTTCTGTAGAGGGAATTCAAAAACTTGGTTGACGAATTATTGGTTGATCAACTTCGATTACATATAAAGGAAAGGGGTTATTTCTGGCACTTCTACAATGATTCGCCCAGTCTTCTGGCGTTTCAGCGGCAAAATTCTGATTAATTAGGTTATGTTTCTATTGCACTCTAAGTACGAGTGCACACGAACTGGAAACACTATGTTTGCAGAAACTAGCCGTTTGACATGGTATGCTACAAAGTGAAGAAATCCAAAAACAGACCAAATTTCTTTATTACCTCAATTATTGGACCCAAACTATGTCTCTTCTTGGTTGATGCCATACTTGCGTTACCGTTCTCTTCCTCAGGCATTGTAATTATTTGCAAAATAAGCAATAAACAACAGTCATGAACAACTAAAACATGGTAAGATGAAAACTGACTATCAACGTAGATCATGTGATGACATTCTCCTTTCATCAGTTGTACATGACTTCTGTAACGTGTGACTTTCCGGTTTATTTGGTTGGACATTGTCTTACACTATTCTCCTGCTCATAAAATATATCTTGGTACTGTTACTTCACTTTTTGTTTTACATTGACATTCCCGCTTATTCTCGTATACCCTTCAGATCTACAAAGAGGTAAGCTTGTCTTAGCTTGAAGGAAAACTGCTGTAATGCGCAAAGTGCCTAACAGAAATTACTGTTAATATCAATGTTTATTATTGTCATTATTATTATATTTTTAGACTTATTAATCTGTTCACTAATAAAAATTAATAAGTATATACACATTTATTTATGTATGTACCTACTTATATGTTTATTTCACTATAAATATCTGCAACTGGACTCAAAGTTTAAAAGAGTCTATGTACATCTTTAGTTTTTTCTTTTAATTCTGCTTACAGATGCACCTAAATTGCCACCAGCAAATGTTAATTCCATTCGCACAATACAGTAAGATATTCGCAACTCTCGAAACACTTCCCTTAATTCGTCTTTAACCATTAAATCCGACCTTCAACGTAAAGCGCACTGTTATCCCTGTTTTTTCAAAGCGATTTTTAAAAGGTCGCGATAGAAGAAAAGTGCTCATAAATCGTTTCCTTCTACTCAACATGACCTATGCTTACATAAATTCTGAATATACTTATTTAGTCCTTCCTCTCAAAACAAATTATCTATCAGGTTAAAAGTGAAACAATGCAACAATTGTTACTCTTTTCAGAATGATATGCAATGAGAATAAAGTGTTCCCTGATAGCAGCAACCGGCTTTCTCACTTTAACCCGTTTTGTGCAATCTTGTAGAACAAATGTTGCATGTGGTGCTATGTAATATGAATGCAAGCCATTCGCATAAGCAGAGCGTTTAATACTCCACTCACTACCCTATGGCTCATTTGTAACAATAACCGAAGATGTATTGCCGCTGGTCGGGTAAGTACGTCATTTAGGGAGGAGCTCTGTCTTCTGGTCCATATGTGGGTCCAGATTAGCGCCGTTATCTGAGATGAGTTACGGCCGTTTATTCCAGGTTACTGCTCCAGTGCCTCCAGCACTCTGGAACGATTACTGGAGCACTGTGCTACTCCTTGACTCGGAAAGAAAGACAATGGACACAGCGGGGAAACTTCCAGTTTAGCTTCCTTCATATCCCAGGGGAGATCTCCGCAAGCTTCTCTATTTGATTACAGACTAATAGTTTCGTGCTACTTCAGGGGTGGTAAAACTAGGACGTGCACTCTGTTTATCTGTTAATACAAACAAAAGAAAGGCTTTGTTCAAGAAAGGAACAAAAGTCTGCTTTATATGAAATGAAATAATTTAGAAAAGTTCCTCTACTCTTGTTTTGCGCTATGATGTAACATTTAACTATTATTGATTAAGCAAATAATGGAACTCAACGTCAATGCAACACTCGTCATAGTGTGTTTATAAATTAGATCTACAAACTTTGGGAAGAATTAGACAAACTTTCGTTGTATCACTTCCCTGTGGTAGGGAGAGCAAATATTGTAAAAACTAAACCCCTAGCGCAATAGCCCATGAAGTACCAAGCTTTGCCGCCCAACCGCTGCATCCCCCACCTCTGCCCACTATAGGCGTCATATGTGGGGTGCAGTATTGGAGGGTAGCTCCTCAGTTGGTCCCTCGGGATCTAACGAGGCTGAGTGCACCCCGTGTCAGACCTCTCAGCAGGGGAAAAATCCTCATGCTGGTACCGGGGATCGAACCCGGGTCCTACGTGCCAGAGGCAGAGGAAATACTGTATTGCAGCCAAAAGTTCGATATCCAGATTTCGCACTCCCCAAAACAAACTACCCTTCAGATGGAAGATCTTTCAAAATAATACGTATCCTGAAAAGTGGCTCTAACGAATTTAATTAAACTATCACAAAATAAGACTCCTAGTATGACCTTAAAATTTCAATTAAATAACACCATCCATAACAATAATAAAAGGAACAAAAGAGTATGTTTGTGCAAAGGTGAACTAATGAAACAAACGTAAAACGGTTTAAGAAACCCCTTGCATTTAAGCTGAGAAGTATCTTAAACGTACTGAAGAACATAGGCATTTATTTTGCACTATATCAGACTCCAAGCAAACACATTTTAATCCAAAATTTGTTTATGGAGGAATGCAGGAATACCGTCCACATTCATAAATATAGGTAATAAGCGTTCTCAAATCATACATCCTCTAAAGATTTGTAAAGAACATTAAAATCGAGATGTTTGTGTTCAATTATTGTTTGTCAGTTAGAGTTTATAGCATTATCATAATTTTGTTTCTGTATATATAGTACTTGTTCCGAAGATGATTCTCGTGATTTTTGTTCGTTTCAAAACAAAAGTAAAATCTCTCCAGACAGCAATATCTCTGGTATCCTTAAACTATAGCAACACGTGGTTCAAATAATATGAAGAAAATCATTACCTAGCAACAAGATTGATTTTTAATTTAAAAATTAGAATTAAATAAAGTGAATTGTAATTGAATTATAGTTTAGTTAACTCATACATTTTTAAGCATTTATGCGCTTTTTCTCCAATGTTGGTAAATAAACGTATGTTTGCACACTTTAGAACTATCTGTAACCAGAAATGAGTATTTATAACGTTACCAAATAGCTTTTAGAAGAATTAACAGTTTATCTGATTACCCTATATCCCGTAACTCTGAAATATAGATATATAGAGTTTACCAACCGATTTTTCATTACTAATTCGTACATAAAATTAATTTCCCCAGTGATGCATTTGGATGACGCAACCTAACTGCCTTATATGCAAAAGCTCTATATTGGTATCTCGTTAAGCACGGATGGCGACAATTTTAATTTTTGTAAACAGTTGCATCTACCGTTGGGCTTTTAATATAATTGAATTGTTTCATTTAGTATTTAATAACGCGTAAAGTAAAGTGTTATTGTTTGCATAGCCATTAATTTTATGGCGTAAATCATAAACCAGTGTGAGAGTATATCAGTCCCATGCAGAAGATACAAACATATTACAGTGCATAGCATAAATTTGCTAATACAGAGTATATTTGAAATGCTTACAAACACGTCATAACAAGCCTTGTCATTTCTAGTAAAGTCCTACTCATGTCACATTTTGATGTATGAAAAGTACTTGTGCATTTAAACCATAGTGTTTTGAGTTACCCATTACATGCTAAGAAACGGTTGTTACACCACTGTCTTCAATATCTCCACTTATAGTAAACAGAGGAAATATTGTATTCCACCCATGAAGCCGATATCAAGACCCCGTAAATATATTTAAAACCCTCAGAATACAAACTACATTCTTAATTTCTCTACTACGTAAAGTAGAGGAAGTATTGTATTCAAACAAAAAATTTGATGTCGATATTTTGCTGGAAATATGTTTTGAAGCACCCTGAAACCAAAAAAAAAAAGTATTTTTTGAAAAAGATCCATATGTGTGTGTGTGTGTCTGTCAGTGTGTTTGCCTGTGGACAGTATACCTCAAAAACGAAAAGTTGGTTAAAAATCAAAGTTGGTATTTAAGGTTAATGTCTTTCAAGGATACAACACGAAGATCTTGAAGAAAACTACCTTTTATATCGAAAACGTTCGAGAATTTTGATTTTCGTGGAAATGACTGTAACAATTTTATTTTGCATAGCTGGTAAACCCTAAGAGATAAACCAACTCTTACTATAAAAAAATGCAGGTCTTGCTAAAATACACTTTTTTTTTTTTTGAGTGAACCATTTCGGAGATATGTCTTGTTACTTGTGTGAGTCTTGGAGGACTTATACTTCCATCACAAATGGAACATCATTATTCATTTTTATATGTTAACCGTGCAAAGAGAACAGAATTTGAAAGCTTTAAAATATTTGATTATTTATTGCCCAAGGCTTCCTGTATTCCCATATTCTTCTTGAACCTAAAAGGAAATAAGCAATAAGATAATTTTTGCAAATGGTTGTCTCAAGTAACATGAAGAAGATATAAGAGTAAGAGTTTGTAAGAATGTTTAGTACAAGAGCAGAGAAAGTCATGTGAATGCAACACATCAGATTGTTAAAGTAGGACTGTGAGTGCGTGTTTGTATCTGTGTGTGTATATGTGGGTGTCAGTCATTCTGTGTGTTATTAACATAACTTAGAAGCGAAATTATGCTATTAGTGAACCAAGAAACCAAAAATCAACTTATTTTAACAAAATGGCTCAAATAACACTTCAGGGGCACCAGTTTGGAAATCAGATAACCTTAAGATCCAATAGAAGGGACATTAAAATGGCAGAATCAAAAGTTAGTCATAACAATAGATTAAGTTAGAAAATTAAGTAAAGTAAGAGGTTAAGATCCATATAGATAATCACATCGCGATTTTATGTGACATCACATCAGGAGAAGACTGCATGAATGAGGAATTCTTGATAATTCTCCCTTAAAGCACGTGGAAAAATTGAGAATGTTAAAAGACAAATTGCAAGTGTAAAATGTAATAATCCAAAAGTATGAAGAATTGCTTCGTGGTTTCTGACAACTGCGTGAGGATTGAGAAAAAACTAAAAGAAATTGAAAATGACGTAAATTCCGAATTGGTTAGCGTTAAATAAACTATGGAAAAGCAAATTAATAAACCAATTCCAAGAACTAAATGTATTAAAAGGATTCCTCACACATATTTTCAGAAGTCAACATGAAAGTGCTAGGGGCTTAGCAGAAATGCGTGGGACTATAAGCCGTCTAGTATTTAAGAACAACTCAGAAAACCATAATGAAAATTCTGTTCTCTCTCCAAAACTTTCAAACAGTAACCAGCCACAAATGTCAGAATAACATATTGGTGCAGAATGCATGAATAATTATTTTCTGCATGGTTAGTTAACGATACCAATGCAATTACTAGCAAAATCGCGATGCTAACTTTTGACGATTGCATTGATATTGCTAAGCGGTATGTAAGGCAACAACCAGTGGAATAAAGCAGAGCAAGTTCTATTTAAAAGTCATACTCTGTGTTACTGCAACTTTTTGGAGAACCGTATATAGTTTCCAACTGCTTAAATCATAGCATTTGACCAAAGTCATAATAACATTTCAAAACTGTACTTCTATACATCAACACATATCAGCAATGCGAGTGTCCTAAACGAGTCTGCGCAGAAACACTTATGATAATGAGTCTTTAAAATATTAATTGATATTGAAGGGTGCATTTTCTCTTAAGCTTCTCTATAAGCATTTTCTCTTAAATTAAACTAAAGAATAGTTAAACAAACTGTTTCTTCATAAACTTTTTAACACTAGACATTCAATTGAACCTAAAATTTTAATGAAAACCAAATCGGCTTAAATGTGTAAGAATGAATGACGTTTTAAAATGTGTAATGTTTATAACTATTATCATCATTATTATCACTATCATCATCATCATCATTATTATTATTATTATTATTATTATTATTATTATTATTATTATTATTATTATTATTATTATTATTATTATTATTATTATTATTATTATTATTATTATTATTATTATTATTATTATTATTATTATTATTATTATTATTATTATTATTATTGCTGTTGTTGTTATTCCATTTATATCTCGCCTTTAACTACAGGATTTATGGGATTCCGGTTCCAGCTCCTACAGAGGAAAGTGTGCGTTTGTACATTAATTTTTTTTTTACAAAACCTTACTTCACGCAAAGAGTTTTGCAAGCGTTTTAGTATCGGATCTTTATTTATTCATTTATATTGTTTTTCAAAAGAATGGTTAAACTGATTTATTTGTGGAAATGGAAAATACATACACCGAAAGTTTGAACTTCCTAGGGAAAAAAAAAAAAAAAAAGAAGAAGAAAAAAGAAGGAAAAGAAAAATTAGGGCAAGCTAGGGTATTCGTTGATGTTTAATGACACCGATAATAACCCGTTTCGGAAATATTTTTACTATAACTGCTCCCACATGTTTTGCAACAACAATTGCCAAGTACGTCATCAATGACAATTAACTTTCCTGTATGCTTTTGTATGTTGGGTTGTTTTCCAGCAAGTCATTCTAATAAACGTGTAATCTTTGGAACAGTATTATTCTGGCGTTGTGATCATCGAACTCAGACATTAAATTTGTTTGTTTACATAAATTACGACAAAATCGTCATTCTTATAAGCATTAATTGCATCGTATTTACCAGATTTAAACAAAAATAGTGGAGGATTTTCAATAGAACAAACGTCAATCTGCGCTACAGAATGTTTGTCCATTATGTGTTATACTTTTTGTGTTTGTTTTGTAGATTTATTTCTTGTATTCGAAAATAGCATAGAGGTTTGTATACTATCCATTTCAATAAGAAACGTAACATAAACATGATTTTCTTTATTCGCTTTTTAGCAAATTCGCACATTCTTCCTTACTCATTCTTCAACATACAATTCATAAAATTTTGTATCACTAAAATAGAAATAGTACATATTACATTCAGACGCTTTTCTCTACTTACTTTGCTTTTAAGAAACACGATAGTATTCCGCCCTCTATTCCCTCTTCAACATGCAATTCATACAATTTTCTGTGATTGAAGTAGAAACGCAACACATTACTTTCACACAATTTTCTCTATACACTTTTATTTTATGAAATACACCTCTTTCTTTACTCCCTCTTCCACAAACAATTCATATAATTTTGCAAATGTTTGAAATTGAAATGCAACGCTTTACATTCACATGGTTATCTCTAATTTCACGAAACATAATCAGATTTCTTTCCGTACTCCCGGGTCTAAATACATTTATACAATTTTCTATACGATTTAAATAGAAATGCAGAGTCCTCATTTACACAGCTTTCTCCACTTCCTTTTGTTCCTGTGGTATTTTGGGTTGTTAAAATGTGTTTTGCATAGTGCTTTCCATGTGTTTTATTTATGTATTTTGTTTATTTTACGTTCTTTACAGTATCTAACGTAAGTCGAAAAGTAATAGGGACAAAATCGTTAAGCCAAGGGCAACGCTGGGTATTTCAACTAATCATTAATGAATATTACTTTACTAAACACCTTTTATCGAATATTGCATTATAAAAATATGGCATTTCGGTTTTGCGGCATTTAAAGGGAAATCTTTTTATTCTTAATTTTTAGTTACAGACTATGGTAGACGTCTGGTTCACTGTTCGTCATGTTCCTGGGTTTTCCTCCCTCTCTACCTCCTTTCCTAATATTTTCCACTCTCTCTCTCTCTCTTTTACACGCACACAGACACACGCACACACACACGCACACACACACACACACATGCGCGCTTGTTTCCATTGAATCGTTTTTAACTACCTCCATTCTCCTTCTCTCTGCACAACATAGATGTTATGTGGCACTTTGATACCTTTTCTTGGACGTTAAAAAAGGAAAAGGAAATAGCTCGCTTACTAATTTGTGTGTTCCTTACGCTCGTAATAGTAGCAATGCTTGCTTTCCATGATAGCTTGATTACGTATACAAATAACTGTAACCATTACTTCTCAAATATACTGTGACGTCGGACTCGGCGCTCAACAGAGGACGGACAGGGCCAAGCTTCTTCGCGCCGCATACCGTGCCGGCGAGCGGGCAGAGATGTTTAATGCCGGGCTGCCTTGTAGGATTGTTGTGTGTTTGTGACTGCTAACAATCGAAGCGGCAGAAACAAAAGGAGTGTCGAGAGCGTTCTCTAAACTTCTGAGTTAGTTCAGGTGCGTGTGTGTGTGTGTAGAAGTAGAGAAAGATCCGTTTGACGTCATCTCCAATATATAAGGAGATCAGAGGAGTGAGTTTGAGAATTGAGTTCTGGACATGAGTCGGTCAGTGTGTCAGTGAGTGTGAGACAGCTGTGTGTGGTACGTCACGCCGTAAGAATATTCAGTGAGCGTCGCGCGTGATTGCAACGTAATTAGGGTATGAGAAACGTAGGAAGTGAAGAAAGAGAACAAAGGAGCGAGCAAGGACATGAGAAGTAAAATCGTTAGCTGTGGTAGTACGAAGGACTGTAGACTGTGTTAACGGTGAGAACTGTGTATTTGTGGTAAAATTTTAGTAGACAATAAAGTACAAAGGACTGTAGACTGTGTTAACGGTGAGAACTGTGTTGGTAAAATTTTAGTAGACAATAAAGTACAAAGGACTGTAGACTGTGTTAACGGTGATAACTGTGTACTTGTGGCAAAATTTTAGTAGACAATAAAGTGATAGAAAAGTTACCAGACTGCATTTTGTCATTTTGTCACAATATATCTTATTGAAATATGTATAAACAAACTTATTAGAATCTGATGTTGCACGTGCGACTACTTACACACAGATGAGCTCGCGCACACAAACACACACACATACACAAACACACATCTCCAAAAACAGAAAACTGAGTTCTTATTTATCGACGCTCTTAAACTGCTGTGGTTCTCAGCTTCTCATTTTATTTTGGATGTGAAAGACAGCTTAATTTTGCTCAGTGGCCTCTTTATCAGGCTTGAGGTTCTTGTACGTGCCGTACGACGAAACACCACCGGTCTTACTTCCCTTCTGAACGAAGCCATACTAAGGATTGTCACGCTCGAAGAGATCCATCGCCCTCCGCTGGGTGTGAACCCGCGACCTCGGGAACGAGAGACTAGCATGTTACTCCTGGAGCACGGCGGACGACCCCACACAGACCTGTTCACATGCTAAGAATGCGATTTCTGGCCTTAGATTAGTTGCTATACTGTGCGTTAATTTTAATTATTGCTCTAAAATTGAAAAGTGTAATTGCAATTCTTATGCTTATGCACCTGAGGACACTAACTTCTAATACCTTCTACTTTTCTTCTCAACATATCCAGATCCTAACGGTTGGAATCAACTGATAGGAGTACATGCCAGCCCTTTCACGATGATACCTTCACATGCAGCCATTATGTGGGATTCTTGTATCCAACAAAGGTCCGGCTGGACTGTAGACCCATTGCATAATTCACAGAAGAGCTATTGCAACAAAGGATCTGTGTCCTGCACCGAATGTGGTCCTCAATTGTGCCGTGAAAGTGGTGAAGTTCATAAAAACTCAGCCAGGAAAGGACGCAGGGATATGGATCCTGTGCACACAGTTTACTGTAGCTCACGATAGCTCTCCCGAGGCTACGCAGCGCTCGTACATCCGAACTACCGCAGGAGCTCTGTGTGTATCTCCAAGATGAGGAACACTAAAACCTTCATAAGTGCTGAATTTTTCATAAAGTGTCCATGTGCACGTCTTTGAAAACCTGAGTACTTGGAATATGTCCCTGCAGGGAAGCAACGCACATATGATGTAATAGGTAGTGGAGGTTTTAGTCTTCCGAAGGCAAAAAGAAGTTGCAACTATGTACAAGGGAAACTAAAGAAGAGAGCGGCGAATATATTTCTCCCTGTAACAATAACGTGATGCTATAATAACTGAAATACTATACAGGTTGACATGGAATAAAACAATTTATGCGAGGAATTTGCAGCCCAACGTTATTTGCTAATATGAAGGAAAGTGTGTTTTGCCACGGTAGGTAGACCAATTGGCTAGATCCGGATTTTGAAGGCCTCAAATTGTTTGATTAATGACCTATAAAGTAACTGTGAAATGTTTTAAAGTTTGACAATAATTGCAAAGGACGATCTAAATCTTCGTTTCATGCAGCTCGTCACTAGAGGCCTGAGGGACCCTTAGGTTTATTTAAACGTTATACTTTGCGAATGAATGCACCTACGTAAATGTCTGACGAGAACATCTAACATTACGCTTTATTCGACTGTTTGCTGCAGCAGCAACCTTATCTGTTCATTTCTTCACTTGCATGAACGACTAATTGGGAGTTACATGTCGCAAAGGTCAATTAGCTACTGTAGTTACATATTGCTGACATTTGTTTTTCCTCGTAAGGAGTACAATGTTGGTAATCATAATTTATTTATGCCAATAAGCGTACTGCTGGTATTTTTAAACACCCAAGCCGTGTGTGGGCAATATCTAAGAGGTGGAATCAGGTGGAATCAGCAGCCGCTCGATAAGTGGAAGATCTGCGGTTTAAATCCCGGCTTTGGCATTGAATTTTGCAGTCCTGATTCCACCTCATAAGTACAATATTGCTTTACCATTGCAAGCAATATATTTCTTCTCACAAAGAGGAACAACATTCCCAGGATTTGGATGAGGTGCTTCGTCTACCTCGTGATGATCATATTGCAATTTATCTTTCAATTAGGGCAGTACAAATTATGATATATACTGTATTCCTTCTACATTTCTACAGTTTTACCTATCCTAGTAAGGTGATGCTATTAAAACCCATGTATGCTTAAGCTAAATGAAGCACAAATATATAGTGAGGGCCTACTAAGCCCCTTCCCCGCAGAGAAGGGAAGAATAGATCGAAACTAATTTTTTGGGGCCTGAAATTCACTATCGTTTAAGGTTATTGAATGTAACAAGGAGAAAATTAATACAGGAGGAAACTATTGATGCTAATTTATTTTAAATTTAAATGGCTATTACAGAACTACACGGTGTTCTACCAGGCCGTGCGCCGAAAGGAAGTTTAAAGCTAATGCACATAAATATGTAAATTAATATGTACATGGAGATAACTGCCACAAAATTTGATGGAGTATGTGTAAAAGTACTAATCAGATATTTATGAACGTTAAATAAAATACACCGTGCTTAAAAATAAAAGAGGATATTTCAATTTTGTATTACAAAAAGCTATCAAGGATAGAAACACGTTGTGCATGTCATTGTGTAGGATTAAAGTTTGGTCGCAACTGCGCAGTTGTTTGTTTATAGCAACTACACCACAGGAAAAAATATTTTGTGTGGTGGAATTTGCAAGATCTCAGTCCGTTGTTCAAGTGCAACGCTCGTTCAGCCGTCAGCTCTCAGATGTATCTAGTGCAACAAGTGGTGCTCATTGTAGCGTATAACGCCTATATAAAACGTTGAACCTTCCTATATCCAATGGCATGCTCAACTATCTTTGTTAGTTTTACCATAAAATTGAAATCTGCTCTTTCATTTTTAAACACGCTGTATATCTGTAGCATTTTCTTTTGGAAGAATCTGCAAAAATGGGAAATATGTGAAGTAGGTCTGACCATTGCAGCGTTCACAACAAATTCATTGCAAATGAGCACTTTACACGACATACGGGTAAAAGCAATAGTAATTTGACTGTACGCACGTACTCGTTAACGCAAGAAAGGGAAAACCGGCCTTTCTAATTCCTAGGTCTTTTTATAAACAACATTTAACAGAAGTTTCACTGCGGAGATGAAGTTTATCACTTCGGAGAGAACTATCCTCACACAAAGGCACTGATAGTGGAAGAAGCTCTTGTAATACATTAATCAACATTGAGGTATTTTGTTCTCAATTAGCTAAAGTACTAACTATAAAGGAAAGAAAACAATCTGTAATAAAATGTTAAGCATTGACTTAATCATCGGGCCTTCAGTAATATGCGATTATTACATTTAAGAACATGAAATATCAATAGAATACACGTTTATATATACGTATTAATTTGAACAATGAACATCTCAAACCAGTATATTTTAAGACCCTTCCTACCTTTAATCCCTATTGGACTGAAAAAAAGCTATTTGTAGTCTCAAAATACAATAAGTAATTGTATGTGGTCGAAGGAGGAGGTATTAAAAGGTTGTGCTCAGTATATCAGAAGCTTGCTTCTACCTTAGTATCTCAACAGTGCAATAAATAGGCGCTTGGCCTAAGCAGTACGCTCCACCCTGTATATGGTCTGTTGTGCACCTCCAAGAACTGACCCTGCCTGAAGCGGCTTATTAACTTAATGCAAATTATAGTTGCGCTCGGTTGCCGAGAGTCATGCCTTTAGGCTTCTTTAAAACACAGCTTCACTATTCTGAGTGCTGTAACTCAGCGCTGTTTTGCAGGCAGGTGTGTGGTGTCGCATAGAGCGAAAGCTGTGCTACGAAGATCGTAATCCGCCTTTTGTAGTGTGGTATACGTCCCCGTTAGAAGTTTTGAGGAAACTAGACTGTTTGCGCTCCAAATAATGACGACAGCGTCGGAAATCCATTGATGTTTAAAGTGAGTTTGTGTGAAGAGACATTCTCCAAATGAGAAATGTCACCTCTGTGGTGAAAGTGTTAGCCTACTCTACTGTAGACTACACAGCGATTTTCTTATTCAGGATTCCTTCATACATCTCCACTCAATCGACAGAAGAATATTAGCCGTGGAATGTTAGCAAGATTTGCATGGTTTTTCATTCACTTGCTGCACTTTGGCAAGTGAGTTGTGTTTGCCACTAAGATGCTATCGTGATTTACAACGGCACCGTCGTTATTTTGCGCTCTTCCATCTTGATAATCCATCTCATATACTATTATTACAAGCAATATCATTTGACGTCTGCCCTAACAGATTTGGGAAGATCAGACCACTTTATGATATTTACTTGTTTTTTTATAAACGAAATGTGAATTTAAATACTACATGTCATTTATTACCCTTTCCCTAAATAAGTTTAGAAGCTGTGCGAAAAACAGAAGTACATATCGTAGATATGGCTAGGGAAGGGAAGAATAGATCGAAACTAGTTTTCTTGGGCTTGAAGTTCACTATCGCTTAAGGTTACTAGATGCAACAAGGAGCAAATTAGTACAGCAGGAAACTATTGATGCTAACTTATTTTAAACCTAAATGATATTTACAGAACTTCAGTATTTCTGGGTGTGTTCCTTGGTTTACAAATGTATGTCCCACAACTATTCTTCATGTGATACAAATTTTTAACATGCGAAAGTGTAAGAATTTGCTGCCACTGGTTCCTAAAATGGCAATTTCACAACCCTGAGAGGCAACGTACCTAGCTTAAAGCAAGTGGTTACTTCTTTACATAATTCAGCCTAAGATAATGCCAAAGAATTTTGGTAAAGGTAAAAGTTAACAATTTAAAAGGTTTTAACTCACCAACTATGCCTAAAATAGGAAAAAGATTTACGCAAATACAGCAACTATCTGGTCATAATGCCAGCTGCATTTCACCAGGAGATACCTAACCACATGTTGCTCGCCTTCCCAGAAAGGAAGGTGCTCACTCGTCGCTCCGAGTTGAATTGCCTCTCTGGTCGCTCTGCCTGTCTTGCCTCTCCGGGAAGCGAAGTCACATGTTCCCTGACGTCACAATAGTGACGCACGGGAGTGATGTCAACATTGGGTCTACGTCCGTCAGCATTACTGGCGTCTTGACGTAATGGAGGGGTAGGCCCCGTGACTTGGTGGTACGTATACTACAAAATATTACGACTATATCGCAAAGATTTGACTTGAAAATGTTAAATTATGTAAAAATTAACCTAAAATACATTAATTTAGATTAGTGTAGTGCGAATTATTCAGCACTTCCAACTGAGGAAAACGAAACTCAAACATTACATGTATTTCGAACTTATCTTGTTATAACAGAAAATCAGTTTATAATCTTCAACATATATTAATCTATTTGTAACATTAACAAACAACTTTCGTCTGGAAAAATACAGTAATTATTGAAAGAACAATGTTAAAAGCACAGTTATCTAATTGAAATAGAGGACTGTTTTGTAAATCGATTGTAATGTGTAATAAATTATTTTTCAGCAATTTATGAAATGCTATTAGCCTCACTGACTAAACAAAAGAATGACTTAATGATAATTCTTACAGCTACGGAAAAAATATTGAGTGATACGTCCAAAAGGCAGCTGAGTTTATTGATTGCGTTCGTAAGTTAGCATCTGTCGCGCACACAAATAGGTTGTGACTTGAGTCACCACTCACATTCGTATCTGCGAGTATGTATACAAACGCAGGTCGTGATTCAAGACACAGCCTATTTGTGTGTCCGACAGACAATAACATATGGAACAGAGAATATCAATAAACTCAGTTGTAGTTGAAAATATCGACTTGTGTAAACCGCGCTGCAACACGCCGTGAGACTTAGAAATATTCTGCTCTCCTAATGCGCTCTGTCAGTTTTCCCATGGCTGTACAATACAAACTAATTACCTGGTGATAATTCCTTTATGATAATTTAACACCACTATGTATGAAATAGCCAATATATGCCCCGTTCCTATAAATCTCATTTGGATACACGATGTCAGATGATTGCTGAATGAATAAAATAAACCCAGAAGTGATCTGAGCGACCTAAACCGATAAGTAACTTACTTAAAATTTCAGCGAAGGGTATTCAAGTTTTACTTATGTGTCATTTGTAAGAGTTAAAAAAAGTAACGTTTTCTTATAAAATTGCCTCGCTAACATGTATTCTTCCGCGCTCCATTTCGTTCTCCTTTCCCTTGAGGGTCTCTGCACTTTCGAATGATAATGTATGATAAAAAAGCCCTGTGAAGTGCAAAAAAGGTGACAAAAGTGATAAAAATACTCTTTCATGATAGATCCGTCATCCTAGAAGGCAGGTTTAAACCAAAGGACCTTCTGGCACATGTGTTGAGA
Organism: Tenodera sinensis; assembly: GCA_030765045.1. Classification (NCBI taxonomy): domain Eukaryota; kingdom Metazoa; phylum Arthropoda; class Insecta; order Mantodea; family Mantidae; genus Tenodera; species Tenodera sinensis. Next base: position 80,943,304 of record CM060966.1, read on the forward strand.
AGAATTTTGTGCACTATAGATGCATGAACTCTGTTACGTGATTCATAGGTTATGAAAATGCAAATTTGGCAGTTTCTTGCGCATGCTAAATGAACAGCTACAGCAGACACAAAATTTAATGGCACGTAGCAGGAGGAGCTGGTCAACAGACTGTCCAATCACAAGCTGCCCACTCTTACGGCGTTGTATGAATATATCATTTACGCCCACAAAAGGTATTTACAAAACCACAGGCTTGCCACGTCTTACAGTGTTGTACCGTTAAACATGCTATGCAATCATGCTGTAAAGCTAGCTAGTGATATAAAGATCATAAATGCGCTCATAAAATTTATTTGAGAAACAAGGAGAAAGAATCTGATCATGAAGTGGTCAGCTATAAGCCGCCATTAAATTTTCCGTCTGCCATGGTTTCTATCCCATAATAACGTATTCCACAACAGTAGCCAATGGGAGGCAGTGCATGTCACGGTTAAAGATCTTATGTGTAACAAGGTTTTCATTAAAGTAGTAGCTAATGCAAGTTAATTCTTGAATGGATTTTTATGAGTCTGTATAAAAATTTTCGGCCTTTATCTTCTTGTTTTTTTTTTCCCCTCCCTTTAATTTAGAAACTATGTACTACATCATATTACGCAATAGGTGCTTTAATAGAAGCAAGCTAAGACCGAGAAATCTTGTTCTTCCTCTTCTTTCTCTGCTTGTACTATTCATTTCAGGTATTCAGGCTTTGCAAGTGTATTGCACAAACTAACCATAATAGCACTGCCATAACTGGTTTTTGTCCCTCAGTCTATAGAAGGAGCTACAAAAGAAGAATCTAATTTACATAGGTGCGCTCAATACTTAAAAGTGGGCGCCGCCTAGGGTCAAATATATGTCGAGAAGCAGACAGTAGTGACCTTTATCAGAAAGTGGTGATAAGCACGAAGCCTCATATGTGTGTGGGGAACAAGATAATATGAAATGAGGGTGAAATAGATGAAAGGAAAGGCAATGATAGAGCAGTTGATGGAAACAATGGTGGAGAAGAGCGGAGAAACAGGACAAAATCTGTCCAGAGCCACTTTGATATATAAAATCTGTATGTTGAATTTTCTGGGAATGTTCATTCTGACTCGTCTTTACGTAACTGGTAAACCGTAAGAGATACACAAAATATTATAATGTAAAAGCTTATGTGAAGAGTTTACGTAAAATGCACATTTTTGAGCCATGCAAAGAGAATGGCTAAGCGACCAGTTTGATTACAGCTTAAAGCCATATTCTCCTTGCATCTATAAGAAAATTATCAACCGTTTATTTTGATTAACATGAAGTAGAGAAATAGGTTTCGAAAGTATAATTTGTAAAAGAATAGAGATACAGCATATCAGATTTTTGTACCGTTGCTACACAAGCTAAAAACTACACACGGGAAACAGAATGTCCATCACGCTCATCCGGGCAATACCAAGGTAGCAAGCAGATTAAGCAGGTTCTCATGGTACTAGGTTCATGTGTCGTCCGCTAGCTGGCGAGAGGGAAGGTCGTGTGCACCTAAGCGTGTGTACCTGAGCATACGTGTTGCCTAGTAAAACTTCTTCCTTGTGTTTCTAATTCTGATAGTAATAGTAGTGCCGTTGTATATTGTCTAATACCACATATGACAGAAATATATCATGGAAAACTGGCTAACGACATGAGTTGTTAGTTTTGTTGAACGTGATATTATTCGACCAACTGCATAAGAAATTCATAAGTGGCTTTGCGATACGCTGATATTGGATGACGGTGATGTCACAAGTGACGCGGTATTACTCCTTACTCCCGTTCCACTATGCTAAGTGGAATGCTGTTCTCAGGTGGTTTCTGCTCCCGCTGCTCTGCATGGATCTTAATTTCTGGGTATGCGTGAGTGTTTTCACATAAAAGCCAGAACTCTCGTTGAAACACTTCTATTCTCAGTCAAAGTAATGTTTGAGATTTGCCGATCGCTATTAAAACTGTTACGTCGTTACTGTGTCTTTACTAAGATCGAATATTATTTACTGTATAATGTAATGTTTCCTCAAACTCTAGGGACCGGAAAACAAGTCCTTTGATTGACCTGCTCGCTTGCGGGCCGGAAAGCAAAGTCTGTTTGACGGACCTGATCACTCGGGGATCTGGACGGCAAGTGTTTTCTCTGCGCCATCACGGTAACAAGTCTCCTTCCAATTTCTCCTTAAAATTTCCGCGCGAAACTCAGCGTCATGAAGCCCGATTACCTGTCACTTGCGACCAATGACTTTTCGGTAACATTAAGTGTCCTTTCTGACAATTTTAACCGTGAACAATCTTTCCAGATCTATACCTTTTATACATACGATTTTTAATATTTCCGGACTACTTAATTATACCATGTGAAGCAGTATTATTTCCATAACCATGGCGTGTACAATTTCAGTTTCACAGGTTTGCAAGTAAATGGAATTCTTTTGAGCACCAAAATGGGTTATCACTATGTATTTTGACCTAGTGAACACGAATCTGGCATTGGTTTTCCACAGCACCTACACTTTGTGTGCGTGTGTGTCTGTGTGTGTGAGTGTGTGTGTGTGTGTGCGTGTGTGTGTGTGTGTGTGTGTGTGTGTGTGTAAATGGTACTAGACACTATCTAATTCTATTCTGTTTTTCCGATGCTTAAACAATATGATTTGGTATGTAAATGCTAATATGTCAACACAAGGACCATGAAATGCTAATAAAATATGATTTCATACATACTCAAATTATTTTTGGGCGTTTGCTGCGCCTCTAATGTGTGTCGCTACTATCCTGCAATAATGCCCAACATACTTGTTGCACATTGCTCCTGATAGCGTTGCCCCAATGTAGATATGGTGTGGTGAAATATTTTACCATGTTCATCTGAGAGTGTCACTGAAGAATGTGAATTTTTAGTGACAAGTTACAATTGAGATTACTGTAAGACTGTAGTAGTTCGTGGACCAACATATCACTATTTTCTGCTCTCTTATTTGCAAACAAATCAGAATACAGTTTTCTGAAAGAATTCCAGCAGTGCAGTTCAGAGCTTTGTCCTTTACAACACGAACAGCTTTACAAGTCCAATTTTTATATGAAGTGGCATTAACAAAATATCTTTCAATTGCACCAATGGAACGTTTGCTCTAGAAACCAGGTTGCATTTGAGTATAGGCAGACTAGTTTTGTTGTAGCGACTTTTCCGATCACAGTTATCCCATTCACAAAGAAAACAGCAATGCTTTATATACCCAGATTGCAGTCCTGTATGTATCCCAATTACTTTTACATCAGCACAATTTGCCACTTGTGGATGTTATATTGAATTTTATTGAACAAAAGTTCCATACTGGTGTATATTTCCTTCATTTTGTTGGCATAAGCTATGGGAACAGGGAACATGCGCTTCTATTGTGAAAGAGTACCTCTTGGAGGCTAGTTTTAGAGGCATGAAAGAATAGTCGCCATTTCACTGGGAAATGTTTCATTCCCATAGCATTAAATAGACCATTCACGTTGTTACAGTAACAGAGTGAGTCTTCTATGACAAAGCATGGTGCAAAGGCAGCCTGACAATGTCAAAAGCAAGAAAACCTAGCATCCATGTCTAGTAATTCCACTGTTTCAGATGCAAACCCAAAAGTTCAGCTTGTGCCTTGGAAAGATTCAGGCTTCTAACAAGACCATTCAAGTGATTTTGTGTCAGGAGACGTAGTGTCATTTCTTTAAAATAAAACACTGGTCGACAAGATTTTTTTCACAAGAAATCTGAATAGTGAATCTAGTGCATTTTTTCATCCTGAATTCAGATATGTAGTCAGAATTTTCCCATCAGGCATAGTTTTTCTGTGAAAGCTACTTTTCAAAATATGATTTAGCGTTTTCTTTGACCTGTCATAGGAACCTTTACCTCATATGTAGCTATTTTACTCAAGCGGTATTTATTGAAATTATTTGTAATATCACGCTGAAGCACCACAAAACAAGACTGTGCAGGTTCATTCATGTTTAGACATGCTCAGACCTGTCTGGCATTGTGATGTGTCAGTATTGAGCTGACTGTGACGTTGTTCACTAGTGAAATATTTCCTTCCTTTCTGTTTAGAAGTGTATTGTGTATGTTGTGCATGTTGTATTTCAGTGCTTAATGTTTTCATCATGCCAAGAAAGTGTGTAAATCATGCAGATAATTTCTGCTATATTTGTGGTGAGCTGACCTTCAAGTCTCAGAGGCGAAATATGACCCCACTTGTAAAGAAGTGTTATCATCTTTACTTTGGCTGTCAAGTTGGTGATTTTGATAAGAGCTGGGCCCCAAATACATGCTGTGTTTCGTGTGTTAGACTGCTGACTGGGTGGAAAAATGGTACACATCATATGCCATTTGCAATTCCCATGATTAGGAGGGAACCGAAGGATCATTCAACTGACTGTTATTTTTGTTTGACAAATATTAAAGGAATCACATCTAAAACAAAATATACAGTTAACTATCCGAATTTGCAATCTGCATTGAGATCTGTCTTACACAGTGAAGGTTCCCCGTACCAGTATATGTAGATACAACCTTAAGTGATAACTCTGATTCTGACCTAACTGAAACTCAAAATGATTCAGATGAAAATAAAAATGATCTTACATATGAAGCCAGTAGCTGTTCATCAGAACCATACTTTCCCAATCAGCAAGACCTTAATGACCTAATTCGGGATTTAAATCTGTCTAAATTGCAAGCTGAAGTTTTAACTTCCAGACTCAAAGGGTGGAATTTACTCCAAAAAGATGTAAGAATAAGTAGTTATCGTAGCCGCCATAGTGTTTTCAAAGAATACTTCTCTAAAGAATATGGTGTTGTGTTTTGTAATAATATTTGTTCACTTATGGAAACTCTTGGGCATCAACACCGACCAGATGAGTGGCGATTGTTCATAGACTCCTCTAAAGTAAGTTTGAAGGCTGTGCTGCTGCATATTGGCAATGAACTTCCATCAATACCAGTAGCGCATGCCGCTATGAAAGAGACATATCAAAATATGAAACTATATAGCGTTTCACTCTTAGAAGACAGTATGGAGTTAAATGGGACATCTCTGTCTCTATCTAGCGCATACAAGTTGCCGTTAGCCGCGTCCTTTTCTACCCTCGCTCTGTTGCCAGATTCCTAATAGCATGGTATAAATATTCATTTGTTATAAATTTCAGGTTTGAACACATTATCCTATGCAGAATTTTTTTCTCTATCAGGTTATATCCTTTTCAGAGTCATTATACATTTCTATAGGTCCAAATTTCTTCAGAAAACGTTTTTTTCAATAGAAGTCCGATATTTGCTGTTTCTACACTCATCACGCACTAACTAACAAACTAACTGCTAGAATGCCTCTATATTTTTTTCTTAGGTAGAGTAAACTATAGTACTACTACCTGCCTACTTTGAATTCTCTATGTTTACCCAGTTAAGTGTTATAATTTTTTAAATTAAATGTTTTCGGAAAATTTTATATATGTGCACTGCAAAAGTTACGCAGTGTGGAACTTTTTTGTTATTGAGTTTACATCAGGGAACCAGCAAGAACAAATGTTGAGGAAGGTTGGAGAAAGTTTTGAAAATAAACCAAAAGGCAGTAACCTCTTTCTTTTATCCAGTAAGGCAAACAAAAGGTATTCATCTATTCAGCGTCAGGCCTGACACAGAAGATAGTATAAGGAGCAGCACTAGCATTAGTTCGAAAGAAGCCGTGTGTGTAACTGTGAGCTGTTATTGCGTTATTTGTTTAATATTTTTGTAAATATTTGTAGTTATGGAGGGTGAAGCTAGGAAGGGACGATATGTTGGTAAATAAAGAAGTAAGGAACGCCAAATAATTATGAATGTGTTAGATTATTTTTTAAGTAAAATGCGTGTAACTAAGGCGGTAAAAGAAACAGCTAAGGCTATCGGGTGTTCAGAAGCAGTAGTGTGTATGATTAAAAAGGAACTAATGAAAGGACCTCTAAGAACGCCATCGAAAAAGAAAGCAAAAAGGGCGGGACTACACAAAACGCTAGGTTAACGCAATATGATTGAATAGTGCAAGGTGGAGTGCGGCGAATTGTTCATTCTTTACTGTTTGCAAATATTCCACCCACGCTGAATATAATTTTGTCACAGTTCAACAGTGATGAGACCCTACCAAATTTCTCAAGGGCCACTCTGATTTGGGGTTCGAACATGAAAGAAAGGGTAACAAGTGCATATTAATAGAAAGAGACGATATCGATATCATCAGATGGCGACATAAATATCTAAAAGACGTAAAAGGTTTAGGGACCAGGGGAAATCAATTGTTTATACAGACGAGTCATTTGTAAATTTAGGTCATACAGTAACAAAGGCGTGGAGGGATACCAAAGTTAAAAGTGCCCGTCTCGTCAAGCAGCAATTGAAGGACTAGGTACATGACTCAGGCCACCTCGAGTCGCTCGCGGAGAAAGATTCGCAACTAGTACATGTTGCAACACTGCGCTCCATTAAACGTGTACTGTCTTTTAAGGGTGAGACGCGCTTTAATTTTAGAGAAAATACAATATGGAAAATATGAATGGAATATCTGTGGTGATTTAAAGGTCATTGCTTTATTGCTTGGTTTGCAACTTGGATTCACCAAATTTTGCTGTTTTTTGTGCGAGTGGGACAGCAGAGATAAGAAGTCTCACTACGTTATAAAGTCATGGCCAAAACGTGAATCTCTTCCCCCTGGCCAGAAAAATGTGGCATGTGTCCCTTTAGTGAATCCTGAAAAAATATTTTTACCTCCATTGCATATTAAGTTAGGAGTTATGAGAAATTTCGTCAAAGCTATGGATAAACTTTCTGATGGATTCTTGTACTTGAAATCGAAATTCCCCAAAGTCAGTGATGCTAAATTGAAAGAAGGAGTTTTTATAGGACCACAAATCCGATCATTAATGGCTGATGAACATTTCGAGGGACTGTTAAATCCACTGGAGAGAGCAGCCTGGCAGTCTTTCAAAAGTTTATGTTGCAATTTTCTTGGAAACCATAAAGCAGAAAACTATCGTGACATAGTGGCTGATCTTCTGCATTCTTATAAAGCTATGGGATGCAACATGTCTTTAAAAATTCACTTCTTGGACTCTCACTTGGACTTCTTCCCCGAAAACCTTGGAGCTGTCAGCGATGAACACGGTGAGCGTTTTCATCAGCAAATTTCTACGATAGAGAAGAGGTACCAAGGCAAGTGGAGTTCCAATATGCTGGCTGACTACTGTTGGACTAAAATGAGAGACGTTCCAGATGCAAAATATACCCGAAAATCACTATCTACCACTTTCTAGGTAAGTCAGAATCAGTAGTTATAATTTTGAGTTAGCTAGTTACGGATTTTTTAGAATATTATAAAAATTCAAATGAATATCACACAAAACTCCTGCCCGAAGCGGACAAACTGTAATTATATTTGAATTGAGCATGAAAAATACTTTTAGAATCTGTTATTTTAATTCTTGTGAAAGAGAAAAAGTTAGTTTTTGTAGACCAGTGAAATCAGAGCTCGACCTGGGTTTCATCTTCGAATGGCCGTGTGTCTGAAGGGACGGGAACAGGTAAGAAGGAACTGTGTGATACGGGTGGAATAGCTGACTTGATGTAGGGATGTCGGTCTGGGTGGCTCAGTGGGTTAGACGCTAGCCTACTGATCCCAAGGTCGCGGGTTCAAATCCGGCCCAGGCCGATGGTTTTTAAGTGTGCTTAAAAACGACAGCTCCATGTCAGTAGATTTACTGGCATGTAAAAGAACTCCTGCGGGACAAAATTCCGGCACACCGGCGACGCTGATGTGATCCTGGCAATTGACAGCGTCGTTAAACAACAAAATAATTAATTTTTGATATAGGGATACTCGATTTTCTTTCTATCCTTGCGGTTCTTCCCTGCTATTTTAACCATGCAAAAAAGACGTGCTTCCACCAGGTGATCGTCGCGTAACGTATTGCGATAGACTTTTCATATAGTTCAGTGTGGAGAAACTGCTCCGAATATACGTAGAACTATACTCTTATACACACTATAAATATGTATTTCTCTATTTACTACATTTTAATCACATAAGGATTTTCAGATATTAACTTATTTCTAATTTTCTTGTAGGTGCAAGGGGAATATGGAAATACAGTAGAATTTAAGTGACAGTGAAATGTTTTAAGAACTGGTTGCTATGCAATGCCTTTTAAATGTCCTTTTCTTTGCAAGGCTAAGAGATAGAAAAAGAATAATAACTATTTGAGAAAAGTACAAGTTTTGGCATATTGAAACAAATAGTAAAGAAAATCTCAAAAATAGTTCACTCAAAATAAAAAGGACGTATTTGACATAAATTGTGTTTTAATTGATCCACATTTTGTGTTTAGTGGTCTTTTGTCTATCTCTTGCTGTTTACCACTTATGCAAATATCATCGAGAATTATTTTCAGAGGTCTTCTGACGACATTCCCAGAAAATTCAAAGTATGACATAGAAAGTGTCATGGAATCCCCTCTTTGTGGCCTGCTTCAGATCTGCTTCATTCTCCGGCTGGAGGATAAAGATGGACATCGCTGGGTTGACGAGTATATTTTAACTAGCATATTTATAAGCAGGCTAGAAAGGCTTATCATGTAACGTTATTCAACTTTCGTCTTTTCAACTTTACAGAAGTTCATAGAACTATGTACTTTATTTTTTGACAAACTTCTGCCTCACAACAAGTGCATGAAACATTGAACCTATGTGGCAGTACAGGAAAGCACGTTTCTTTAACTCTCCTATACGCGCATGCGTGCAGGACAGGGCTTTAACCATCATGATTTGTTTGCGCTCAACACACCAGATAAGCCTCGCATCTATAAATTGTGAATACCATTTGTGTACAGCATTAAGATATCAAAGTTTAATCTTTGATCTGTGATCATTTACGCTTTGTGAGCTATCATTATATAGGGGCCACTTAGCATAGAGGTGTGATTTTAAACCCGTTGCTTTTGTATCAAATAATTCATCATCTTCAAGCTATGAACGCTGGTTTTTAAGCTTATCTGGTGTTAAAAGGTTTTCATTTGTGCAAACCTATGAGTTTTGAAAACTATGCTTAAAAATCTGATGTGTTGCACTCACACGACTTTTTCTACCCTTGTACTAACCGCTCTTACAAACTGTTATCTTCAGGTTAGTCCAGATTAACATGTGCTCAAACTATATTATTGCTAATTTTCTTGAAGTTGCAAGGGAAATATGAGACTACAGTAGGCTTTGAGTGATAGTCAAATCTTTTAAAAGTAGTTGCTTCATGAAGGCTTTGAAATTCCGTTATCTTTGCACGGACAAGAGGTAAAAAATTAATAACCACCTTCTATTTGAGAAAAGTTTAACTATTTTAAAACCCAAACAAATAAAAAGGAATATCTCCGAAACGGTTTACTCCACCAAAGATGCATTTGGACATAAATTGTGTGCTTTAACGAGATCTGCAATTTTTTTTTATGTAAGATTTGGTCTATCTCTTACGGAATACCACCTATGCAAGCGATCAAGAGCAACCAGCACTACAGAAAATTCAAAATATGCATTTCATTTGCCATAAAAAATCTTAAACGTATGACATTTGAAGCAAAATCGTTTGGGATATTTTCGATGTAAATAGTGGTTTACGGTGGACAAGTTTCCTTCAGAATCTTTGCCACATACTTGAAAGATATTAAACTTAAATATCAACTTAGGTTTTTAATCGACGTTTCGTTTTTGAGCGCGCGCACGGACCTTTTTCTAAAAATGCCTGTTTGGATTCATGGGGCCTGAAAAATATATTTGCGGTGAAAGTTCGACATCGAAATTTTGGGTGTAATACAATACTTCCCCTACTTACTTAGTAGGGAAACTAAAACTCTAATGTGTTCCACACACATGACCTTTTCTACTCTTGCACAACTGTTCTTAATGACGGTTATTCTTTTATCTACTTCGTGTTAATCGAGATAAACATTTGCTGAACTTATTCCTAACGTTCTAGAAGAGACAGGAGAATATGGGATAGAGCAGCCTTAAGAGTTAGCCGTTTTAAAGCTGGTTGCTATGTCATGCCTTTAAAGTTACATTATTTTGCATATATATCATGGTTTTGGCTAAGAGAACCCGCAATCACTTTGACCGTTAATAGTAGGAATACCTGAAAACTGCATTATAACAAACAATAAATACAAATTAAACTTGAAATGATACAGTCTTACGTATTTGATTAATTGGTAATTCCTCGAATTTCAATGCACTACTGTACAGCTCCCAAAATGTATATTCAGTTGCCTTACTACAGAGTTTTACGTTCATAATTGAATGTAGCCAACAATTCCATAGTTGTATATTGCGAAAACCACATTCAAATGGTAACAAACGCTTGCGCTGAAAAGAGAAACGAAGAAATAAAAAATCTGATGTGTTGCACTCACATGACTTTCTTTACTCTTGTACTAACCATTCTTCAAAATCTCATTCCTGTATCTTCTTCGTGTTAGTTGAGATAAACATTTGCAGGTATTATCTTATTGCGTATTTCCTTATAGGTACAAGGAGAACATGGGAATACAGTTGGCTTTCAGTGACAGTCAAATCTTTTAAAGCTTTGAGATTTCGTTCTCTTTGCACGAATAGGATATAAAAACTGAATAACCATATTCTATTTCATGAAAGTATTTCAAGTATTTAAATAAAGTATTTGACAAAAAATGGTTAGAACATAAATTGGTGTTTTAGCAAGATCTACATTTTTTGTACAGCAAAATTTGGTCTCTTTCTTACCGTTTACCAGTTACGCAAAAGTCATAAGAGTAAACAAGGGCTACATGGGCCATAGCCGGAACATACAAAATATACATTTTATTTGTCACAATCATATCTTAAACATGTGGCATTTTAATCAAAATTGTGACATATTTTCGAGAAAATCAGATTTCGAAAAATTTTCCATGTGAACGGTGGTTTAGGGTGAAGGAAAATTTTATTCAAAATCTTCGTGTCCCATCCTTAAAAGATATTAAACTTAAATACCAATTTTGATTTTAATCGACTTTTGGTTTTTGAGTTATGCTGTCCAAAGACTGACACACAGCCACATATACACACCCACACACACACACACCCATACACACACCCACACACGAGAGAGACTGTGTATCTGTGTGTGTCTGTGTGCGCGCGTCTCTCCTTTTCTGTGTGTATGGGTGGGGTTGTGGGTGTGGGGTGTGGGGTGTGGGTGGGTGTGAGTGTCATAACTCCAACGAAACTGTGGTTAAGAACCAAAGGTGGAATTTAAGTTTAACATCTTTTCAGGATGCGACACAAAGATTTTGATGAACATTACTGTACCCTAAGCTACTCTGAACATTTTTCAAAAACTTTGATTTTTTTAAAAATGGCTAACTTTGATTAAAATGCCATATGTTTAAGATATTTATATGTTTAATTTTCTGGCTATGGCCCATGTAGCCCTATTTACTCTTGGTGATTTTTCCATAACTGTTAAACCTTAGGAGAAAGACCAAATATTATTATACAAAAAATATGGATCGCATTAAACACTGAAGTTGAAGTAAGCTTCACGTTCTTAGGAGCCTATTTGTAGCTGATGAACCTCCCGTTGTGGTAGCCAATTTGAAGTATATAGGATGTTAAATATGCTCCTGATGGGAAGAGGGTCCGCCGGATGCTTTAAGGTGTTCTTGGCGCCATTACCTCGGCTTAACTTGGTAGAGCATGGATTTGAATTCTCAGAGTACTTTATGGGTATTGAAGAAATAGCCCAAACTTCTTTTTTAGAGCTTTATTCGATGCATTCCTTCTTTTCAGCATCGAGAGGAGCCGACCATGATGACCTTCCAACAATCCTTCTCACCTCCTTTCATTGTACTGTTGCAACGGTCTCTCCTAGTCTCCTAGCGTACTGCCGTTGCCATACTCATGCGCCACCTGGGTTTTAAACATTTGATCGTTGGTCACGTGAAGCTGGCATGTTAACCTCGCGGTCAACACGTGATCCTGGTTCGCGTACATTGAATTTCTGTTTCAACACACAAGCCCAAATGTTTTTTTGTGAAGTGGACCGTTTCGGAGATATTCCTATTTCTTTGTGAGGGTTTTGCAATACTTTAATGAACGTCGTTATTCACTTTCTCTTGTCCGTGCAAAGAGAACTGAATTTTAAAGCTTTCATATAACGACAGCTTTGAAGCATTTGACTATCACTCAAAGGCTACTGTATACTAATATTCCCCTTGCACCTACAAGGAGATTAGTAATAAGATAATTTGTACAAATGTTTGTCTTAACTAACATGAAGACATAGGAATAAGAGTTTGTAAGAATAGTACAAGAGTAGAGAATTTCATGTGAGTGCAACATATAACATTTTTACAAATACTTATTTTTCTATATAAGAGATAAATGTTCATTACAAATTTACATATTTTTTGAAGGATGTATTAGCCTAAAGCTACAGATGACTGAAATTCTTTAGTTACCGGAAAAACTTTGATTACATAATTTTCTCTACTCACTCTTTGTATAAATTATAACTCTGTAAACTATTATTACGAAAGCTTATTGTTCTATGTATTTAATGTTAATCGAAACAAAATTTGTAGAAATGCTTTTATTACACACTTCATTGTAGGTAGTGAAATATTTTAAGACCTAATTGCTATGTGAGGACTTTGAAATTCCATTCTCTTTGCATTACCAGGGTAGAAACGAATGAATAAAAACTGAATAACAACTTCACATTTCCCATGAGTATAGGAAAATTCCAACAAATAACAAGGAATACTTCGGAAATAGATAATGAAGAAAAAACTGACGTAAGCTGTGTGCTTTAAACGAGATGTACCTAGATCTTTTGTTTAGTAAAATTTTGTCTTTGTCTTACAGTTTACCATTTATACAAAATTAAGTCAAATGAAAAGCACTTCGGAAACTATTCCGAAAAAAATTAAGTTATACGTTTTATTTAGCTGCTGCTTACCAAGCGGGAGACCTGTTCCGGGGTGCACTCAGCCTCGTTAGGTAGCTAAGGAGCTACTTGATTGTTAAGCAGCGGCCCCTCGTTGCGAAGACCTTATACACCAATTGGGAGCTGAGCGTTGGCCACGTCCCACTCTATAGTACTGCACCCCACTTCCTCCGGTTGCCCTTCACACATATGCGTTGGCATGTCATCCTGCTCCCATCCTGAAAACGATCCACAAGGTTTCATGACCGCCGATCTCCCTGGAGTACCTTCTCAGTCATCTTGCTCCTGGCGGGCCAAACCTCAACCACCTCCAGGATTATCCTGCCGACAATGAGATTTGCGCTGGGACTCCGAAGCGTTAACTTGTCTTGTCCAACTTGCAGGACCCTCCTGGTGGCTCCTGAGGGCATGCAGTCCCAGTATCACTTCCTCAGCCACCCTCGCGACGAACACGCACAGACCCATAACACTCTATCCCAAGGTCAACTCCAGCCAGGCCTCCTCCTCCACAGGTAAGGTGTCACGCGATGTTGCCACTATCTTGTAGAGTCGATCTAGTTCCTCTTAGGCATGTCCTCCGCCACATTATCCAATCACGGTCACGGCTGCGCTCGTGGCCATCAGTACTCGGCACGTCTTCTCCTGTATCTTGCCGTCCACGATGTCCACCAGTCTTCTATTCACGGCACTCAGCGTCACCTGTTTGGACGGCTCCGTCGGTGCCTCCATGATCCACGCCAAGTTGGTACTTATTTGTTCCTCGCTAACTCGTAGGCTTCCCTGCTGACAGTATTTCGCGTATCCTGTTTGGCTACACACTCCTGTAGCTGATCCTTGTCGACGTCTCTTTGAGTTCATCGTATCGTACACCTCCGTTCTCCGTTCCCCTCGGCCAATCCTTAGTATTCCGTCCACCTCTGCTTCTAGTTCCTTGACGATACCATCGACTCTACCTTTCAGGGTGTTAAAACATTCCCCACGTCCTCCACGACGTCCACGCGCTAGCAGAGGAGTTCCACCTTCCCGTCGAGTTGTTCCGCGTCTTCCTTCACGCCGACCAGTTCCCCGTATATCTTCGCCAATAGCCCCATCTTTGTATCGATCACTTCAGTCATCTTTCCCATTCTAGAATTCATTTTTGTCTTCACTTCTTCCTTTACACTCCTTATCTTCACATCTATCTTCTCTTATGGCGGAATTCCCTGTTACTTCGCTTCCCATTGTATCAGTCTGAATTTCATTTCTTCCATTCCCTAGTTGACGTTTTCCATTCTTTCTCCATTTTTTTCCGTTCCGGGTTTCAGGTTCTTCAGGCTAGTAGGCTAGTAGTTCCTTCATCTCTTCCATGGTGACATCCATATACTACTCTTGACAGCTATGTAGGCAATTCGACGAATCCCATCTCCGATACCAGTGTGACAAAATGACTCATTCCAGTTACTTTTCTACAACTTTGTTTTCTTCTAATTTTTTGCACAAAAACACAGGTGTCTTCTACTGATGTCAAAACAGCATAGTCTTTCGTGATATACCACACAAAACTGATCTCCTGAGCCCCATGTTATGTGCCGCACCAGAGGGGTGGTGCACCCCGGCACCGACCAACGTTTGTGGTGCTGCAACTGCCCCGGACCGGCGTCACCCTATAGTCCATTAAGTTAATTCTGTGCACATAAACACACACTCTCTCTCACACTCTCACTCTCACTCCCTTTTTCTCCTCGCTCACCCACACTCTCGCTGGCGCCCTCTCTCAACTTCGCCCTCGTAGCCTCTCGGCCTCGGCTCATCGCTCCAGTAGTCCCTTCCGCGAGGTCGCTCACGAAGTCGCTGCCGAGATCAACGAGGTTCCCCACCGGTGTCGTACCCGGTGTCGTACCCGATGAGGTACCCGATGTCGTACCCGATGTCGTACCCGATGTCGTACCCGGTGTCGTACCCGGTGTCGTACCCGATGTCGTACCCGATGCCGTACCCGACGTCGTACCCGGTGTCGTACCCGGTGTCGTACCCGGTGTCGTACCCGGTATCGTACCCGATGTCGTACCCGATGTCACTCCCGTCGTTACTCCCTATGTCACTCCGGATGTCACTCCCGAAGTCACTCCCGATGTCTTGGTGTCACTCTCGGTGTCAGTCTCGGTGTCACTCTTGGCGTCACTCGGTGTCACTCGGTGTCACTCTCGGTGTCACTGTTTCGTTCCCGATGTCACTCGATGTTACCCCCTCTCACTCGCTCTCGACACCGACCTCTGCGCTGGCCACGTTCCCTCACCCTCAACCAGTCACCGTCACCTCTTCTCCCGCGTTCCCTGTTCCGCTCCAACTCTATCTTCCTATCTCTCCTCATCGCTCTCCGTCTCTCGCCCCATCCCTCTCTCCAGATCTCTGCATCTCTCCTCTCTCTCGTTTCATCACTTTCCCAGTCTCTCTCCCCATCACACTCCCCGTCTCTCTCCGTATATCCCTCCTTCTCTAGATATCTCTCCATCTCTCTATATCTATCTCTCTATCTGTATGTCTATATATTTGTATCACACTCATACACTCTTACTTACCCTTGGAATCGTTGTCTCGTCCACGAGCAGGCATACATTTTCCTAAACTATTAATATATTATTTAATAATTTATTTGTTATTCGAAAACCTGAAAACCTGTATTTCAGAAGAAATGTGTTAATTTTTTGGCTGGAAAAGTAAGAAAGGTGTGTAAGGTATGTTCAAAATAAATGTTATTTTCAGTATATTTAATTTTATTATAAAATTAGAAAATTTAATTATTATTAAATATTTTGTATGGTTTAGCACAAAACATTTAAATAGTTCGGACTAAACTGACTCAACTGCACATTTTCTTCGAGCTGCATAAGTAAATTACAACATACAGGTTGTTAGTAGTATAAATAGATATTTGTACTGGTACTTGGGGACAGTTTAATGAGCAGTATTACATCAATATTTGCTTCATTTGTCGACTTATAAATTTACTTATTAAGAATAGCATGTTTTCAGGTTAGTACCTCACGCTAAGCACACACAAGTTATAGAGTTTATTACCCCCCCCCCCCGAGGGAGCTTTGGAATTCCATTCCCTTTGTACGGCTGAGATATAAAAATTAAGAACGATCTTTCATTTAAGGAAGGTTTAAGTATTCCAAAACTCTGACAAATAAGGAATATCTCCGAAATGGAACTCCACAAAAAATTAGCTTGGACATAAATTGTGTATTTTAATAAGCCCTACATTTTTACCTTCGCTACTAGTAAGTAGAGGAAGTGTTGTATTTCACCCAAAAATTCCATGCCGAGATTTCACCGGAAATATGTTTAGAGGCCCCTGAATAAAGAAAAGAAGAAGAATTTTTAGAAAAGGGTCCATGTGTGTGTTTGTGTCTGTGTGTGTGTGTGTGTGTGTGTGTGTGTGTGTGTGTGTGTGTGTGTGTGTGTGTGTGTGTGTGTGTGTGTCAGTTTGTGAACAGCGTAACTTTTTTTTAAAAAAAAGACAAAAAAGAAAAAAAAAAAAAAAGAAAGAAAGAAAAAGAAAGGTCAGTTAAAAACCAAAGTTGATATTTAAGTTTAGGTAATTTATTTCAAGCATACGACACGAAGACTTTTGAAGAAAATTATTCCACCCTAAACTACCCTTTACGTGGAAACTTTTTCGAAAATTTGTATTTTGTTGAAAATGGCCCTAACGATTTTAATTAAAATGACATGTTTAAGATATTTTTATGACAAAATATATATTTTGAATTTTCTGGTATAGCCTATGTAGTCCAGTTTACTCTGGATGACTTATGAATAACTCGTAAACCATATGAGATAGACTAAATCTTACCCTTCAAAAAAAGAAGATCTTTGAAAAAACACTCAATCCATATGCAAATAAATTTTTTGTATACTGAACCATTTCGGAGATATTCCTTGTTATTTGTGTCAGTTTCGGAAAACAAACTTTCACCAAATGCAACACCGTTGTTCATGTTTTTATACGCTAACCGTGCAAAGAGAACAGAATTTCAAAGCTTTAAAAGATTTGACTATCACCCAAAGCGATATTCTCCTTATACCTACAAGAAAATAAACAGTAGGATAATTTCTGCAAACGTTTATCTCAACTAACACGAAGAGGATATAGGAATAGGAGTTTTTAAGAATGGTTAGTAAAAGAGTAGGGAAGGTCATGTGAGTGCAACACATCAGATGTTTTGTAGAGTAAAAATTGGTCTACTGGTTTACCAGTTATGCAAAATTCGTCAAGAGTTAACAGGACTAATTAGACTATAGCCAGAAAGTTAAAAATACATATTTCATTTGGAATAAAAATATCTTAAACATATGGCATTTTAATAAAAATCGTTGCAGCCATTTTTGAGAAAATAAGAATTTTCCATGTAAAGGTAGTTTAGGGTGGGGCTATTTTCTTCAAAATCTTCGTCTCGCATCCTTGAAATATATTAAAATTACATACCAACTTTGAGTTTTAACCGACTTTTCGTTTTTGACTTATGCTGTTTAGGCACACACACCCAACCACACACACACACACACACACACACACACACACACACACACACACACACACACACACACACACACACACACACACACACACACGTGGACCTTTTTCTAAATATCTGGTGTTGCACTCATATGACTTTCTCCACTCTTGTACTAACCATTATTACAAAGTCTTATTCCTATATCTTCTTCGTGTTAGTGGACTTAAACATTTGCATAAATTACCTTATTGTTTGTTCTTCTGGATACAAGGAGAACATGGGAATACAGTAGGCTTTGAGCGATACTGAATCTTTTAAAACCTTCAAATTCCGTTGCACGATTAACAAAATCTGATGTGTTGCACTCATATGACTTTCTCTACTCTTGTACTAACCATTCTTACAAACTCTTATTCCTTATCTTCTTCGTGTTAGTTAAGATAAACATTTGTACAAATTATCTTATTGCTTATTTCCTTGTAGGTGCAAGGGGAATATTAGAATACAGTAGGCTTTGTTGGCTTAGTCAAATCTCTTAGAGCTTTATGATTTCGTTCCCTTTGCACACTTAACATATAAAAAATGAACAACGATGTTCCATTTCACGAAAGTTATGTTTTCCAAAACTCGCACACATAACAAGGAATATCTCCGAAATTGCTCAACCTAAAGAAAATTTATTTAGACATAAATTGTGTATTTTAGCAAGATCTACATTTTTTGTACAGTATGATTTGGTCTACCTCTAACGGTTTACCAGTTATGCAAAAGTCGTCCAGAGTAATTACGACTACAGGGGTTATAGCCAGAAAATTCAAGAAATACATTTCATTTATCATAAAAATATCTCAAACATATGGCATTTTAATCAAAATCGTTAGAGCCATTTTCAAGAAAATAAAACTTTTCTAGTAATGTTCCATGTAAAGCGTAGTTTAGGGTGTAGCTATTTTCTTCAAAATCTTCGTGTCGCATCCTTGAAAGACTTTAAACTTAAATACCAACTTTGGTTTTTAACGGACTTTTCGTTTTTGAGTTATGCTGTCCACAGACACACAGACACACACACGGACCTTTTTCTAAAAATGCTTTCTTTTTTTATTCAGGGGGTCTCAAAACATATATTTCTGGTGAAATCTCGACATCAAATTTTTGGGTGGAATACAATACTTCCCCTACTTACCAGAAGAGAAAGTAAAAATAATGACTCTAATTATTATAGGAAAGTACAAGAACTTGAAGCTTGAAAGTAAAACAACAAATATCTCGGAAATGGTAATATGGTAAACTAAACAAATAAAATGAGTATGAAATAAATTCGGTGTTTTAACGAGATCTACATTTTTGCTACAGTAAGATTTTGTCTATCTCTTACCATTTACCAGTTATGCAAAAGTCATCAAAAGTAAAGCGGACTACATGAGCTACAGCCAGAAAGTTCAAATTGTATCTTTCGTTTGCCATAAAAATATCTTAAATAGGGCGTTTTAATCAAAATCGTTAGATCCAATTTTGAGAAAATCAGAGTTTTCAGACAATTTTGGAAGTAAAGCGTAGGGAAGAGGAGCTTTGTTGGAAATCTTCTTGTCGCATCCGTTTAGGATATTAAACTTAAATAGCAATTTTGATTTTTTACCGCATTTTCGTTTTTTCAGTTATGCTGTTCAGATAGACACAGAGACACAGACACGCATAGGTACGCACACACACATACACACACGGACCATTTCCTAAAATTCTTTTTATTATTCAGGAATTATTCAGAAATATCGACATGGAACATTTGAATCAAATACAATATTCCCCCTATTTACTCTACGTAATAGAGAAAGTAAAAATTTTTTGGAAGGTTCATTCTTCAATGTTGTGGCACTCGTTTTTTCTTTCAAAACCTCAGCGCAATAAAAAGAGCTGCCCCAATTGCGATCTTCATATTAGATTTTAACACATTTGCACACATTTTATAATCCGAGCTGTTTTAGACAGAAATAAGTACAAATTATCAATGGCGTAGCAGCATAACTTAAAAATGAAACCAGAGCATAGAACTACGAATACCAAGAGGACAAATGATGCAATGTATAGCTCTTCTGAGATTCGTATATAATACTAAAACATTAAAGTTGAATTTTTTCACCTTTTTCTTCGGGTACCTTCAGTTTAATAAAATACTTCTTGGAACGCAATTTTTCATATCTTTGAATGATCAGTGTGTTTACAGGGTATGTGTAAGCATTAACCAATTTCCGTTTATGTTATAAACCCTCAACTTGTTTTATTTTAATTTTATAAGATAATCATAAAATGGAAGAGCACCTTATTGAAATTTGGACAAAGTTAAACACTCAATAGTGAATATTCATTTGCTTTAAAGTTTCAACTTGCTGTGGAAGTGAGACTTAAGAAAACTAGCTTGTATAAAACTAAAAAACCTTTAGTTCCAAGTGCAGAGGGTGAAAAGTCAGCCTTATATGCACTTAATTGACACAAAAAAATGAGCAAAGGTTGATAGAATTTATGTAAGTTTTACCATTTTTTCTTCTTTAAATTGGACCTTGCTTATATGCTTTTTAACAGAAAGTAGTTATATGTTATATTTACCCAAGTAAATTTCGTTTAGTTGGAAGTTAAATGCTGATATACAAAACGTATTGAAGGTATATTTTGATGCTGTATATGAAGGATACATATAATTTATTGAGTGAATGAAGTATAGTTTATTTGTGCTAAAATTCAATTATTTAACCTACTAAAATAAAACATAAAAATAAAAACAAACATAATTCAATCTAATAATGTTTTTTAAGTTTACCTTAGCTACTGGAAACCAGCTAGAATTGATATAACTTAGCTACTGGAAACCAGCTAGACACATACACACACACACACACACACACACACACACACACACACACACACACATACACACACATACACAGCCCTAAAGGAAAACTGATTGGTTTTCAAATAGGAACTCCCGTCCGGTTATGCATAGTTTGGACGTTGGAGAGCGTCAAAGTTTGAGAACGAACAGTTGTGACAATCTGTTAACATTCGTTTTGGTATCTTAATACGGAAGGTATGCAATTCTTTAGCCATCTGTGTGCTGGGATGAAGGACCTAAGCAAAACAACATTCCTGCGCATGCGCTAAATTCCTCCATAGAGTGCGACACGTACCAGTACACTGCTGCTGAAACGGCCGACTTGAGCTCCAGCACACTTTGATGTAAATGTGTGGAATCACCTCAACGTCGATGGATTGGTAGAGGTAGACCAGTTCCATGGTCAGCATGGTCGCCAGATGCGGTCTCGACTATTTTCTGTGGAGTTGTATGCAGAGTATGATGTATGGCACTCCTGTAACGTCAGAGGAGGACCTTATGGCTCGAGCCCAAGAAGCGGTTGAAAATGTTTAAAGACAACCGTACGTATTGGACCATGTATTTATGTTGGAAGCAAATGTGAAATGCTTCAGAGATTTTTATTTTAGCTAATGCTATTAGGTCAATGGCTACAGTCTCTTGACATTATACCAATTTTTTCCCATACTAATATTTTAGGAATAGATTTTTACCACAGTCCCAGGAAATTATTCTACACACTGGAATTACAAACTTAATATACTTGGCAAACAGCGTAAAAAGAGATTAAATTTACTTTAGAGAACATGGTACTTAAACGTCTATTGTCTCAGCAAAGTCTTGTACGCTGCTTGAGTGCTTCGAAAATCAAACGCCACGCTCAAAACCAATTCTTTATTTCCTGTGACAAGGATCCATCTATCATGTGGTGCGGAGTCAGATGCGACCTTGAGTTGCAAGAGAAGGATTGGGTGTGGCAGCTCTTGAACCTAAATGTGCAGCCTTACTTCAGTAGATTTTATAGGGATGGCAGTGTTTCGGCTCTACCTATCGCCCCTACGCACTATATGTAATTGACTCAGGAGTATCCATGACCTTGAGGTTTAACTTGAGAGTGCGGTCTATTGTTCTTTTCCTCTCGCGCTGATGGTTCACACCTGCTTCAAAAGCAACTTATCCTTTGTTTCCCGGCACAATAAACATTGCGCTAAGGAGCATCACTAATACATTATGCTACTGTATAAAATAAAGAAATTATGATCATACCTTGAATAGTAATGAATTGTTATTGGAGACTCAAGAAACCATACGCTACACTACTGTAGCAACACTGGCACTGCTTACAGTCCTACTGCATTGTAGACAAAATTTTGAACTTTTACATCGTACAGAGAAGCTCCCCACACATACCACAATTGCACGTTGAAGGCCTAAGACATCCTGGGGCAACGTCAATAGCAGATCTGACATTCGTGCAACGTTACATTCCTTGGAATCAGTAACTACCTGTTTACCAAGTGATATTTATACAGATAGCTCTTGAACCGATATGCATACCTTCCGTGCTGACCAAATACCCAGAACGTGGATGGATATGGTCTAATATGGTCTTCATTCAGAACCCACTATGCACCCACTGACTGCAAAGCGATAGGGTCCTGCAGTTAATGACATTCCCGCAGGAGAGAAACAGTGGCAATATGGGAAGCGTACACATGGTGGCTGTGGGTTTTTCACGAGACCAGGCACTCTACAACACCATTTGTTGTATTGCAAAAATGTGGACCTGATATGGCATGGGTGGCTCACCGAATGACAGTGAAGTGGATGAGCTGGGGGTGGGGGTTGGAGAGCAAAAATGTATCACCCGGTGGAGTTATACTTGATACAGTTTTACATAAAACCACGCGCCCTACGAAATAGCTGTACATGGCTCATATTTGCTGCACTTTATTGGAGATTGGAGGTGAGCCGTGATGTGGCGAAGATGGAGTTGCTACAACGTGGATTAGTAAAACGAAATCGACATTGTCTCGTTAAAATTAATAGATTAGCTGATTATGTATCTACATAAAAAGATAGAAAATACTGTATGGACTTTTTCATGACATATTAAGACTATAAAAGACAAGAAACTAAAACTTAAATCTCAAGAACTAAAGAGTGAAAAGTAGTAGAAACTAATGTAAGAGTAAGGCAAGGATGCAGTCTGTCTCCACTAATTTTCAACCTATATATTAATGAAATTGCTATACAATGGAATAATAATAATAATATACCCAGATAATTTTAATAAAAAGGCTACCCATTAGCTTTAATGTTCTCAGTGGTCCAGATTAGTATATCTAATTCAAAGGAAATTCTTCAAAACTCAACTTATGCTCTGAGTAAAGTAGAAAACGTGTATAGCATGACAATCTCCCTAAGTACCTAAAACAAAAGTGGTGGCGTTGAAAGGAAAAGAAAGTGTATGATCTAACTGTTATAGTAGATAAGATTGTGGAACAGGTGGTTGCATAAACATTTAGGGCGTCGTATGTCACAATAAAAGGAAATTGATCAATTCAAAAAGTGGAAGAACATACTTAAGAACATACATTAATGGCATTATAAAAAGGTGGTTGAAAATCAAAGGGAGAAAGGATACAATAGTAACATTGTATACACCAATGTCAGTGCCAAAATCACTGCATGGAAGTGAAGCATGACTTATGATAGAGATAAATATAAGGAGACTCTAAGTAAACAAAATGTTTTGAAGAGCAGTGGCAGGATACAAGAGGGCAGACTACAAAAGAATGAAATCTGAATGAAAAAAATTAAAGAATAAGTACTAACTGATAAGTCGTATTCAAAGAATGATTAGAGAGCGATTACCATTCTATTCTAACAATTACAAATGGATGGGAAAAAGATGTTTGAAGGCTAAATAAAAAATTAAAAGCTGGGACGAACAAGATCTACAGATTGCTACAAACACAAATGTCTAATGCATGAGGGAAGAAGGAGGCTATAAAAGAAGGGGAACAAATCAGAACAGAGATAAATAAATACATTAAAAATTACCCGTTAAAGTTAACATTGCTCAGATGCATAGCAGATATGTGTCATCCAAATATTTATAGCCCATGTTTAGTATATTTTGCAAAGTTGATCACAAATTCCTAAGAAATCCCAAATACTATTACAACCTTAAATTCAGCAAAAATTACACCACAATTAGGGCGTTTTAATTTTAAAATGCGTAATTTCAAAGACATCTCATAGAATGATTATAAAGAGAACAAGTGCAGATTTCCACTTCGGAAACGGAGGATTCGGAAATCAGTTACTGTACCTTGACATACTCCGTTAGGTGTATTTGCTATTTGTAAACTGTTCGTTTGGTGGAAACCATCCCGTTGTAACGGGCCATAAATGTAGAATCTCCTAAATGAGATTAAAACTTCACAAAACAAAACAATACGAGGGTAGCTACTTCATTTGGTCATCTACACAAGAATTTAATATATACAAGAAAGTGAGTCATTCAATTCTGGTCTTACTACTGTCATTTGTCTTCTTCTTTCTCTTTTTTTTTTTTTTTTTTTCCTTTTTTCTTTTTAATTTTTGGGACTGATATATTTCAGTTGCCGTTGCTGCACAGTTCTCATATACAGTCCTCATTTTGCTAGCGCAATCTCCTTTATGGGCAGAACATGTGATGAAACCATGTGTTGCATATCATAATTACACGTGTTGCGGCTCATAGCTTACCTGCTTCCAGTTTTCCATCCTATGACTTCCACGTCAGTTGAATAGAAAAAAAGGTATCGTCTCGTAGTCTTCGGTGTTTGGCAGGAGTGCGTATATTGCGATAAAGGGTCAATTTGACGAGTCCCATTCCTGACACCAGTGTGACAAAACCACAAAATCCAGTACAGTTAGTTTTCTATCACTTTATTTTCTTCTAAAACTTTTGCACAAATAAAATTTTACCTTCCACTGACATTAACACAGTCGTTCGTGATATTATAACTCACAACTACTTACTTATCTTAGCCTCATCCTTTCACTTTCTCTGTCTCTCATACACTAACTCCGACGATACAATCACTCGAATCTCGTTAAATGTTATTCACGACAAGCGTACCACACACACGGCTATCTCGCAGTCACTGACACGCTAACTGACTCATGTCTGTATCTCTCTCCTTACTGCTTCCTCGCCTCCTTATATAACAAGGATGATATCACACGCGCCTTTCTCGACTTCCACAAACACGCCGACAATGACATAACCAGATCCTTCTCGAAGCCTCTGGAAACCGTTTGATTGTTCGCTCCCATGAGTGGTGGGGAAAGCTGATGTGCCTTTGATATGTGGTGTGACGTAACTTGGCCCGACCGTTCTTTGCTGTGCGCCGTGACCGGCGTTACAGCGTTATAATGCCTCTGATGAAGAACGTTTCCGATATTCCTTAGTTTAGTCCCGCCAAACTTTGTTTAAGTCCAACATTGTACCGGCTTAAACGAACGCTGACGGAAGTACCTAAGTTGCCCAGGAATACCAGTGCAGGTAACCTCGATAGTTGCAGAGCATGCACAGCAGGAGTTCCCCAGACAGTATCTGCAGACGGAGTTAATTGTTAAAAGCTAACTAGAGGTCTGTTCACATGTCGTGGTAGCTCTAGAAAGATGCGCGGAAGATCGAACTAGTTCAACCTATGTTTTTGAGGGGAGGAAACATCACTTAAAATCGCAAGGTGCACGTGGTAACATATCCAGAGGTTGAGAATAACATAGCCAATGGGGGATTTTAGACTCGTTCGTGATACAAATTTTGAGTGCATATAGCGTATTATACTGTTGATAGTATTACTTATTGAGTCCCATTAAAAGGTACACAACTATCATAACATTTCACCTTCAAAAAGTATCCACTTTCACATCCAGAAGAGATGAAGAGTGGAAAAATATAACGAGCCAAGTGAAAAAAAGTTCCAGTTTTTAGTTTTCTCGTGTAAAGTGGACTATGCAGTGATCCCAATAACAGTATATGACGGGCCATGTAACAAAGTACTGGAAGTTGTTCAAACATGTCTCAAAATATGGTGCTCTGCCAAGATATGTTTAGCTTTTCCTAAAACATCCTACATTTTCTCCAAACTTTAGTTTTGTCACTTGGCCCATTATATTTTTCTGCTCTTCAGATGTGATGATAAATTGGCTTAGACAAAATGTTCAAACAGACCAGTTTCATGCAATTGATCTCTCTACTTTTCATAATACTGACATTTACAATTAAATAATTCCTTTAAAGCCAAGACATGTCACCTAAAATAGTCTTTTTCACCAACATAATCACAATATTTTGCATCGCCCGCCTTATTCATCCCGAAATGAATTCCATTGAACTGATTTGGGTTCCTGTAAAATACTGGGTGACAATAAGAAACGTTCAAAATGGAGAAATCATTCACGAGCTGATGGCAAATTTGCATGCATTTCGTAAAGGTGTAATCACGTAGGATGTGGGGCAGGAAATAGTAATTCTCTTGGGAGAGGATATCGATGGCTGTGCTACAGACTCTTCAAGTGAAGACGATGGAGATGTGGACTTAAAAACTGAAGGACCAGCACAATATGAAGAAGATATTTAGGATATTAGAAAATATCGCAGACAGCAACAGTGCATCGTGTATGAAACCAGCCTCAAGATAAGAATTGCACGTTCAGAATGCAACAAGATAAATTATTACAGGTCTGCATGTTCCCCCATCACACTACTCCCTCCTGCTTCATTGCGCATCAGATTGCCACCTCATGTGAATCAAACTGTACTCTCTGAACCTCGAGAATTTTTCTTTTATTTTGTATATGCTTATATCGTCTACAATACACAGTGTTGTCAGACAAACGCGTAATGTTTATCACATTAATTATCAGATGTGGCAGCAGAGCAAATTCACATAGACAAGTGTTCACATTTCATAGTAAACAAATTCACTACTCGATTAGATCAAAGTTCAAGCCCACTCTCACAC
This sequence comes from Tenodera sinensis, assembly GCA_030765045.1. NCBI lineage: Eukaryota > Metazoa > Arthropoda > Insecta > Mantodea > Mantidae > Tenodera > Tenodera sinensis. Next base: position 80,969,735 of record CM060966.1, read on the forward strand.
CCCAGACTCAGCTCGCGTATGGTTTATTGTGCAAATGAATATCCTGTTTGTTCCTCGCAATTCATTAAATAAACTTCGTAGGTGTAACTTGTGGTTCAATGACATGGCTAGATTTCCTAGTATATTTGATCTCGCAGCTAGGGTCCGATGACAAACAATTCTTCAAGTTTCTATACGACGAAAGTTTATTAAGGAATATGTTTTGAAACTGATTATGAACTGCTATTGTCGTACCAAAGAAATAGATTTATATTCTCTGTTCACAGCCCATGGTCTTAGGGGAATGAAGAGGAGAGGAGAGACATTTCATGTAGTGTAACCCGGGTTTTGTAAACTTCTGCGCAAACGTTGTTCTGATGATTACGCTGCATGCTTACCTCCAAAGTTATTCGTTGTTTACTCGCTGCTAATTTCTCTTAATTACAGTTGTAAAATCGTACGAGTCACTAATTTCATATCGGAAGCAATGAAAAATGTAGTGCAGAAGTAGATGCACTTCCTCCTAGGAGTGCTGTGAAATCTGCTATGATATTGCGGCCACAGGTGCAGAGTGACAGTTTTATGAGTAAGAAATACCTTCACAGGATGATTGAAGCAAACAAACTTAAAAATGTTTTAGAGCGGAAGCATATTTGGTTTTATTGGGCCCCATTATTCTTTTCTTGCTTCCAGAGAACATCTTGGGCCAAGGTAAAATTAATACTCAAAGAAATATGACCGCCTTCATAGCCCAGTGGTGGCACACTTGCCTCGAGCGCGGAGGATCCAGGTTCGAATCCCGGTACTGGCGTGGGGATTTTTCTCCCGCTGGGAGGTGTGACATGGGGTGCACTCAGCCTCATTAGGTTTCGGAGGGGCCAACCGAGGAGCCCTGATGAAGAAGTAGCGACCCCAGGTCGTAAAGGCTGCGACTGGCCGAAAGAGCTCGGTGCTCTGACCACGTCTCACCCTCGAGTACTACGCCCCACTCATGGCGCCTGCAGTGGGCAGATGTGGGGGATGCAGTGGTCGGACGGTAAGTATTGGCCTTTAAGGGCTGTTGCGCTAGGTTTTTTTTTTGTTGTTGTTTATTTTTTAAGAAATTTAAGAGGTACTTATCCTTACAGGATTTACATGTAATGCTCAGAATATATCATTTGAGACCAAGAGGTACTGGCTAAATACGTTATAAGCTAAGTATACTTCACGAACTGAAAATAGCATTTAAGTTACACTATTTTGAGCGACTTCTTTTCTTTAATCTAGCGTGAATACACATTCCAAGGTTGGTACTATTATCACAAGCGCACTAGAAGCACGACTCCTGCTTCAGATATTGTTGTGTACCTGGAATTGCTTACCGACTCGCTGCACGCCTGCCAGGAACCATGAGCTGGTGAACACACTGTAGCTACCTGAAGTTATAAACCATCTATGATTCTGTGAATTACTTCATACGTTTGTTCAGGGTTATGCCTAGATAAACGCTGAAATGTTTTTCGTCCCAAGAGGTGTGAATCCTCACAACCAAATACTGTGACCTTTAATATGCACCCTTCGTAATAGAACTCATAGGGGATGAAATGGTTCATGCTTCTTCCTTCATTAAATTGAAGAGATTCAAAACCTACGAGCATAATGCACTGTAATATTACTGGCACCAAATTACGGATAATAAAAGCTATATACAACCAATATTCTGAGGTACTAGAAAACATAACCATATATATTTGAAATGAATGGATTCTGAATATGTCCTTTGTAACCTCTTATACTTTCCATATCTAAAACAAGAAGTTCGGACAGAAACCACGGGCAGAAAGGAAACAGCAGGTGAGTTCCTTTGCTGTGAAGATAATGCAGACAAATGAGGATTTAAACAACAATAAACAGGGCAAGGAAAATGAATATGTGTGAACATTAGTCAAACTCTATATGTTGTAGTTAGTTGGTAACAAAGCAAAGATGTCAAGAACAAAGCAGTAATGAAACAGCGTGTTTATGAAATAATGCCATCTCACAGGTTATAACAACTTTGTTACAGACACTGTAATGACTCATTAGTAAATCTGAAGCTCCTCTTGAGAGCAATTAGGATTAACATTTATGCTCGTGTTTTATATAATCATAAGGCGAACTTCAGGCTGGTATGGATTTTCTACTACCCCCTTAAAACCCCATAAAGGAATAAGTCTAGGAATACTCATTTGGTATAAAACTGTAAACACGGTATTAAAATTTTAATAGCTAGTTTCGTACTAGCTTGTAAAAACGATTAAGGGCGAGAGTAAAAATGTGCAAACATTTGATGTCGGCAGGTTGGCAAGTAGCACCACCTCCAAGGCAGTTTTACACTTAAGTCGTTTACAACAAATTGATATCTGAAGTCCGTCACTCATCTAAAAATCAATTGGATAGAATAATATAGAAATTCTAAAATGAGTTAAATTAGTTTTAATTAGTGAGTATCAAAATATGCAACTACAACGCCAGCACCATCCATCACCACAATTGAGTCACAGAATAGGGTAGGATCGGATAGGATAGAATAGGACGTATCGCAGAGGTCGAACTGGTAGATGTTATGCACCCTTGGGTGGAAGGATGAGGCGAGAGGACCTAAGGAGTCACAACTGAGCAAAGGGCACCCTACCATTTTCTGGATAAAACTCCCTGGCGGCGAGTGATACAACCGGAGTTCCGCTCACCCCGCAGGAACGAAGGGCGAAGGTTTAAAGAGCGCACATTTCCTGCTATGCAGCGCCAACACCCCCGCCGACACCTATTACCCTGAAAGAGACCAACTAGATGAATGATGAAAGGAAATGAGAAGTGAGATGAAATGGAGGGGCAGGAAATGCGGGGGATCAAATAAATCTACCCATCATTCGCCTGGTGACACAGAGAAACCCTGGATTAAAAAAAACAAACAAAAAAAAAAAAAAAAAAAAAAAAAAAAAAAAAAAAAACATGGTCGCTGGAATTGAATCCACCATCTCCCGAATGTGGGCAAGTCATCCGGCTGGGTTGATAGTCATAAGCAATCTGATATAGTACAGTCGCACAACTTTCTCTACCAATTACAAATGAGTGTATATACTTCGTAAACTCTGACATGTTAACCTATTCACATACTCGTACTTAGACGTCAGTCATATCAAGCAATAACAACTGAATTAGAAATATACGGGAAGAGCATTAAAATGTTACATCAGAAGCATGAGGACACACGTTCTAGTCCTAGTAAATAGGTCTTCCAGAAAAAAAATGAAAAATAGATATCGCAAATGTTCAAATATATTATTATTTTATATACTTAAAAAGGAAAATATAAAATTGGAAACGAAGTATTTTTAAAATGGCAAACGTTGATGCGTTAAAGTTGATATAGTACATTGACGCAAAACATACGCATTAACCAACTCTACATGCTCTTTGTAATAAAAAGAGCTGGTCTGCGTGATTTCCCAGCTATGAAAAGTAACATACTCCCGGTTCATGGATTTGAATTATTATAATATTTTTGCTCTTCATTTATTTATTTATTTATTTATTTGTTCATTGTTACAATATGGATATAACGAAATACAGTAATTTCTAGTAACTTCTCACAACACCCAGTGCATAGGAAAATTTTCGTGTAAAACACAGTAACGTTTTTGGACGGAACTTTCCATTTGAGATGGTCTGATGATGATGATGATTATTATTATTATTATTATTATTATTATTATTATTATTATTATTATTATTATTATTATTATTATTATTATTATTATTATTATTATTATTATTATTATTATTATTATTATTATTATTATTATTATTATTATTATTATTATTATTATTATTATTATTATTATTATTATTATTATTATTATTATTATTATTATTATTATTATTATTATTATTATTATTATTATTATTATTATTATTATTATTATTATTATTATTATTATTATTATTATTATTATTATTATTATTATTATTATTATTATTATTATTATTATTATTATTATTATTATTATTATTATTATTATTATTATTATTATTATTATTATTATTATTATTAATCGAAATATGTAGCTTGAATTTCCCGAAAATTAATAAAATTATTACCCAAAATAAAATGCAATGAAACGTTTTACATTTAAAGTATAGTTTGGGGCGGGAACATTTCCTTGACCGTTAGGTATATTGCATAATTGGGAAATGGATTTAGTAAAGTTAGTTTTCGTCGACATTCACTTTTTAAGTTATGCTATTAACAGACAGACTTGCAGATTGTTGCTATGGTATTTTACTTTTTTTTTTTTTTTTTAATTTATTTAGAGTCGCTTTAACAATTAAGTCATATCGCGACTATTCTCTATAATACAGCGGTATACAATTACTTTTTGTTTTAGTCTTAGGGTATCCTAAAATTATGATTTCTAATTAAACCTTCAAATGGAATTTGTGGTTGTTATGGAAATATTACATGTTTCCCTTTATCTGGTACCGGTAGGTAGTAGGGAAGTAAATTAATTTATTCTTTAGCCGGCAGAACTTTGAATTTAGAAGTTAGGTTGAAAACACGTATGAATGTTCCTTGTAAACTTCAGCTGCAGACCGCATTCCACGTGCCTGATTTAATTAAAACACTCAGAAAATGGAATGCTCGTAATATATATCACGAAATAAGGAATGCTTTCTTACTGTGAATTTTTCCGTTTCTCTTGGTTTTATTAAAAATTGGGTGTAGCACTTGAAAAATCAGCATGAGTTCTGTTATTTTGAACACATACTACTGCAGAGCTATTTCGAGTCTTATGAAACAGAAACTTTTTATTTATTTTAGATGTGAACGTTTCACCACAAAAACACAAAATCACTTACTTCTTTTCTACTCTTTAATAACTTAGGACATCATTAATTTAAATAACAAGGAACAGTTGAAATACGCAGACGCGCGCTACCGTTCCACTAAAATGTGCATGGAAATTTGAAATAAGTGCAATCCATATATATCACCAAGCTTTTAATATTTATTCATTTTTCTATTTATTTATTTATTCTCATTTACCGTTGTTTTACATGTGCATTTTAGCAGATGAATTTTGGAAAAATGTAGAAAAGGATTCATAATTACCTGTACCTTTTATAAAAGCATAAACAATTTTAAAGTAGATATAGATGGGCATGGGTGCCAGAATATTTTTCCTCAAAAATACAGTTTAGCTTTTCTGACATAGTCTTCATATATTGTTAGCCTGAGAGCCGCCAATCACTACAAACAACAGAGTTACGTGTTGCGCTGTATAAACATATTGTATTTCCTTTATGCATTAATATGTACGAAGTTATCATCACATCGTTATCATCATACAATATAAATGTACAATATTAATAATATTAATTATTATTATTATTATTATTATTATTATTATTATTATTATTATTATTATTATTATTATTATTATTATTATTATTATTATTATTATTATTATTATTATTATTATTATTATTATTATTATTATTATTATTATTATTATTATTATTATTATTATTATTATTATTATTAGTATTATTATTATTATTATTATTATTATTATTATTATTATTATTATTATTATTATTATTATTATTATTATTATTATTATTATTATTATTGACTTACCATTTTCCCGTGTAACTAGGGTCCAGTAGATCGATGCTGCTTCAATGAACACAAACATTCCGTTAATTCCATCATCTATATATTAATTAGGACGTTTCCATAGGGACTTTAAATCGATTTGAGTTCTCGTTCCCGGTTGAATACCGCATGGAAACTTGGATTCACATCGAACTGAATTTTTGGATCCGATCGTCCTAGGAACAGGGAAAGAATCGAACTTTTGTTGCATGGAAACGCCTATCTGATTCAAATTTATTTGAATTCGCCAAAGATACTAACTTCTATTGTGCTCATTGTAACACGCTACACGCTCGTCATTTTGTTTTTGAAGTGATAGTGGTGTAATTAAACTTAACAACAAAGCCACTTTAATTGTTTCAGGAACTCGCAATGTTTTCTTCTGAAAACATTCACTAACCTAAAAGCCTACTTACCTAACTTACTTCTTGGTACAGCCAGAGAAGATTGTGACACCGGTCGCGCAGCACAACAAAGGACGGTCGGGGCAGAGCTGTCCCACCTCACTACAGCACGTCATCAAAAGCGTTCAAGGTCAGGTTTCCTTGCACAATATTGTGAACACGTGAGAACAATCAGAGCGGTAGAAACAAAAGGGGGTTTCCAGATTATTCAAGCGATGTCCGGCAACAACCGTATTTGTAGAAAGGTCCATGTTATGTGATCCTCCCTATATATGGGGTCGAGGTAATGAGTTAATCAGTCAGTTAGTTAATTAACTAGCTAGTTAGTCAGTCAACGATATGAGTTGTAGGGAGTAATTTTTTTAGTTTCAGTGTGTGTATGTGTGTTTGTGCGTGTGTGTGTGTGTGCGCGCGCGCGCGTGTAAGCTGCGTGTACGGTCGCGTCGAAAAGAAAGCGAAGCAATTAATGAATGTCGAGTGATTGTATCGTGCAAGTCAGCCGTTTGAGGGACAGAGAAAGTGAAAGACATAAAGGAGTGAGTTTTAATATCACGAAAGACTGTAGACTGTGTTAACGACAGTAAAAGAGAACTGTGTTGTTTTGCATTCACTTAGAGGAAAATAAGGTAATAGAAAAATAAATTGACCGAGCTTTAGTCGTTTTTGTTATAATATGTTTTAAAACTTGATTACGTCTAGCCACAGTATCACAGCTCTGTGATTTGAAAGCTAACAAGAAAGAAAAAATCCCAGGATAGAGGCAGCAGATATGAGTATGTTGAAATTATTAACTGGATATAAAGGGTTGTATCATAAACAACTTAGGATATACGTGATACCTTGAATATATGGCATTGAAAAGCAATCGGCAAACTATTTCAGAATGATCTTACTATGTAAATCACCTCCCCAAAATGGTAATCGACAGGACGACGAATTTCAATAAACACTGTCAATTCAGTGGAGAGGAATTAGGCTCTATAATCTAAATAGCGGTTTCTAACGTTTGCAAATGAGGGTAGGCTAGATTTACCTGCTTCAACTTGAAGCGGACTTTGTCATTTCTTAACACTAAGACGTGAATTGTGTTGCAGTGGCGGATTGGTTAGGCTTCAATTACTTAAGTACTTTTACGTCATACGTGATAAACATCTGTTGATTAGTGACTTTTTTGGTACTGCTAAAGCTTAAGAAGTTTAGTAATATTTGGCGACAAAGTAAAGTTCATAGCGTTAGAAGACGCACCAAGTGATCGTTGTGTAGCCTATTGTGATACAGACCTTCAGTATAGTTCAATTTGGAGAAACTCTATTCTCATATATATGTAGAGTTATACACACTTTTGTACACACTATTCTTGCAAATGCTTATTTGTGTATGTACTTCGTTTTAATCTGTATAAGCATTTTCAGAAATTATTTTATTGCTAATTTTCTAGTAGGTGCAAGGAGAGTATGAGAGTATAGTAGGCTTTACCAGTTATTGAAATGTTTTAAGAGCTGACTGCTTTGCGGTGCCTTTGAAATCGCGTTATCTTTGCAAAGCCAAGAGATAAAAAAAAAAAAAACGAATAACATATTCGTATTTGAGAAGAGTATAAGCATTGGCAAAATCAAATAAATAATATCTCGGAAATGGCTCTCTCAAAAGAAAGAATCAGCATTTGACATGAATTGTGTGTTTTAACCAGATCCTTAATTTTTATTTAGTAAGCTTTGTCTATCTCTTACTGTTACAATTTGTTCAACAATCATTCAGAATTAAGAGGTCCTCTCAGAACATTCCCAGAAAATTCTAAGTATGACTTGGAAGCTACCATGGAATCACCTGTATGTGTCCATCACTGGATACCGACTGCTTGTGAGTCTAGACATCACAGGCGTGATTTAATCTGCAACTGAAAGAGTAGGGTGGGGAATAGCAGCTAATTGCGTGTCTCCAAAGAGAGAATATTGGACATTACTGGTATGAACCGTAAGTACAAAACAGTGCAAAAAATACGTTTAAGTTTCAATACTTATCTATATGCACAAACACTTCAGATCTCATTGTGTCCAATAATATAGCTTCTTATAGGTGCAAAAGTTAGGACTAGTAGTAATCTTTGCAGACTGCGTTAAAATAAATTTTAAAATCAAGGACTAGCGAATGTTCCTCTGCATCCCCTCTCCACTTCCTCTCTCTGCCCGAGCTCCAAAGTATGTGTATGTGCAGCAAGGAGAAAATGGAGGACTGAGAATGGCTTAATCCCAGAGTATGGAAATTAAGGTGGTAATATACAGGTATTAATTTGTCCCACATGTGGGGAAGAAGAAAATCCTATAAACACTAAATGCAAGGTATTGGAGAGAAAAAGATGAGCATAGTAAGGGGATCACTGGGGATAGACTCGTAATGGGGGTACTAAAAAAAACAACGCTACCTACTAATGCGAATGGGAAGGAAAATTAGATACAAGCTATTATTGCAGCTCTAACGGTGGCTCCCCAACAGGGTAAAGCTCTAATGAGTTTGGCTGCTAAGCTTATTAGTACACAGAATATGTTCCTTTATTGATATTAATTTGTTCTTTCTTAATTTGAATAAACAACGCAAATACAAATATATTCTACCTACGAGGTTTAATTATGCAGATCATTTCATGGCCTTTAGTACAGCTATTGAGTAAACAAGAACATTGGGAGAACTTTTATTTAATTATGAAAAATTATTCAAAATGGTTGCTCATAAGTGACCAAAAGTTTGTTATAAAAAGCCTATTAAGAGTACAGTACCTGGGTGCTAGTTATGTTTCTCGTTGTTAATGAAGTCAAAACCATTATCAGTTGCGAAGTTGCTTCTGCTATTTTATAACGGAGATCAAATTTTAGTATATGATAGACAAGTCAAATCTCTTGCTTCAGTTGAACTAAAATTAGCTTGCCCCACACATGATGAGCACTTATGCTATTTGCTTATTAAAGTATTACGCTTTCACCAGTAATTGCGGTGTAATTATATCCAAAATAAACAACTTTGCAATTGGAAATGGACTTTCTAACTTATTACTTGACTTCCAGATTTATTTACGTTTATGTTTTCTTACATGAACTGTAATAGGTGGGTTTTAATGAAAAAAACAATCAGAAAAAAAAACTTCTAAGCGTAAAATACAACAGTAACATTAATAAGAAACGAACAAAGGTCAATGACACATTACGTGCCCTCATGCTTGCACTTTACAATCTGTAATCCGTAATGTTAGACAACAGCACCATATAGAGGACTGAGTTTATTCCCTGGAAAATAAAGAACCTGCAAATAAAGTGACACCTTTTCAGTTTTTATACTATTATTGTCTATTATCACGGACTACACACGCTAGTTCAACTGCCTCTCACCTCAAGTCTTCGCTGAGAGGCAGAACATGTCACTGCTATATCTGTGTCGTGGAGTTCTGAAAATGTCAATATTTAGTTAGTAGGTCAACGTCAATCATGTCTAAATTAAAAATATATAAATGTTTAAAGAAAACGCATTTTCATTATCAACATATTTAGCCCATATCAGAGCTTAAGCAGCAAATATACAAATAAAGTTCTGCATGCATGCGAGGCTAACTTTCAGGATGTTGATGAATTATTATTTGCACTGTATTTATGTGGTTATTAACTGTATTATGTATTTCGTCAAAGTGACAGAATCCGCACGGTTACTTTTGTTATCGCTTATTGTCTTCTAAAATGCTTTTACATATACACAGGTTTCCTCTAGTCCATAACACAGTCTACAGTCTTTCGGGCTATCATAGCTCACTTACTTCATATTACAACTTACTTCTGTAATCTCGCTCACTCCTTTCAGTGTGTTTCTTCATTTTCTCTGTCTCTCCTCACTACGGCGAGCAATCACTCGACGCATGTTAACATAATCTTCACAGCGACCGAGGTATCTTTTGCGACGACACGCACGCACAGCTGTCTCGCCCTCGCTGACACACTGACCGACTCATGTCTGTAAACTCACTTACTGCTGTCTCTGGCCTTCCTTATATAGTGGGAATGATGTCACACGGCCCTGTCTGGAACTCCACAAACGTACCGCCGGTGACGCGGATGGATATTCCTCGAAGGCTCCAAAGAAAGCCTCTTTTGTGTTACCGCTTCCATTGTTGTTAGTCACGTAGACATAAACAGTTGCGCAAGACGACTTCGCCCGCTCACCGGATCGGCAAGTGCTGTGAAGCAACCCGGCCCCGACAGTTCTTTGTTTTGTACTAACAACCAAAGTCACCATCTGGTCATTTTATGAACGAATGCATAGAACGAAGGAATAAATGTTCAGGAAAATAAGATTTTGTCACCAATGGTGCAACAATACATTTCAGGAAATATCTGTTGCTATTCCAATGTTTCAGTTCTATGTCTAGGTTTATCGTATTTATTGCGCAAAATAAGTTAATAAAGGAAACATTTTACTACAGACAATGACTCTCAAAATCGGTTTGTAACCGCTTAAGTACCTCCAGGGAATTCTCTATCTCTTACCTCAATTAGTTGTTTGCCACTTGTGTATTATGTGGGAAATAATTAATTAATGAACCAGTGACCTAATAGAGGCTACCTCAATTCAACTTCAAAATTTGCATACGTAGCATAAGTTGGAATACAATTCAATTAAAGAAATGTAAATACTCGTACGCACCAAAACAATGGATTGTTTAGACACTAGAACTAAGGAGTGCTTGACAAAACAGAGGGATACAGTCCCGTAAAATACAGAAAGATGCTCTTTCGTCGAGATAATGAGACAATAGTTAGGTATTCACCATAGCAGTCAAATTAGCGTGGATCGTTCATGAACTACATTCGATTGCGCATCAAGAACGCTGCGATGCATTCATGCGTATAAATGGATGTCTCTGGGGCGGAAAAAATTGAATGATTGGTGCACAAAGGCTAATGGGTGTGCGGGTAGACGACTGACACTCTCTTTTCATATAAACCATTGTTATTCTTGACGTCAAAACAAAAACTCAAACGCAGCTGTCCCTTAAAGTGACCGACTTAGATGGAAAATATTTTCATAAAAGAGTAATGGTATAAATATTCCTGGAATGTGGATGTGGCATAATGCAATTCATCACATAAAAGTTAGAATACATTGTGGGAAAAAAGAACAAAACCCGAGCGGGGTAGCTCAGGCGGTAAGCTATGAGTCCTACATTTGGGTAGTCGTGGGTTTAATCCCCGTGGCCGACCTTCCTGACCCATGCTTTTTTTTCGGAGATTTCCGTGGGTCACCAGGTAAATGCTGGGAAGCTTTTCTATATCCTCCGATTTCTTGTCCCTCCACTTCGTTAAATTAATAATTTCACTTCACCTTCATCCCACTGGGTTTCTTTCAGGGCTGGAAGCGTTCGATGAGCGCCGCGGCAGCAGCACGGCAGGGTGAAAGAATGCTCTCTGGAAATCTCGTCCCCGGATTGAAAGGCGAGCTTAATGGTTTCCGGGCCCGCCATGGAATGGTATAAGCCCGAGGGGGTGAGGGAACCGGTTTCTGTGTCCCGCGTCCCCTTGAGAGTACAAAGTCCAAGAGGTGGGAGAGGAACCGGGCTGAACCAACTTCCGTGGAATGCTTCTAACTGGGAGAATCTAGGGGCCCGGCCTCCCTTAGGATCCATTCGCCTCATCCATCCTCCCGGGGCGTGCTCCATTAGGAGCATAAGTACAAAAACTTCCTTTCTGGGGAGGTGTCAAGTCTCCCTCCGCAAGTTCTCATATAGTCCTAGCCAGATGGAAAACTAAAGAGGGAAAGCAAGCTCATTTTTAAACAGGAAACAGCGATAACACGCTCCTACACAGCTAATTACTTTCGACTTATTTTAAAATGCTCGTGACCATATTATATAGTTGTTACAGTGAGCTTTATAGTGAACTAATTTATTTAAAACTTAGGGTGCACTTAATTTTACAAATTGTCACTCTCCTCTGTGACTTCCAGCAGCGATCTTCTGATTTGATACGATTTAATTCTGGGCGGTGTGAGGGGTAGCACACAAGCTACAGTTGTGTGCCAGGCGTTATTTCATTGCCACTTCGCGAGTTTTCATGCTTGATTTAGCCTTTTCAGACAAGTTTTAATCCTTTGCTGGGCGTTTTAATGTTAGTGCTTAGATGGCAAAAGCTATTCTGACTGTTATTTGAGATGTATGAGACGTAGTTTATGCAAAAATTTAAATAAACCATTATTTAATATTATGTGCGTTTTGACTGAACGTGTCCATGGTGGATGAGGCCTGTCCTTAATTTTTGCCTAATTTTTCGCAGTTAATCCCTTCTCTAAGTACAGGTACTCGCCATTTTGTGTTGTTAGTGTATTCATATGATAGGTCCTTTTTGTCTAATAAAATGTTTGTAAAATCGGCAAGAAACCGGAATTCGCTCTCAGTAAACGAGTTGTATGTTTTTGTGGTGTTACTTTAGCGAGGATTATGTTGTCCCTTAAACCGCTGAGCTTTGCGAAATCCTCTCTCTAAAACTGTTAGGCAATACGTTTTAGTAAGCGCAAAACTGGACGAAAGTGGACATGGTGTTTGATGGGTGGCCTAGCTTCCAAAAAAATAAGGGCCGGCTGACTCGCCTGGTATAATACAATTATTATTTTCTACAAAATCGAACTCTTGAAATTTTATTCAGATCCATCTATACACTAATGTTTGCAAATTGGTGTTCTATCTGCTAATATTATATCACCTGTGTATAAAACAGTTTAGTGAAACATTTCTATTACTGATAATGTCTTCTGATTTAATGTCCCATGTTCTAATGACCTTACCAAAATAAATATTAAAAAATGCCTGTAATGTACAATTGTCTCTGTGTAACTCCTTTGGTAATACCTTAAAACTTTAAAATATTTCTTTTTAGAAAGCTTTCACAATAATGTAATTGTTTATACTACCTTATTATTTAATCAAAATGGTCAAGGGGTTGATTTATAAACTCTGTTACGCTCCTCGATTTACTACTTGCTTTCATTAAAATACCCTGCTTCGTACTCCGGTCGGATTGTATTGGTACAAATCCTCAAATTAAAATTGGGACACTTGTTAAGTAAAACAAAGACTTATTGAAGAACGACAAACATGGGTGCATAAGAACAAACTAGAAAATGTCTCAAAATCCTCTGCAGTGGCAGATTCGTTTTCAATGGATTAAAGCGTGTATGTTGGTACACTTGGTAGTGAAGCTGCTCATAAACTGTCCAAGCAAGAGACAGAGGAAGACCATATTCCTGTACTCTACAGCAGGATACCCAAAGCACAATAATGGAAGATGAGAGGACGAAAAGCGCTGGACAGTGGCAGCAGATGTGGTCAAGCACAACAAAAGACGCCGTAGCAAAGAAATTCACCCCAGAGGTGATAGGATGATGGTCAACATAACTTTTACATCAAACATAACAACGATGCTATTTGGACATGGAACCTAAGGTCTTACTACTACCGACTTAAAATTTCTGAAAGTCCTAGATGTCCTTGCGATAACGCTGAACCAACTGTTGATCATATTCTATGGGAGTGCCCAACATTGGATTGGCAGCGCAGTGTCTTCAAGACGAGAACCAGAAGTTGAGAGAACTGGTCAATAAACAGTGACGTTGTAATAAAATATGGAGGGAGGTCATTTGAGCAACATGGAAACAGCATATTTTTTGTATTCTTATAATTATTATAACATAATACGTCTAGGATAAATAAGGCGATATAGTCCATGCACCACAGCTACAAGTTCTGAGGGATGGTGATTATATAAAATACATAATTAAAAAAAGTAAAATAACACATGAAGTTTGATACAACTTCTTTTCTACGCCCAGAACATCAAGTATAATATATAGAGGCATGAGAAGTCTTCTTCGTTTACCTATTATAAATAGCCACGAAAAAGGAACGGAAAATAATATTTTTGAATAAACAAACTATTCACAGTTTAATTTCCTGGAAGAACGAGAGATAAAAAGAACTGAGAAAACCTTACTTATCTTAACACTGAATTGTTACAGTTCTTTGTTTAAATAATATAAAAAGCAGGGCTTTAAAAGTACGGTATTTTAATGTTATTTGAAATAGAAGTGTTGGGATTTACGTATTCCTCTATTTATTCCTCTGTACCTTTACGCCCTCAGATAGGCCAGAGTAGAATAAAGATAGTGAGTGGTGAGATATAGAACCCGTATCAGCTCACATAGTAATTTGGACTGCATAAATGGGAAAAGTTTTCTAAGAAAGTAAGACAACGCTTACGCTATCTTGCTCTGTTAATAAAAGGAAATAAAAATATTTATAGATGTGTATTGGTTACCTCAAGAATAAACAATAAAACTTACTAAAAGTTTGCTTTCATTACTGCTTCATCTTTCAAGAAAATATTTAGCTTCCATTCTAGACGTACTTGCCGACTTGCTTAGCAGACACATTTTCCGTGAGAATATCAGCAATTTATCTTTTATTACCATTTGCGATTCTATCCCTGCAATTGGGCCATAACTCAATAGGCAATTTCGTTATGTCCTTTAGTAATAACCCGTTTTCTACCTCTAACCAGGGTGCACGTTTCTTTAAACGGATGAGTAAGGCTTCAATTTCCATAAATCATATTTTTAAGCTCTCATAGCAGCTCAAATTCTAGCTCAAATTTCTAACCAAATTTTTTTACCATATTTTAGCGTTGAATTAAGTAATTAGTGGTTTTCCTTGTCACTATTCTATATTGATACCAAAAGACGTCTCTATATATAAAAACAATTTAATCTAAAAACATCAATTAAACTTTAGTTAATGAGGTAATGTGCATCGACTCCATTGAGAGACTTAACTTGTTTATTAACTAACTGTGTAAACTTAACTTGTTTATTAACACTGTCGCATTACATAATTATTTACATAATACGGGAATTCCGAAATCGCCGTCCGTTTTGTTCAAATAGAATACCAACTGACATCAGGGCTGGCAAAATATCTCTACTGTTCCATAATTGCATTGGATAGGGCTACTTGCATCTGTTTCTGTTATTTAACCAAAAGCCTTCTGGTATTATTAACACTGTCACCATGTACGAGGTAATTGTATTTCTGTACCAACTTATAGCCTTGATTGTTAAATCATCCTATATAAGTACTCTGTAATTATTACTGCTATGTTTCGTATTACAGCATGCTGTTTAAAATATGAGCAACAATTTGATATTGTTTAGTATACTTAAGCATATAGTAATGGTAATATTAAGAACAATAACAATAATGATCATTCTGATAATCATAACAATAATGCGACGCCATCAGCAGCTGCTATCAAAGAGACGCTCAAGGTCCAGTTACCTCACACCATTGCTTGTACGTACGTGGCCCGACGACAATGGTGCGACAAAACAAAGCGATTCCAGACTGTTCTAAAAAGTGTTCGCGGGTAGGACTTGTTTAATAAAATGTGCATTTTGGTAAAAATCCATTCTACGTCATTCTCGGCTATGTATAACGGAATGCAGTGTTGAGAGAAGCCAGTCGTTAAATGTTATTAGCTAGTTTTACGTATGTGTGTCTGTGCAGTTAGTGTTGAGAGATGAATATCGTCACAGCCAGTTGTAGGCATTTGATTGTCACGTCGGAGTTGTTGTGTGAAGCAGTTTTTAGTTATACCTGTTTGGGTATAACCTGTTTGGGTGAGAGTGTATCGCCGGAAGCAGTTAGTGTGTGTGTGTGTGTGTGTGTGTGTGTGTGTGTGTATGTGTGTGTGTGAGAGAGAGAGAGAGAGAGAGAGAGAGAGAGAGAGAGAGAGAGAGCTGAAAGACATTGAAGTATGTGTCAAGGTTACGATCAGAACTGAACATCCATGAGTTGCAAGGTCACGACGAACTATAGATCCTGTTAACGACAAAACATCGAATTGTGCTATGTTGTTCAGTTTAGAGAAACAAAGGGACAGAATGACTTTGTCATTTGTCTCAATAATAGCAATAATAATAGCAATAATTAATAATAATAATAATAATAATAATAATAATAATAATAATAATAATAATAATAATAATAATAATAATAATAATAATAATAATAATAATAATAATAATAATAATAATAATAATAATAATAATAATAATAATAATAATAATAATAATAATAATAATAATAATAATAATAATAATAATAATAATAATAATAATAATAATAATAATAATAATAATAATAATACCAAAATCAGGCGCTATAATGAAGTAATCAAACCAGAATGTCTTTATGCTACAGATTATTAGAAAACAAGGAATGAAAAATTTTAAGGAAGATCTTCGGTCCAATTCAAACTGAAATAGGAGAATTTAGACTCACAAAAAGTGAAGACCTACATAAAAGTAAAGAATTGGAAAAGATTTTGGATACAACGAGGAAAAGAAGAGGAAGATGGTTTGGGGTAATATTAGGCTTACAAAACAAATTTTCAAGCATATATAGGAAAGTTAAAATGGTAACCAATGGATTCAAGGGATAGGGAACGAATTAAATGAAATGGAATTAACAGAATAAATAATACAAGATAGAGCAAAGTTAAGAAAGTTAATACAACATTTCGAAGGTTTCCAGTTGAAAAAAAAAAAAAAGAAGAAAACTATTTGCACAGAAGAAAAAAGGAAAAAATCACAGTGACAGGATGAAGGAATACTGGAAAGATAGAAAGGAAAAAGAAAAGAAGAAGTGAATATAAATGCAGTGGGTTGCTTAACGCGGTCCGTAGATGTCCTGAAACGAAATAAAAAAAGAGTAATTGCGTCATAAAAAAGAAATCTCATTCCCATTAGGTTACTAGTTCGCCGTACCCACATATGTGCTATGAGTATGAGTAATTAGGGCGTTAGATTTCTAACGAAGAGATTTGAGGTTCGAATCACAATTTCTATGCTGTAATAATTATTGACTTTACGTATACGTATGTACAGAGCCACAACTGGTCCCGGAAACCCTTGCAGCGTAAAGGTACCATTTCCGGCCCTCAGTTCACAACTACGCGATAGAGCTTCAAGAAGTACGAGGACAGGGGTTCACTGTATGCTTGTAATGTACGTATAAGAGATCTCGGAATTTCACTCAATCTGCCATATATAGACAACCTGGAAATATCGGTGTCAATTTCCTTCCAGCATTAACACAAGTATGTAATTGTCATTTATAAAATGCCTTTAAATTCGTCATTATAAGCAGTAAAATCTAAAAGCAAACCAGTAATGCAAGTAGAACTTATTCAACTAAATTACAGCAGTATAGCTGTTTTATTCCAACACTAAACAAGCTTTAGATCCTCCAACTAATTAGGAAAAGTCTGATGTGTTGCAGTCACATGATTTTCTCTATTCTTGTAACAACTGTTCCTATAAACACTTGTTTCCCTATCTTCTTCATGTCAATCAAGACAAACATGTGCAGAGATTATTGCTAGTATTATTGTAGGTTAAAGAGGAATAGGAGAGAAGATCCATTAGTTGGATAGCTGTCCTATCTTAGAGTTGTCATAAAGACACGCCTGCTAATAGATCTATAGAAAAGCTCAATTTTAAACATGAATGATAACGGATAAAAATCGAATAATGTAAAAATATTTGATAGATAAAATGTAATTATGGATAAACTTGTTATAAAATTTGGAAAGAGCACAGCTAACTATTTCAGAATTGCTGATTTATTTAATTTACTATAGAATACAAGTGACTGTATAAAATGTACAAAGAATCACAGATAATTTGTGAATCAGTATCTTCTAAACCACCTAGTTGCAATTCAAAACGTCGGAACAAATTAACAGTAACTTGAGTAATCACTCCACAAGCACCAAAAAGTTGCCCAATCACTTTCCAATTTGAAATTTGGTATTTGTCTCTTAAATAAAGAATGCAAGGCTCATAATGAATTTTTCCCCTTATTAATCGCATTAATTTGGTCCACATATATTTTATTTATTTATTTATTTATTTTTTTCCACATCGGATTGTATGGTCAAAAATTAATCCCTTATTTTGTTGCCTGTGAATGACAACTATGTCTATTCTTTCATAAAAATAAGCTTAAAAATATGTCAACGTAAAGATCGTCATTTCGAAACCATCACAATGTACACGTTTCAGCAGGTTGTTATTAATTATTCCTGGATATAAAAACTTTTCTACTAATATTTCCACAAACTAGTATGCTACTTCTAAACTTAAACGAACAAGAAATACGTATACATGTCACCAGGTAATAACTATAATTGCAGAAGCCAGGCTTATTGTAATTTCACCCCCATGGGGGCATCCCAGGGAGGAAGAATGAGGTGAGAGTAGACACCGGGTGGCCAGATCCACACTAACGGCACATACATTGACAGAGGTTCCTAAGGTTTCGAGTCTTAGGTGTCATTCCTGCCAAGCTGTATCTAACTTCTTCCCTGAAACTTGCGACCCTGAAAATACCAACGCGATGATGGATCAATGAAATCATTAATGAAACGAAACGGAATGACGGGAAATTCGGGGGATGTAATTATCCTTCTCAGCATTCGCCTGACAACCCGGGGAAACCGCCGAAAAAGAATAAGAATAAGAATAATAAAAATAATAAGAATAATAAGAATAATAAGAACAATGAGAATAATCAGAATAATCAGAATAATGAGAATAATAATAATAATAATCATAATAATAATAATCATCATAATAATAATCATCATCGTCATAATAATCATAATCATCATCGTCATAATAATCATAATCATCATAATAATAATCATAATAAAATCATAATAATCATAATAATATTCATAATAATAATCATAATCATAATAATCATCATCATCCTGTTAGGGAGGGCAATTCTGATGGAGTCCACCCCTGTCGGTAAGTCTTGGGTGATACGCACGGTATACATTATCCTCTAATAGGCTCCTTCCCCACTTATCGCTTTAGGTTGTACATATAGTCAAGCCAACGTGTTCGCAATAAAACGTCAGAAATATTTTTTGACGTTCAATTTCGACCAAATGGGACTTAAAGGGAACATAATCTCCCTTAATCAGCCGCATATATTTTATCATTTTAGAAATATTTAATAGCTCCTTTCCATCCAGAAGAACGGTGTCTTTCAATGGTGAAAGTTTGCAACATCAGTTCAGGTTTAATGGTTTACTGCCCCCTCGCATACCGAACAAGGCAGTGCTGCGATAACGTGACTTGTATTCGGCAGATCTCGAGTTCGATCCTCAGGGACTGCCCACTCTAGCCCATGAGTTTTCTGTGATTTCCCGGGTCGGTAGGCTAACCTGGCGTAGCACTTCTTCCACCACAACTTTCCAACCTCTCACTTCCTTTACCCACATTTCCTTCATTACCATCTGCTTCAAGTGACGGTGTTCGTTGGGTTGCAGTTGGGCAGTGGTACCCGCGGTGGGCGAGGAGGACTCGAGCGGCGTCCGATGTGTTGGAACTGGAACGTTAGGGACTCAGGCCATGCTTGAGCCCATCGTCATCGCACTTCGGGTCTCTCCCGTCATTCCTCTTTCCCAGGGGTCATGGTAGAAGCAAATGTGCCAGGGCTGCAAGCAAGCTTTTAGTTTGGTAGTGTTTAACGCCCGCTTTTACTACATACGGCACCGCAGGCGGTGACACTGATGATACCTGTAATGAAGATGGAGCACCGGTGGAATGAGATGGCGGGGGAAACCGGAGAACCCGGAGGAAACCCGCCCCAGCGCCACTTCGTCCACCACGAATCCACATGCGGTCACCTGGGATAGAACCAGGGGCGCTTTGGTGAGAAGCGAATGGTCTAACTACTCGGCTACGGAGCGGCCACAAGCAAGCTGAATGTCTGTTGTTCATGGAGGAATATAACAATGACATAGCAATAATTACACAACTTTTCTAACCCTTTTACTTCATTCGTCTTTAGTATGAATGCCTTTCTACAAAGATTAACCTTACATGAGCTTAAACCTCTATATTATCCCTTAATTGCAGTTTTCAGTTTTATAGTACGTTTAAAACGTAGGATAAAATAACTAAACAATAAATATTTAGGCTCGGGCTGTACTTAACACAGCACGCAGCTGCCGTTTGTCACTCAACATGGGTAGAGGCTCGCAGCGAATCAAGGTCGCCAGCAGGCTTTAAGGTTGATTCATTAAATCTTCTTATATATGGTCATTTCCGCATTCTCGGTTTTAATTAAATGGAGCTTTTTCTTATCTTAAGACAGCATATTTTCATATGTAATAAACTAAAAGCTATTAAACACTCAAAAATAACTTTATAGCTAAAGTACGAAATCCATCCATATTATAACCACACCTGGCAAGAAAGTAACTTGCTTAGGTTAGGGAAACAAAAGAGGATTGTTAGTTAGGCACTCATAATGCCTCACTCATCAGTATCCTTTCACAGTAAAATAAACAGCAGTGGATCGACAACGTCCTTGACGTGACTCATGTGTGGTGCTTTTTTAAACTTATTTTGTTGTTTATCGACGCTGTCAATTGCCAGGATCACATCAGCGTCGCCGGTGTGCCGGAATTTGGTCCCGCAGGAGTTCTTTCACATGCCAGGAAATCTACTGACATGGAGCTGTCTTTTTAAACACTCTTAAAACCATCAGTCTGGGCTGGATTTGAACCCGCGACCTTGGGATCAGTAGGCCAGTAACAATCCAACTTAGCCACCCAGACCAACCTTTGGCGCGTGGTATGGTATAGGTTGACTATGATTATTTTGTGTATTATTGTGTGTATGATTATTACATATTTTTTCTACGTCTGTCCATTGAAGGCGCTATAAAAATGTTAACATTATTTTGAAATTAAATGCTGAGCAATATGCCATAGTTTATATTCCATTTAAAAATCATTTTTAGGAACAAAACATGTAATATTACGAAAATTACATTAAATTTTAAGTTCTAAAATTACCGAATAGATACTGCCACAAACTGCATAATATTATCCTCGTTTTGAATTGTATTTGAGTGGAAAGCCTCAGAATCAAACAACGGTAAGTTTACCCCTGAAAAAGCTCGGAACCACTTGTTCATCATAGCTACGTTTTTGCAAAAGGCATTAATCCAACGTCTACTTTAGATGACAGAAAATTGAACACTCCCACTCCCCCCCAACCCCCCCCCCCAAAAAAAAATAAAAAGAATGCAAGATTTCCTGCTGTCCGAAATGAAATGGAAGGGATCACATACAGAAACACAAAAGCTATTTAGCTTTTTATAGTTTTAGTATAGTATATGTAAAATAAGTAATGGAAACTTTTTTCTAGGGGTGTACACTTTACTTTAAAATAAGATAATTCTCTTTCGAGTGTGTTTTAGGAAGGAATTAATTTTAAATTAATGAAAGCAGCGTATACTTTCAAAATAATGGAATTATGTAGCTTTTAACGCACACACTCACCTAGTCTATCAGAATTCATTATTATATCGAACGTAAAATTACTTCATTTTTCAAAATTCTCTGAGAAGCCATCGTTACAAAGGCTTAATTGAAGCATAGAAAATTTATGCCTAAAGGAACGCATTATTCTAAACACCAAGCTTTTAGGACGTTGTGCTGGGATGTATAAAACAAAATTGATCATTAGCGTACCAGAGCTTCACATGCCTTTTGTTAAAGATACGGCGCACTTTAAAGCCAATTTCTAGCCATGGATTTTTATATGAGCTTCCTTCGTAAAGCATATAAAATGGCATGGCTTGTAGCCCACACACATCTGCTCCTACCACACACATCATACATTTTCTTCTGTTGCAGAGGGACGGGTTAAAAGAGCGGAAATTTCCCCTCCTCTTTGCATATATATGTGAATTCGGAACGCAGAACAATCTGGATTAGCTTGTTTGAAGCTTAAACCAGTCTTTCCATGAGCTATAAAGAACCAAAACCGATAAATTTGCTCTTGCGGCTGATAAAAAAGTACCAACAAGGAATAACACGGATGTTTACCATCCAGTGCCAATTCCAAGACCTGCTTCACCATCGCGTATGGATGAAATATGCTATTAAATATAGTCAAATCTGTCCTTAAACGGAAATATTTCGTGATTTCATGAATTTAAGGTTGAAAAACATACTAAATTCTCTTTATTAGACGGAAACTGTCTTACGTGGACAACGGAAGTCATAGTACGCCTTTTAACAGAAAATTTGCAGTTCCGGAATGCAGAGTTTAAAAAATGTTCAAGCACAAAGGTACATCAATGAAGCTGCTTTCATTTGCAATGCCATGAATATATCAATATATACAGTTATGCAAACTGAAAGGACACATTTAATCTAGATGCTTTATTTGAGAATATGCAATGTCGGAAAGAAGAGAAGGCGGACGAAGTTGAAGAGGAATATGTCCCTGGTTGGAAGAAGAGCTGTTGAGATGCTTCAAAAGTTTAAAGAAACTGCAGCAATTCGCCCTTTGGTGAAATGACTCGGATATTTTTGGTGTGATTTCTTAGGCTAAAATGTTTGTGGAAAACGAGCAATGTGTCCAGAAAACTCTCCTTGTCTACTGAAAAAGTTAATGAATTGTGCATACACTATTTTTCGTTCACCATATATTTAGGTGTATATTACATATTCATATATTGCAGCAAAATATCTAAAATCACACAGTTGAAAATGCACGTACATTTTATCTCATTCTGTCAATTCATGTATGTTCGTGGTTTAATTTTTTAAAACCTAGGCTTAACTTCGTTAAACAGAAATCTGTCTTTAATGGACATGTTCGAGAGTCCCGTTCGATTCCGCTGAAGACCGGTTTTGCTGTACTTTATAAACGGTGTGGGTTGAGCGTAGCTTATTTCTGTTAGTCACATGGGTGGGCCAAACTCGTTAAAGCAGAGACTCGGGAGCGGGCGCTCCGCGGTTTACATCCAACAGGCCCTTCCTCTTTGATTGAAACATCCAGGGAAGTACCTTAAACTTGTTCTGAAACACTTCCTTTCCAGTGTTGTTCACCAATAAGTATTTTATTTCATGTCTTATCAGTGAGGGGTGGATCAGCATGACCTCGTGATGAAGCAGGATAGTATGGTTAGGGATGAGACTTGAAGGCTAACTGTCCGCCACTCACCGTTCTACGAGTATTTCATAACAGATGCGTCGCGATATGACCACGTAGTTATAACGATGTCAAAGAAATATAAAAAAAAAAAGGTTTCTTATGGGTTATAGAGTAAACGCTGGAATATCAAATCATTCTAAATATTCACAAATACCATTAAGTGTATCCTTGTTATGAGAAGTAAATGAGAAATATACTGCAATGTTTAAAGAAATAATAGTGGTACTTTCTGTATCCTTAGGATTCGTTGTGGTTACCTGTTTTTCTGACTGTTCTGTTGCCGTAAGCTATGGTAGCCTGGAGGTGTTCAGGTATGTGACAACAAAGACAATATCACAGACTTTTTTCTCACTTTATTTTTTTCCAAAAAGTTTGCATAAATACGCAGTTCTCTTTTACTGATGTTAACACAGTCCTTAGTATTTCGTGATATTAGAACTCACAACAGTTTTTTTCTTACAACCTTGAATCACTGCTTCCACTGCGTTTCTTCAGTTTCCCAGTCTCTCGAACACTAACTCTGGCGATACAATCACTCAGTATTCATAACTGCCTCGCTATGTTCCTTCACGACGCGGCACACACACACACACACACACACACACACACACACACACACACACACACACACACACACGCACACACACACTCAAGCTAAGAGGTGAACTGACTCATGTCTCACTAACTCTAACTCGTTGCTTTGCCTCTTATATAAAGTGAGGATGACGTAACTCGGACCTTTCTCGAACTTCTAGAAACACGTCGGTTGCGGGAAGGCTATGAAATACTCTGGAAAATCCTTTGTGATACCGCCCAACTGTTCTCAGTCACGTGTATGCTCATGTGAGTGGTTTATGGAGTTTGGCCTTGAGCGCCTTTGTTATGCGCCGTGCCAGGAAGTGGAGCTGCCCAGCCTCGAGCGTCTTTTGCTGCGTTACCGCTGCTGTAGACCGGCGTTACAGTATTAAACGCCACTACTAAAGTCTAAGGTGTTACATTCACATTAATTTTCTACTGAACCTCATACAACCCAAAAACTTATTCTCCTACCTACTGTTAATCGAGATAAGCTTATGGGAAAAAAATGTTGTTTGCGGTCACCAAGTGCCCAGTTTCAAAGCCTATTTTAACGTGTTTGTGACTTTGGAACATATATTTTGTTATTGGATATAACATGTCCATAGATTTCTTGTCCGGAAAGGTACTTGCGGGAAGGCATTTATACGTATAATTGATGTGTTGTAAAGCTTTTTTGGTTTCTGAATTAGCAACGCTGGTTAAATGAGTGGGATCATCGGTGTCATGTGTCCCCATGGTAATGTGGCACATGTGCCAGTGGGTGAAGTAAACACTTTTGTAATGGGCCAGTGTAATCTAAATTTCACTTTCCGTGTAATTATATTTCAGGGTTAACCAAGCTGGCTATTATAAATCTCGGGGCGTTGTATGTCGGTGACAGCCGCAAATTACTCGTGATTTTCTAATGTTCAGATTACCGAGCCGACCTAGTGTAATGAAAGTGTATTGTAAATACATTCTCTGCAGTGTTACTTTATTGCAAATGCAATATTATGACAGTTACTTGTGGATTAGATACAGTTTTTGTTTTGCTATCCTTATTAAAGGTTAATATTTTCCAGATGGCTACAATTTCAGAAAACTGGGCTATGCCTTAGCCTTTTATTGCAATTAAAAAACCTTGTGAGCAGATAGTATTTCCCAGTGACACTGTAATGTGACCTTTTTATTTATTGGATGCTCTTCAACTGTTATAGTTCTCAGCGCGAGAACCATACTGAGCGTGAAAGATAGTTCAATTTTGCTCAGAGGACCCTTTATCAGGTTGAGGTTATTTTACGTGCCATTGGACCACCGGGTTTAGTTTCCTGTCCAAGGAAGTCATGTTAAGGATTTTACGCCCGTAGAATTTCATCGCATTTCCGCCGAGTTTCAGTCCGTGACCTCGACAACCAGGGGGTAGTATATTAGCCCTAGACCACAGAGGATATGACACTTATTAGAGGAGTTGAGGAAATCTTGTTTTAATATTGTATTAATAACGCAGATAGTGACAATACTAGCACATTATACTCAAATGATTAATAATTTGTGAAGGTACTTCGTCATAAACGTAAGTGTAGCTCAGTTATAAATTCAAAATACTTAGCCATAACCAGGGAGCGGGGTTTTAGTGCGAAATCCATCAAGTTAACCGTGCACTTACAACGAGAAGTGGAAGCGCCGGCGATCTTGCAGAGTGGAAGGCAGTACAGCCCTCACGCTACCTGCCGGCTCTGTACTCCGTGCTGTTAATCTTACTCCTACGTTTACGTACTAAAACCCCGCTCCCTGGTCATAACTTAGCCTGCGTATTACAATTAAAATACCGTGTCTGCAGATAGCATGTGCCAGTGTCATTGTACTATGATTGGGATTACAGGACAGTTATTTGAGATTGGAGAAATCTTTTTCTTTGGTATTGTATTTTAACTTGGCCACTACGAGTGTTGACACATTGCTGTTACTACTTCATGATACTAATAATTCGAAGTTTCTTGGGATTTCAGAAGCTATGTGCTGACTTGCTTGACCGTATATATAGTGTTCCAAACAGTTTAAAAAGGTATTTCTCAGCAATGTAATCAGATTATTTGCAACAATCTACAGATACCGTCTGGATTGCTGCTAATAGAATATCATTGATGGCTTGTTTTGTGTTCTTCGAAGTTCCCCAAATATAGAAGTCTGGGGAGTTAAATCGGGAGATCGAAAAGGGAACTCCATTGCACATCCTCTTCATTCTCAATCTCAGATTGAGTATGCTACGTGTAGGTGAGGTGGAATCCTGTCTTGTTGGAACTAACATCATTTTGATTCTCAAAGAGATCATTAAGGCATGGTTTCCAACATTTGGAAGCAAGTTTTACCCATGACAAATGTTTGGCCCAATTATTCTTTTGGACGACAAACCACGCCATACCGTTATTCCTAGAACATTTGCAGTATATTCTTCAAAGATGTGTGGGTTTTCATTAGCCTTGTGCATACAATTACAACAATGAATTCTCACTTTCCAATAACACTTCAGTAATCGCTTCATCGAATGATAATCTCGCCTCCATGTTTATTTATAAACACCGAATGACGAACTTGTTGATCTGGTTGCCCAGTGCTTTGTAAAATTGTATTTCTAATCCACTTCGTTGCTGAGAAATAACGTTTCAAAGTATGTGTAAGTCAACTTGGGACACTTTGTATTCGTAGGTAGACAGTTCTGGCTGTGATACTATGCCTGTAAGTGTGTTTCTATGACACTTAAGGGGATCTAGATAAATGTTGGGTTGTCATGGTAATTACATTTGGCATTGAAGATTCTCACATATGGCAGTTAAACGAGTAATATTTTATATATGAACATTTCAAAATCGACCACGTGGCATTGGAAGGAAACGATCTGGAAGGTGCGATATGCTTAGAAAAACAGGTAGGAAACATGTGTTTTTTGAGTGCAACAAATTTGATGAAGTTTTGGAAAAGAAACTAGAAGGTAAATAAATATGGAATGTTGTAAGGACAAAAGAAGACTTACTATTAATTATTATGAATGAGATTGCCATTAAGATATCTCAAATGTCACTTGGGAATTTGATAGATGACAAAAGTAAAGGAGATGTAATAAGAAATGTTCAAATAAGGAATAAAGCACCAGTAAGGATTACTAGAGTAAGACAATAACTAACGACAACCGATAAACTAATGTAAATGGTGTAGCCGAAGGACATATACATTTAAATGTGACAGGAGAAGAAGGTAATAGACATCAGTTGAGGGAAATAAATTCAGAAATTGTGAGTAGGAGTAAAATGGTGGGGAAGCAGAAAAAGCCTGAAATTTGGGAGTTTAGGTGCAGCAGCTGGATGAACTTTTCTACTTTTGCAAACTTGCGAACAGCAAGTCAATCATTATTCTGAACTGAGAATTTTAATTGATTGAAATGTTTTTACTGTATTGAGTAGGAAAGTACCAAATTTAATTATAGGTTTAAAGGACTATAATGTTTTAATTTGTATGCCTTAGTGTTCTGACCCTTTTTTCTAATTATATCTGCAATGTTAATGTTGCAATAAATAAAACTAGCAACTATGTCCTGACTTAAGCAACTAGGTGTCAGGACAGATGTGTTAGATTATAACTATTATTATTATTATTATTATTATTATTATTATTATTATTATTATTATTATTATTATTATTATTATTATTATTATTATTATTATTATTATTATTATTATTATTATTATTATTATTATTATTATTATTATTATTATTATTATTATTATTATTATTATTATTATTATTATTATTATTATTATTATTATTATTATTATTATTATTATTATTATTATTATTATTATTATTATTATTATTATTATTATTATTATTATTATTTATTATTTATTATTATTTATTATTATTATGATTATGATTATTATGATTATGATTATGATTATGATTATTATTATTTATTATTATTATTTATTATTATTTATTATTATTTATTATTTATTATTATTATTTATGATTATGATTATGATTATGATTATTATTATTATTATTATTATTATTATTATTATTATTATTATTATTATTATTATTATTATTATTATTATTATTATTATTATTATTATTATTATCATCATTATGTGCATGCTATTGTTTGCTGAATTGAGATGCCTGTGTGCAATCATTGATAGTTACGAGCTCGCATATGGAAGCTGCGTATATTCTGGTGAATCTTGTCAATTATACACCAGGATCCTATGGTCCCCTGTGCTCACCTCTATCCTAATCCCGTGAGTCAATATAGACCTTTGGGAACGCGCACTCTTCAGGAAACGTTCTCCCTCGGTTCAAAGCCATAGTGAATCAGCTTACGTATCACAGTGTGATTCAGTTTCATAGGATGATGCAGCCAATTTGACGCTCATAACACACAGTAAATGATGCACATTTAAGAATAAATCGATTATCAGGTTATGACATGCAGTATGACGAAGTCCCAGTGACAGCAAAATGTCTCCTCTGAGATAAAACTAATTGTTTCATTACATCAATTTCTGAAAATTTTGACAGCTTCTCTGGCAGCTGTCATGAAAGGTAATTAAATATTCAATGTTTCAAGGCCGAATTGTTTGCTTTATTTTGAGATTTGGAATAGCAAGTCGATATAAATATTATAGTAGCGTAATGCGCCAAATGTTATTGTTTAATTATTAAGTGCAAGTAATACAACTGTTTTTGTTACACATTATGGTTTCAAAGATGCTAAATAAACGCTTTATCTTGAAGGGATGATGCAGTTACACAAGAGGTGCAATGTTGTTACACCTTTTTATTGGCATCCATAAATTTTTCCTATGGCTGTCAACGACAGTTACTAGTTTGACTCCTAATGATGAATGGGACAAAGGACTGCGATATAAATATGTTAAAGGGCATTTCTTCATACATTGTTACTATCTGTGTATAACACTGTCAGTGTACACTGTCAGGTGCCATAAAGGATAATTTATGTTAGGGTCTTTGTGGAAAGAAACGTGAGGAGTCGCGAGATTTACAGACTATTCAGAATTAGTGTTTAGGTTTAACAATACAGAACATAATATATATGCGGAGGAAAGTCTACACCTCAACGGAGGAGGAGACCAGTTTCAGGAGGAGAATGACGATGATATTTGATTTTGCCAAATGCCTACCCTCCCACTTGACCCAATCTGATCAACTGCTAAAAGCTTCGGAGAAGGTTTTGCACTAGAGTACGTGCACTAAGAAGTGATATTTCTACGAAATTTTAAATATGTAATTTTGGGAGGAAAATAAAGCTTTCCAAAATGTTTAGCTCTCTTCAATATACTCCTAACATAATCTATAACTCAACAAAAAATAAAGATTATGTGACGAAAAGTGTAAGTTAAAACTAATAACGTATTTAAAAATCACACGACATAAATCAAAGGTCACTAATAAATTTACAGGTTAGGAATTATCGAGTTGTATGAAATTAGTTAATTCAACTTTGATATAGATCTCGCTAGTAGTATTTTTAAAGCATTTTAAAGATGTTCTAAGCCAACTAATAGCTGAATTTAACTGACATTTCATCCTTACGTCTCGTTTTCTCATACCTTTAAAATTTAATAAAATTATGGTGAAAAACTGAGGAAATCGAAGAATTAGTGGAATTTGTACAGCCACATCTATGGTACATTGTTGTGTCCTTATTGTGCATTAATTGTTTTAGCAGAAGTGGCATCAGTTAAGGTCCAGCGTATAAAACAGGTGTACACTTAATAGTGATCCTTAATACGAAACTAAAGTTTTAAGAGCGTGTTTAATGTACTTTGTTGAACTCTTAGTCAAGGAACGCTTCTATAATTATTAGATTCAAACTATAATATTTTAAAACACACTTGTATTAACCTTTACTAGCATACATTTGTAAAGAAGGAATCTCCGAATATAAACATATTTCGTCAAATGTCTTATACTCAGTTGTATTACCTATACAAACTACGAAGGCTATTTTTTCAAGGGTCGATCGGTTGCGGCAACAATATGACAGTCATCATCATTATCAACACCAAAATAAATAATTCTGGCCTGATTCGACTCAGAGAAGATGATCTTTCCAGCGACACTTTGGTCTTCCAACTCTGTGGTTCCCTTCAGGATTATATTCTGCAACTATTTAGTTATTCTATTATTTGACATCCGTATTATGTGATCTGCCCAATTTTGTTTCTATATATATTACAATTTAATTTATATAATTACAGTTATTGTCTGATTGTGTCATTCCTCATATGATCTAAAAGAGTATATCTAGCAATGATTCTTAAAAACTCGTTTCTGCTCCAAAATAGTAGTGAAAATGAAAAATATTTTAGTGTGTACATTTAGTTATATCTAAATGCCACCTCTCTGCATAGCCGCCGTGCCGACGCTAACATTCTCCAAAGCGTGGTACCAATTTCCAATCCTCTCGTCATAGAAGGTGCTTTCACAGGCTATGCTGGTATGCAGCTCATAGTCTTCAAACTAATAATCTAATCAATACATTACTCAGTATTCCAAAATAAAAAATGAAATAAGTGGAACACATAAATCCCTTAAAACGTCAAAAAACCAGTCAACCAATTTAAGTAAAAATGGGCAGGAGACCTCTTCTCGTGCCAAAATGCTGTCCCCCTAGCCACCGTTTCAAGTGAGGAAAGAGCTAAAAATCAGATGGAGCTAAATCCGAACTCGTATGTCATGCCTGATGACAACATTCCTCTTAGTTTGTTATGAACTGCCCTTCCTATCGTTCAATAGTCATGCTGTAAAAGACAAAATGGACCCATGTCTATCCTCTGTTCATTTTTGTTCAAAATAGATTTCCATAATGGTAACGCTGTTTTTCGTGATGATCCGACAGCATCTCGGGAAATCATATCACACACAGTTTGCGGTATTGAAGGATCTCAGTTACGATGGTATAAAGAGCTGATCTTGGAATCTTGGGAAATGAATCTCTCAACACAGAAATTGGGAACCGACGATTTTCTCAAATCGCCTGATCCATTCAGAGAACAAAATCATCGGTTGACATAGGATTTCTTCCCTGACCGAATACATTAGCAACATCTGTACGTCCTACTTCAAAGTTCCCGCAAAATTTACCCACTTCGCTGTCACTCATGAAAGTTTCATGGTACACATTCATTTGTCAACTAATTTCGGCTGCATTGCATCCCTGCACATGAAGAAATCCAATTACAGTACGCACTTCATATTTGGAAGGAGACTTTTATTTGTGTATGTCCATGTGCTCACTGCGTACTCAGAACTGACAGGTTCGACGTGACATGATCAAGGGCCATACTAGAGACATTGTGCAACACATATGCACAAAGTTTCAACTGATTTTCACTGTAGTTTTGGTCCCATAACCGCTCGTATTTTGCAGAACATTTTTATTTCATTTGCCCATTGCATTCATACTAGATGGAGCAGGATACGTGAGGTGCATTCAAGCGAAAACCTAAAAAATGTATTAGTACTGAAATCTTTGCACTCTTCCTCTGTAGCTTAATAATAGTGCTGCCCATACTTTAAAGAATGCCCTTCTACTGCAGACAAGCGAAATTGTGCCATAATACAAATTTAAGATAACTGTCTTGCTAGCAAAATGTACCGAGTAACGACCTACCATACGTTTTCTGAGGGCGAAAGTACGAAATCTATCGACATCCATCTGCAAATGAACATCCAGTGTAGTGATGCATGCTTATTGTTGTAGAAAGTGTGCGAGTGAAATAGAACGTTCAGAAACGCTTGGCTTCCCATCCAGATTAGGCACACCGCCTTGAGACAGCACGCTATTGCAGTATCGAAGGCATTGTGATTGAGAATCACGGTGAAGAGGTGGGTAAATTAGCCGCTAATCTGTGCATTAGTCACGGCTCATCATTTCGTATTATCAATGCCTTGTTTAAGTATCTGTAAGATGGCTGACACGGTACTACAGTACTTCCGCATCCGCCATATGTAACAGATCTAGCCCAGAGCGTTTACTACACCGCTCTAAGGGTCAATGGAAGCAAAGAAATTTGTTCCAGATAGTATGTACATAGGTGGCTGCGGACACTACAACAATATTTTTTTTCCACAGAAATCATGCAGTTATTTGGAACAGCAATGACAGTATGTCAAAAATGATACACTTGTGTTACATTTTTTATTAATAAATTAAATTAAAACAATATTTAACGCTTTCATTTGTCTTTTCCTTTTGGTTCAATCATCCTACTTCCACAAAGTCCCTATAAGTTTAGCCTGGATCCACATACAAATGGATGTCATCTTTTTATACATTTAAAATGCAGAAGTAATACAATTTGTAAGTCACCCTTTCAAAGAACATTCGAGTAGGTTTGATAATACAATATCAAGGCATATATATATATATATATATATATATATATATATATATATATATATATATATAAATGCCTACATAAAAGTGTATGGTTTACTCTTGAATGCTGCAGAAAATTACAATTCTGTCCTTGGCTAATCAGTAATTAAAAACCAGTGCTTAAATTAGGCATCTGCTAACAATTCATAATATAACATGATTGTGTGTGTGTATATATATATATCCTAGCACAATTCGGGAACGTTTGAAGCAATTTCAACCGAATTTGTGGTACTGTGGGGTGGGGAAGGGTACCATATATAGAAATAGTTAGAAAAAAGAACCAAATAGGCGATTTTAGTATTGAATTCATTGTTTTCAGGATTTTTGACATGTAGAAACTCGCTTGTAACCAGTTTATATCCAGTTCACACACAGCCACCTACACTTACACACATACATATGTACACACATACACACCCACACACTAGAGTTTGAGCTAGAAAATAAAACAATGTCGCAAATATGCAGAAATCAAAATTAGCATTTGTGCAAAATGTGGTACGCTTGTGTAAAATTCTGCTAGTAGAAAATTTTACAAATTGTATTATCAATTAGGATTTTGAAACTGAAATACATTTATATTGAACTGAATAATCTTCTAAATGAAAGTTTATTATTCTTTTAAACTAACTTTTATACTATAGCTCCACACATTCCACATCATGCCTGCACTAGTGTTATGATTACGTCCTTAAAACAAATTTATCTATCACTTCTTCAAAGCACACATATACAAAGTGTACACCTTACAAGCAGACCAGTTCGAAAATTAGCTCCAGTAGTCGGGAGGAAAGTGACATATTGATTGTTTCTCTGATACCACTATCGTTTGTTTCTGTGGCAGATTGTTATCACATTTTTGCGAATGCTGTTTCAAATTTCGTGGCATTCTTCAACCTCGAATAACAAAATGCGACACGTACACACGCCTAGACATCCACACACCTACACACAGCCCTACACGCATCCACACACCGACGCACACTTATACACATACACACACCCACATAAACATATACCTGCATACACGTACGTACATACACACACCTAGTACAATTTCAGGCTAAATCCCGAAACAGAGGACCCTGATTTCATTGGGACCCCCTACAGCTTCACAGCCATGTGCTAATGATGGCGATATACAATTCATATTGGTAAGAGTTACAAAACAAATACTCTTTTGTTTTGGATTTTGTGGTGGATGGATATTTTATAGATTTTGAGCATATTTTACAACCATATTTTACTATTTGGTTATGCATACATGTCCAGGATCTACAACGCTCGAAGTTTATCGTTCATAAATGTCTATATTGATTGCTTCTATCTACTTCGTGGTGACATGTGTAGGAAAAGTACAGGTGAAATGGGTAAGGAAAACTAAGGAAGAAGAAGAGAAGGATTTTAGAAAAGTTAGGCCAAGAGGACATGTCAACGAACACAGAGTCAATGAAATGTGAAAGCTCAAGAGCAAATTCTCAGGCAAAAAAATTGAAACCTTACTTTTAGGCGATTCGGTCAAGCTCGGCTCATCTCGTGCGTTAAAAGCGAAGAAGCGAAAACTCGACGTAACTTGCGTTGATAGAAGACTAGCTTATTAATGAAATAAATATTCGCAGATACGTGGAATAGAAACACTCAATTATGAAGCGACTTGCTCCAAAGGAAACTAATGTGCATTTAAATCAGAGTGGATAATTTTGGAAAGTCTTGACGATAGAGGCCAAATGCCTCCCTGAGACAATAATTATGTGTGTGAGAAATCGTCTGTTGAAAGATGCTACATACAACAGAAAACACACAAAATATATGGTGATCATAGGAGCCCCTACAGAGGAAGAACTGAAGAGGTTAGTAACGTCGCAGGAGAGCATGCTTTATCCAAAGATCATTAGATCATTAAACCAAAAGCATAGATTTGGTATTAAAAACCAAATCAACCAGTTTAACACTGCGCACTGCGCGTAAATATCACCCAGTGAAGAAGAGACAGCGCTGAAAGTGAGGAAGGAAGAGACAGGAAAATGAGTGAAAGAAAAGCAAATGGATTGCACCGAGGATTTTGCACCTTACACCGTGCGGTGCATCGGTACATGCACCCCGGTTTACGTGTGCCTAAGAATGATGTTGCTAGTGGACTCGAGAGTTCTGCTGCCTCAAGTTTGTACCACGTTCCACATGGTGCTCGAATCAGTCGGAGTAACCGGCAAACCGTTGATGGAACCCCCCTAAATAATTAATGTGTGGCATAACTTGAATAGGTTTATTTTAAAATAATGGCAATAATAATAATGATGATACCTACTACTACTAGTAATAATAATTTGCATGCATGGTTAAATGGGGTGAAATAGGAATGCTTTCATCGTCTCAAGTTACTTTCCGATCACCTTGCTTCGCTTAGCGAGAACATATATAAATGACTCGGAGCGTGAACAAGGGTGTAATATATAGCATGGCATGTGAGTATTGATTGTCTCATCTTGCAGGTTGAACCCCTTACGCTCTCATACGGAATTATATCAATTGGCTCCGAGGCGACAAACAAATACCTGTCGTGACGCGAGGCAATACTTTTCATGCTCAGCGTTCGCTCTGGAGTAGCACTGGTGAACATATACGGCTCTTTAGTCTCTGGTATGTCCTTTAAAACCTCTTTTTTCTAACTCATATGGCGTTTTAAGGACATGATTATGATTCCTATTGCTCTGCCTCCCACTACGATGCTTACATTCATGGAAGCTTCATTTTGCTGGAGGCGTGTTTTTCGTGTTCATGGAAACGTGTTGAGTGGTAGCTTTATGCTTGGAAAGTGTGCAGTTTCCCATCATACCAAGAGATTAAGCAGAACAATGTGCTCAGTTTAAGGATTTTATCACTTGATTTTTTCCATGCTCATGGCTATGAAATATTACTTCCTGAAACTGAAACCACTCGGCATAGAATATGCTTACGGGAACGAATTCGCAACAGTAAGTAAAATAGTATCTGGTGAACCAGACGCTACTAGATTTAATTTATTCAACACGTAAAGCGCCAGATAGGACCTAGTTTCATCATCGTTCCGCTTTAATAGCTCATTTATCTCTGTAGGTAGAAGAAGCCTCCTCTTCTCTTATGAAGAAAGCGATTTAGAATACATAAATCCGTCTAAGAAACACAATGCCAATCTGCTTAGCCTTTTAGCAGCTTATAAATTGTTTCCTATTTCTTTCACATTAAACTATTTTTACCTGAATCAAAGGTCAAAATCAGCAAATAACTAAATGGAGTGTGTATGCCTTTACAATATGTGATAGTATACGATGCCTATTAGGCATACGGTGAAGCTGAGCGCGGCACAAAACAAAGGATTGTCGGAGCTAAGCTGCTCACTCCACATGCCAGGTCGGCGACAAGGTCAAGCTTGCTCAAACCACTCACGCGAGCGAACACGTGAATGTAACAATGAGGCGACAGAAACAAAAGGAGTCGAGAACGTTCGTGAGAATTCTAGCTGAGTCTTCACGCTGCGTGTGTGGAGAGCTTCTCGAAAGGTCGTGTGACGTCAGTCTCTCTATAAAATGAGTGAGCTTTACTTTTAGGGATAGTTACGGACATGAGTCGGTGTGTTAGTGTGTGCTAGATAGCTGTGCATGTGAATATGGTACGTCGCGTGAATCGTAAGAGGATTTCAACGAGCATCGAGGGATAGTAACACCGTAGTTAAAGTATCAGAGATTGAGAAAGTGAAGTAACATACTGTAAAGAGTGAGCAAGGTTATTGGGAGTAAAAATTGAGTTGTGATAGCACGGAAGACTATGAACTGTGTTAACGACGAGAAGAAAACTGTATTTGACATAAAATGTTAGAAGAAATAAAGTGATAGAACAGAGTGATTCCAAAGAGTTGTAGAAACTCTTCGTGTACCAAGCATGCTTATAAAAAGGAGGACTTCGAGAAAAATCAGTGCCACGTCATTCTCGTCATTCACGTCATTCTCCATTCTCAAATGGAGAAGTCGTGACGACCCAGTTTTTATGATGGAGTCGTTAATCCCCTCCAGCTCAAACTGTTTTGCTTCTTTTACCGGGCCCAAATGGCCTAGCTGTCAACGGGCCCTTAAACTCTACTCACTCACTCAATGTTTTGCTACTTATGCCACTCTTCCTCTAATTCATAAAACCTGTTCTCATATGCGCATAAGAGATTGCCTCATGCTATTGACTTGAATAGCCAAGATCGTCACGGCGAGACAAACGGACTGGCTATCCATTGCCAGCTGGAGATCGCGGGTTCAAGTCTCAGCAACCACAGTCAAATGTATCTGTGGTACAGGATGTGGGAGGACCCACGTCAAATAATCTGTGTAATGGCACGCGTGGACGATGACACAGTATCGTTTGACTGTAGTTGCGTACATTTGGTTTCTTTCTATGGAAAAAAAATACAGTGTACTGTACAGGTATATTTTACAATTGAAAGAACCTCAAAGGCATATGTTTTAACGAATAAATAACAGAAAAAGGAATAACATACTTTGAAAGGTTCATGACATCTGAATGACTCCATATAGAATCATTGAGTGTGAAAGTGTTAAGTATTGAAGAGACACCTTTTAACAGCTAAGTGTGTGTGTGTGTTTGTGTGTGTGTGTGTGTGTGTGTGGTGTGCGTGTGCGTGTGTGCAGTCAGTGTTGACAGAATGTATCGTCAGAGACAGTTGTAAATAGTGAGTCGTTGCGTCGGCGCTGTTGTGTGAAGCAGTTTTAGTGAATGTGATCATCGAAGTCAGTAATTTGTGAAACAGACTAGACCTCAAAGATTATGAAGACTGTTTTTTTATGTTTCAGTTTTAGAAGACAAAGTAACTGGGTTTACCATTTGTCACAATATATAACCCAGAATGGAGTGATAAAATCACTTCATACAGTGCATGGTAAATTAGAATATCAATGATAACGTTAACTACTGAGCATATAATTGACATAAATTTATGATGGTAATTAACTTTGGTTGGTATTGATCTAAAATGTCATTTAAAAGGAGATATAAGCAAAACTGTTTGTATAAACCTAAATCAAAGTTTGGAACGCAGTGAACATAGCTGAACAGCTGAGTGGTACCATGGCGGGCTTTCTTCTGGTTAACAAAGCAGAATTGTTTCAAATTTCACTAATAGAATTAAACGTTTCCCCTATTACGATTGATGTAGTGCTTATCACGGAAAATCTTAGCGTGCTGTATTTTAGACATACCCATGGCAGTCATACTAAAACGCCCTTTACATTCATTTTAACCTTTAAATGGTAACATGGATGAAAATTCCACCTGGGGAAATTTGATATCTCTGTTGTGAAGTGACAAACATGCTTACATTGTTGGCCATCCTAGTATGTTCGTTTTTTAGTAGTACAGGTTTATCCGTTGTTGAAACACCTGTGTCAATTGCTCCATTGTTGCTGCACAGATAACATCTGGGTGAAAAATCACCCGTGTTACCATTAGTGGGAGTTTTTGTTTGTATTGCTGAGTATCATCCTTTTGAGAAAACAATATATTTCATTGTTAGTTTTGTGAGTATGGTGTACACTATTGTTGATGGGAAGAAATATAGAGACGGTGAGTTACGGAAACTTATTTATGATGTTTATTAATGATGATGAACCGTCAGATGAAGAAGGTAGTGTCCAGGACGATATTAGTGAACAGGATGATTTTGAAGATGATATTGATGGAAGTGATAGTGATAACGATTTCACTCTAGAAAATAACAGAATATTCTGGGTTTGAATTCAAGGGAGAGAACATCATTATTCCGAATGGAATATTCTAAATGGGAAAAATGGTAAAACTTGGAATTCAAAGCACCCGGAGAGGCAAAAGACTCCTTCAAGGAATATATGTAGAACACAAATGCCAGGTGCACAGGGTGATGCTCGCAAAGTTCAAAGTGCTGAAGAATGTTGGCATCTCCTCTTTGATGCAAATATGCTAAATGATGTACGTCACACCAACCAAGAAATGGCTTTGCAAAGAGAGAGGTATTCTTCCCAACAAAGATTTTCTGGTGACATCACTCTACCAGAGCTGGAAGCATACATTGGCCTACCTTTTATCGCTGGCGCTAGAAAAGATAATCATATGAGTGGTGATTTTCTATGGAGTGCTTGCAAGTGCATACAAAATAAGGCAATATATATGTGCAGCTCGAGGAGTGAAATTACCTACAAGAATGCAGTTTCTCCACACTCTTGGACTTAATTTAGCAACAAAGTTTGTGCAACAGAGATTGACCATCAGGAATCTTCCTAGTGATCTGCGAATGAAGATAGAATCTCTGCTGAAGGAAAATAATTCTTTGCCAGTTAATTCATCAATAGAAGACAAAAAGCACCTGCACCGCACCCAAGACAAGGGCCATGCAAATTAGGCAAAAAGAGCGACAGAAAGTATACAGTGAAGTGCAGTATCTGTAAGAATTTCATCTGTAGTGACCATAGGAAAGTTATTTGCAAAAATAATTGCAGGTCATAAATTACTGTGATTGGTATTTAAAATTTCAGCAACAGAATAATTGCTTTGCCAAATGTTTGTTATTCGCATCCTGTAACAAACTTTGTTATTATTTACATATATTAACTTCCTAACACCCTGTAGCATCGTGTTTATATGTTACATCAATAATTATGTGTGTTTTGAGTTAATGAAAGTTTAAACCTTGTAACAACTTGATTATTTGCAATGTTACAATGATAATTTTGAGCTGGATGAAAATTCACCAATGTTACCATTAGTGTGTGTCAAAATGATGTTACCACTTAAGGGTTAAAAGAGTCCTTTTCTCGTGTCTGTTCTGATAAGAACAAAAATATTGTTTTTTAGATTTTCAATAATACTGAATTCAGAAATTAGACATTGAGGACCGATGCACTAAATTTAAAACTTTTATTTCAGTCGGAGCACTTTGTCTTGCTTCCTAGTTGTCAATTGTGATTCACAGGGGAAGGTCCCGTTGTCGCGGAAAATAGAACAAAACTATTTTAGTTTTGTTACCGACCAGAGAGAAAACCTCTTTGTGAAGTTTTAGCTGCTGTGTTGCAACTGAATTGACAAAAGAGGAAGGAATAAATGGGGCGACTATAGGTTTTCCTTCTCTACTAAGGCCCTCAATTTAGGTATCGAGCTACAAGTAACGTGGCAAGATATTCAGGAAAAAAACTAAAGTGCTTCTGTTGGTTGACTCCTGGATATCTAGGAGAGATGGCGAACTATACAACTTTACAGTTCCTGAAGGCATTGAATTCATCAAGAAGCTAATTCCTGAAAATTGCATAGGCATTGCGCAACATACTTCGAGAAGGAATTAACGGAAGAGTGTTTCTATGAGAACTGTGCCCAACCTATTTTCATCAAGTGTGCACACTGCGAGAAGTTTCTATGCACCGACCGACCATGCTGCTATTACGACTTGCATATCTTTTGCCTCCGATAGTGTAGTCAAGGCAGTAAAATCTGATGTCATGTGGGTTGGGTCACATTGATGATCATTTGTATCAAATAATCCATATGTTTCATCATTCATTCATACTTCCCGTATTCTCATCGTAATTCTTACGACTTTAATTTCCTATGCTAATAGTCCATAGCAGCAAAAATATGTATGGTGTACATGTATTTTGTTGCTCTGTTAACTGCGCTTTGTATGAATATACTTTGCGTAACAATATCGTGAACTTCCCTTGTCAAATTGGTTTCTTCAAAAGTCACATTTGTGTTCTATAGTACAGTGGTATTCAACCTTTTTTTTTTTTTTATTATTATTTTTTTTTTCGCCTACCCCCAAAGAAAATTTTCCGTTTCAGCCTGTACTCCTAGCCCAGTCCTAAGGTTATCCTTAATTTAAATTATACATAACCGTATCTAAAATAGATTATATTTATAACTTATTTAATACTACACAAAGAAGGATTAAATGTTACGTGCCCACTGAGAGATCTTCACGTGCCCCTGTGGGTACCCGTACCCCAGGTTGAATATCACCGCTTTAGGAAACTTCTATGTATTGTTAGCTGCTGTCTTTGATACTGATCCCAAGATAGTGGGTTCAAACCCGGCCCATACCGATGGTTTTTAAGTGTGCTGAAAAACGACAGCTCCATGTCAGTAGATTTACTGGTATGTAAGGAACTCCTGTGGGACGAAATTCCGGCACCCCGGCGCCGCCGATAAGATTCTGATAATTGACAGCGTTGTTGAACAACAAAATACTTTTTTAATTTTGTTGCTGTTATTGTTTTATTTTATTTTTTCTGGCCCATAACAGTTTTGACTTAGTTACCTTAAACAATTTTCAGTGTACATGTTATGTGCACTATAATGAGTCTGACTTATTTTTGAAATTGCGAACCACAGTACATCTTGTGATTTAAAATCACACGCTTGGGCTTTATCCGCTCAACATACGGCAAATGAGATTTAAGCAAAGGAGCCAGTAACATTCTATGCGAGGTGTATAGAAGCGGGAAAACGGAAACAACAATAATGATGATGATGATGATAATAATAATAATAATAAGCATAATCATAATCATAATAATCATCATAATCATAATAACAATAACAATAACAACAACAATAATAATAATCATAATAATCATCATAATCATAATAACAATAATAATCATAATCATAATAATCATAATAATAATAATAATAATAATAATAATAATAATAATAATAATAATAATAATAATAATAATAATAATAATAATAATAATAATAATAATAATAATAATAATAATAATAATAATAATAATAATAATAATAATAATAATAATAATAATAATAATAATAATAATAATAATAATAATAATAATAATAATAATAATAATCATAATAATCATAATCATAATAATCACCATAATCATAATAATCACCATAATCATAATAATAATTAGAAGAAGAAGAAGAAGAAGAAGAAGAAGAAGAAGAAGAAGAAGAAGTAGAAGTAGAAGAAGAAGAAGAAGAAGAAGAAGAAGAAGAAGAAGAAGAAGAAGAAGAAGAAGACAGGTTAGATTACGAACGCAAACCTAACAGATCTGCGGTAATCTAAAAATAAATTTTATGTTTCAAAAATAGAAACAGAATCTGTTAGACTAATATGTAATCTGCTATAAACAATAATAAAACTAAACCCCTAGTGCAACAGCCCATGAAGGGCAAAGGCTTGCCGTCCAGCCGCTGCGCTTCCATCATTGGTGGGGTGCAGTGCTAGAGGGAATGAGGTGGTCAGCGACCTGAGCCCTCCCAGCCAGTTATACGACCTTCTCGACCTGGGTCCGCTACTTCTCCATCAAGCAGCTCCTCAATTCCTTCCCCGGGACCTAACGAGGCTGAGGGCACCCCGTGCCTGACCTGCCAGTGGGGGAAGGATCCCCATGCTGGTAACGGGAATCGAACCCGGCTCCTCCGCGCCAGAGGCAAGCGAGCTACCAACTGTGCTACGGGACAATAATACTATCAAATAAGGCACTTCAGCCGTTGTACTTACTTCCATACAGAATTTCTGCCATGTAAAGTATATAATCACCATTATAATAAGCAAAAGGCAGAGATTAGTTTCCACAGAAGCTGACAGGAAATTCGAACATTTAGAAAAATACAATTATCATCATAGGATAAATAGTTTTGAAGAAAGAAAATTAATTAATATTAACGTTTCGTGTTGATGACTTGAAATATCTGCCGATATACAAAGAGTGTAATTGATCTATATACGCATATTACTGCATGGTCTATTAATTAAATTATCACTCATATTTACCATGGTTCTATACACATGTGCAAAATATGTTAAAATATTTCTAATAGTATCCAAAAACCTAAGGAGCGAAAAACCCACTTATGAGATACTTCCACGTGTTTGAAAATCTACACAGAATTTACAAATTTATAATAGACTTATTAAATCAGAAACATTAAACCGATGTGTTCCCTTTAATCCAAGTGTAACATCCATGTGTAGAAATTCCTCCCTGACACAAAACTGGAGGAATAGAATAATTCCGTCGCAGACTATCATCCCAATTGCTCATCGTCTATGCCAATTGATGCTTTCTGATTAATTGTTGCTGTTAACCCGCGAACAAAAGCTGTTCATCATAAAATGCCAAATTCGAGTGGTTGTGTGTATGCAGTAATAAATCCAATGCATTTCTGACTGTCGAAAACGTTTTAGGAATGTCCGCATTGTCGATGATAATGCGATATGATTCGACGTACACAATAGTTTGAATGATTTGTTACCAGTGCATAAGAAACAGATTGCTCTTGATAGCTCTGTATAAGGCAGAAATAGAATGAAAATGCAGAAACAGGAAAATCACTACTTCTGTATTGTAGAGTGCAATTTCGTAAATTATTTTCATCCCAGCAGCTATTTAAAACGGCAAAGCACTGAAACTCACAGTACAGGTGAGTAGTTTGATAAATGGCACTTCAATGTTTATTCACTTTGGTGGGTTAGTTATTACTTTCTCCACTACGTATAGTAGAGGAAATATTGTATTCCACCCAAAAATTCGATGCCAAGATTTCACTGGAAATATATGTTTTGAGGCCCCCGGAATTAAAAAAAAAGTATTTTTAGACGTGTGTTTATGCCTGTCTTTGAGACAGGTTGTGGACAGCACAACTCAAAGTCAAAAGGTCGGTTAAAAACCGAAGTTAGTATTTAAGCTTAATGTCTTTCAAGGATGTGACACAAATATTTTGAACAAAATTGCTCCACCCTAAGCTACCCCTTACATGGAAACATTTTTGAAAACTACAATTTTCTTAATATTGATGTAATATTAATCAGTACACTGTTGTCAACTACCAATAAAATATGTGTACTTATATCTCTAATGCCTTGTATACTCTTAAAATTTAATTACAGGTAATTGTAATATCGTGTCAGACATACGTGGTTTTATGATCTTTACACTAAAGGTTAAAAGTTCGCTTGAACTATGGACAAGGCTCTTGTGTGGACCTAATTGTTTTAAGTATACTTCATCTACACGCCAAAAATGTAACTACTTATCGTAGAGTAAAATTACTTCCACAATAAATGATATGAAATGACTAAATGTACTCAATTTGCTATAGTTTTAATTGTTGCTACGCAATTATAATGGAATCTATAGATATACTGAGTTTATC
Source organism: Tenodera sinensis (assembly GCA_030765045.1). Lineage (NCBI taxonomy): Eukaryota > Metazoa > Arthropoda > Insecta > Mantodea > Mantidae > Tenodera > Tenodera sinensis. Next base: position 81,013,122 of record CM060966.1, read on the forward strand.
TCAGACGCAGACGTGGTGCAGAGGACAGGCTTCGATCGTCAGTACGGGCGTGCAGATTTTCCCGCCGCTCAGAGGTATGGCACGGGATGTACTCAGCTTCATGTGTTTAAGGGGCCAATTGAGGAGCTTATTTCATAAAGAAGTACTGACCCCAGATCGCGAAGGCTGTATAACCGGCCCGGAGGGCTCGGGGTGCAGACCGCGTCCCACCCTCCAGTTCTGCACCCTATTCATGACATCTGTAGATGATAAGAGGTAGCGGCAGGAAGGTTAGCCTTGGCCCTGTTGATCAAGGGTTTGCTCTTTTTTTCTCTTTCTCTCTTTTTTTGTTCTCTCTCTCTCTCTTTTTTTTTTTTTTTTCCAAACATATGACAAAATATGTACAGCACATACATTAATAATAATTACCAATAGTTTTGCCAAATGTATGTACTATATCGATTGTTTCTACTTTCGTGCCCATATACATGACATTTATTATGCCTATGTCACTGCCCTGGTACATAGGTTGTAGGATTTGCAACAAGAAGGTACAGTCGTACAGAGATCTGTTGTGACTACCCAGGAAGTACAGATGACACGAAGGACCCATAAGAGGTTAAGGCAGTAAGCAGATATGCCACAGAGACGCGCGGAAGTTCCTGACTATTCCTGACTGGAAGACCGACGTACTACTGTTGCTGTGCGGGGAACATGACAAATGGTCCTTGCAACTAGCCAAGCCTGTAGTGTACACGAGGAATACTCTTCCCTTGGAGCAAGCAGATCTGCCGTAACTGTTTCATTCAACAAAACTTGTAACACCTGCAACATTAGAATGAAACCGCATGGCAGGGAAATAAGGGAAGCTAATCCTTACTAGATGAAAAAACATCGCTTAGCTTGAAACACTCTACCCGGGCTCGTAGACCGTGGTCTAGTGGGTTTGCAGGTTCTCGGAGTTTCACCAAGGACTACGTTTGCCATCTTCACAAGTGACTCAGTGGCTGGTTGAGTTCGAACGAGCCACCGCATCACCTGTGAAGATGCCAATCGCAGTTCTTGGCGAAACGTCGAGAACCTGCAAAGCACTAAACCACGGCCTAAAACCCCAGATAGTATGTTTGATCATCAAGCCGTGAAAGTCTCAGATGTAACACTTAACTTATCTACCGATAAGGGAAAACTACGAAAAATCCAAAATCGATGGAATGGTCCTGGAAATCGAACCTAGGACCTCTTCAATGCGAGCCTCACACGTCCGAGTAGAGCCTTGTGAACACACACACACACACACACACACACACAGAGAGAGAGAGAGAGAGAGAGAGAGAGAGAGGCTCATATTCACACACATCGTTTTCTAAAACTAAATAAAAATTCAGGGGGCCTCAAAACACACATTTCCGGTGAAATCTCAAAATTGAAAGTTTAGATCTAACACCATACTTCCCCTACTTATAATGCGTAGAAGAGAAAGTGAAAAAGTGATTTGAAGACATTTCGATAGATTCGTTGGGAGACAAATTATAAATGATACATTCCGATAAAGGTGTAATTAAACCTACTCATATATTTTGAGAACAGCTCAGCAAGACATATCCAGACTATGTAAAATCACAGATTATTGCTGAAATAATAGGCAAAATATGTTTTGTAAAAGTGTAGCGATTTCAAAATCCCACTCACTGCCGAAATTGTATAGTATGTGGACTAATAAAATGGGTCTATCTACTGAAGGTGAAGTTAAAAGGACGATGTTGATTAAGAAAAAGGAGCAGACAAACAGAACGGACTATATTCTTCTTTCCCTGAAACTGCAGCTGCTGTTGCTTCCACTTTGCTGTCCCAGTTATGGTCGCTTGCTAGTACTTCTGCAAATGTAAAAGGACTGCTCTAACAAACAGACTCAAAGAAGGGAGGTTTGCTTTGCGTTCTGGGGACATCAGTTACAGTTTCTTCTAACTCGTTCACCAGTAAAAAGAAATAACCATTTGAAGAATACTTTGCTGAATAAATTAAGTTCCTTCATATACCCATAATACAAATACACTGCATAACATAAACACAAAAAGAACATTTCCCAATCAACAAATGCGAATCTGCTCGTTGTTATAACATACAATAATAAAAATGTATATTAAATATTGACATAATGAAAGCATCTTTAAAATGTTCTCTAAAGGATTGGTTTCTTTATAAATAATATGTTATTGGTACCCTGGTTCCAAACTGCCAAAGAGGTGGACATAAGGCATTATAGAGAAATATAATATATTCTCCCTAAACGTTTGTGTATACATATGTTCTACATATATCTAAAACGGATGTCGTTTTAGTCAGTTTCCCAAAATTAGATAAACCGTGCTTATTTGCTTCTTAAGTTTAACTAGTAAATTATTTAAATATACACACCTGAAGCTGTTAACAGTGAAATAAATTGATCCACAAATAACACAAGGTAATTAGAGACTCACACTTCACTATAACAAATTCAGTTACACTATTTCCACAACGATCGTTTCAACACCAATTACGTGTCATCATCAGGCGACCTCACCTTATGCAATAGCCACGAATGTTGTGCAAAATATTGAGTGTAACTCAATTTATTATAGTGAAGTGTGAGTCTCTAATTACTTTGTGTTATTTGTACTAAATTATTCTTTACATTTGATGAAATTATACAGAAATTAAGTTGTCACCCCCGCAAATAAACAGAATGTCACAGAAGTTCTTAGGTGCTAACTGAGGGGACCTGTAGGATTCATCTTCTACTTCACGGCTTGGACTTCAAATTGCTCATGCTGTCGTTTCTTTGATCTCTCTGGTGTCCTTTCACCTTGTGACTTATAATTTACAGCTGCGTTCGGTATTCTGTTGTTTGGCATTCTGTCCAAGTGCAATTTTCTTTGTCTTAATTATGTTATTTAATTCATCTACTTTTAATTCTTCGTGAATTCTTACATTAGTCCTTCTATCCATTTTTGTATATCTTGTTATAGATTTGAAGAGTCTCAATTCTGCTGATTGTATTTTTTTCAGCTGTTGGTTTGTGTTGGTCCATGTTTCAGATCCATATGAGACTGTAGGTATTGCCATGCACTTGTAAAACTTCATTATCGATTTTTCTCTTGCCTTATTTTTTAATGTCTGTCTTGCTGTTCCAGTTCTGTAATTAAATACGTTTGGTTTTCCGTGTATATCTAGTTCATTGATGCGTGATAATATTTTACACCCAAGAAAATTTAATGTTGAGAGTTGTTCCAGAATTCTATTTTCCAGCACTATCTTTGAACGGACTGGGTATACAGCTCTAAATGCCATTGTCTTTTGTTTCTCTGTGGATAGTTTCATGTTAAAATTTTGCACAATTCGTAGTTCATCTTTGGTTTTCGCCAGCAAAATCCGATCGTTTGCAAATAAAATAGTTATTAAAATTCTCTTCTCCAGTCTAATTCCACCTGTAGTCCTATTTTTCCATAATCGTATTATTTTGTCCATGCATAGCACGAAACAGAGGAACATGGAGAACAATAGGAAGTCGACTACAAGGTGAAAACAGTGCCAAACTACAAATAACATCCTAAGTTGACTCAAAGTGATAGTGAAATCAACCTAAACTACACATAGAAACACTAGACACAACCTAACGCAGAGTAGCTCACCGCGTTAGTGAAACAGAGCTACCCTCTAGCAGGAGGCCTTGAAGGGCAACTTCAAGGGACACATTAGGCTATTATTGTTATATATTAAAAGGTGCAGCTGACAGCGGGCAACCTTGTGGCAACCCACCTGTAATTAGAACTGGCTCCAAAGCTCCAGGGAAATCAAACTTGTGGGATTATAAACAAATAAATTGGGCATACATAAAAACCGAAGCTCTGGAAAGCCCATAGTTATAATCTGCTTACGGCTACATCACCCTATAATGGATACGTTTGAAGCATTTACGATATAAAGTGCAACGAGTAAATCCTTAATGCCATTGATGGTAAAATGTGGTATATAACTTGAATTTTTGGAAAGGTTAATTTGTTAACAATTATTTTACGATAAAATATTGGTATTTTGGACCAATATGTTATTGCAGGGTAAAAGTAAGCTTAAAGCATTCTTAAAGAAGCTGTTTATTTATATTTGGAGACATTGGTAGAAAAGACATAACCTTTACGATTAAACTTAATTACAAATTTATAGTACCAATATTAATTTAAGATGATTGTATTTATAGCATGTACTAAAACTAAAAGTCTAAAAACTTACTGCAATATACGTATAGCTCAAAAGGTTAAACTATTGCTTTCTATCATAGTTGTCGGTTGGATATCAATACCTTTTTTCACCAGGTTTGTTTTGTTTAATTAAAAGTTCTTAAACGATCTATCACATATTAGGGTAATTAATATATTAAGTTTATGATAATTAATTCTTGCATACAAAGTTGTAGAAGTAAGCAAATTATTTTGTTATTTTTATTTGTTCTAAATCGTATAAAGCAAATTGCAAAACTATTGACATGGCAAAGAATACAAAAGGAGCCACACGAGGCCGTGGCGATGTGTATAACATTTTCAATTATGATGTGAATTTGGAATCAAAGGACCCATAATTATTGTTCCTTTTAGCCATAATTTACATGGGCAAAGAACCATCCATGCAAACACGGGCTAACCAACCATGCCACAACTTGGTATCGAAGCTAGCGTACAAGGTTTGAACCATCCGGGCAGAAGGAAGCATCTACTTGATTTAACAGTTTCCTACACTGCTTTAAGGTTTAATGACGTGTCACATGAAGCTGAAAGAAAGCTGGTTTCATTAACGACATCTCGCAACGTCACTGAGATGCCTGCAATGCGACGCGAGCCACATCAAAAAGAGCTTCACACTCGAGGGACATCTGTGTCTCGACACCAAGCCTTGTTTATGAGCGCCCCATTGATCCGCGGGGGCAGATACAGGCCAACGAAAATCTCTCAGTAATCCTCAGACATGCGCACTATGTCAGACCTTCGGTCCTTCAGAGCTCCTCAAGGATCATGCTTCCCTAATAAAACATAAGATGTCCTATGAAGAGACTCAATGTTTCTATTGTTGCTCCCAGATGAAGAAACACTTCCAAAGTGTACTTCTAGGAACAAAACGTAGGGATTTATTTCCGCAGGTACACAAGGATATATTTATTTTTATTTCAGCGAGTAATAAAATAAATGATATGCCCGAGTTATCACTTTATAGAACCAACATATAAATTATGATACCAACCTTAAAACATTTTTCATTGAGCAGCGTGAGTTTTCTTCGTGACTCGGCAAATTGGTCATCGCGATTACACGAATGAGGACGTCACGGAACGCAACCCGGAGCAATGGAATTTTGGAAGTCACAGTAGCGGAGTAAGAATTGCTGTAACTCAAGTTTGATTCTATACACATATGTTTAATACATGTATACAGACTGAGAAGATTTTAACATTAATTTTTCTAGAGCTTTACAATTTCACATATCCTTACCATTAATGCACAAGTACATACTGACGTCAACAGAGCATGTAGGGTTTCATCTGTCAATCGCGATCTGCTTTTAGATTTTATAAACTTCATTTATACAAAACAAAATTGCTTATTTGCATATATGTTGGGCTAAGCATAGCACTAATATACCCAGCATATTACTTAAGCGAACAATTTGCTTTATCCAGTTCTCTAAATAAATCTAAACTAGGCTTACTTTGTAATTGTGATTTTAATATTTGTTTGTAAATTCACAACCTCAATTCGTAATTGAGGTTTTACTTTGTGAATGTCCACATGAAAGGATTGGCGAAAAGTTGAAAATCATGGTTAATTATTTGAGATAATAAAGTCCTTTGTGTTAGAACTCCTTTTTAACTTTGCTGACACACCTACATAAATATGCAAGAAGATTCATTTGCGTTTTCGTGGCTTTGAAACTACCATGTCGTGTCGATGCGGTTTAAATCGCTGATTGCGTACCTTTGAACGCGTGTTGTTTGAACGAAGGAGCGTGAAGCAGGGTGAAATATTGCTTTGCCCCTTACTGTTTTTATTACGTCGTATCAGCCGATGCTGCTTTACTGACCCCTGGTCTTCTCCATTGGTCACATTCACATGGTTTTACAGTAAGATTTCTGGCCTGGTGGTAAACTCTATAGAACTGAAAACAACTAAAGCCTGAGCTTCTGCAAATGTTTTTGGACTATTCTACAGATATAGTCTAAGTAAATAAATGTGAAACATGGTTATATGTTTGTAGTAACAACCCAATTGTCCCTTTTATTCATTCTTTCATTTTTTTCAATACTGCTTTTGTATTTGATTCGCCATACTACGCAAACATAAACACTTAGGTTCCATGTCCGAGGGTGAATTCATATTGTACTATCGTATTCCAGCAAACCTAGAACAATATCTCTTAGCCATTGCTATTTCAAAAATTTGCAGTCGTTCATAATATTTGAGATTACTGAGGTATCCAGTTCTAAACTTTAACAACTCCATATATCAAATGTTTAACGTCCTTTAGCATATTTTGGACAGCAGAGCTCATTTTTGTATTATGTGTACCGATTCCTTAAATTTCTTAAGGCAGGCTGTCCCAAAACCACGAGTGTGAACATACATGCATGTGAGTACGCAGTAGCGTTGCGCGTAACACGGCTGGAAGGGGAGTGATGGCAGAGGAAGGTGGCCAATACGTCACTGGGAAAAGCTCATAACTGCTATGTCAAAGCCCATAAGCACAAGTCCATACGCTTCTTGCCAGTCATGAAGTTTTGTTCCTTCTCATAACTTCATAACTAGAGAACAAACCGTCATATAGGAAACAAAAGGTTGCATGGTTAGGGCAATAGCAAGTGGGAGGGGTAAGTCTATTACTTGATCACAATACAGAGCAGGCAAGGTACAGTCAACGTAGGAACGTTGTAGATAAAATTTTTGCATAACTTACACTCAACGCTATCACCATTTGCAGTAAAATGTCCCCTACCAAATTCTTGTATAAGTTCAGTAATACGTGAATATGTCGATTTTCATGCTGCAGGCATTTTACTGTATGGAACTAATGCACACATTCGAGAGACTATGCACTGTAGGCAGTGTGTTTTGTGCTAGCAGTTTACCCGCACAATGATGTCACGCTCTGCCGTTGTGGAGGTAACTTGCAACCAGCTCATTTGGCGAAAGATGTTTAAAGGTTACGTTCCTTCCCATAACTTCATAACATATCGTGTCACTATGTCAATTCGGGAAGGCCCGCTGACTGGTTCATGGGAAGAACAGTTTCTCTTTACCGAAAAGAACGATCTCCCACAGTGTCCTGTGTGTTCAAAAAGTGCTACATTCAACGGAAAAATAGAACTCACAGCGTCATTACACAGCACTGCATTCAGCTCGGAATGACAATATGGAAGACGAAGGACGATAAGAACTCATAGCTAGACTGAAAGCCGACATTCAGAAAGGTTTTTAAAACAAATATCACTGTAGATTCATTTGACATAAACCTTTACTTACTTGGTGTTTTTTGAAGATGTAACAGTGCACCTAAATCACCTGAATACGTCACTGCAAGGAAAAGATATAATAAGCATCGATGTTCACGATAAACTCAAGGTGTTTTCAGAACAACTCCGTTTGTTTGATCAGCATCGTGGAAAGAGACATTAAATGTTTTTCGTCTCCTGAGACCTTCTTCGATAAGTATCTCAAGATCATTCAGCTTTTCCAGTCTTTTGAAATGTGATTCCAAGAACTGAATGTTTTGGGAAAAGAAATGCGATTATTTCGCTCTCAGTTACTACTCCTGATGACTACCTACCATGATTGTAGTTGGATACTCTGGATCTAACAGGATGGTATCGTTCACTGAACCAAGAAAGCTTTCCCAGGCCGCACAAGAACGCAGCACAGATCCTTAAAGCCTACTGTATTCTGTATGCCCCTTGCACCTAAAAGAAAGAGAGCAATAACATAATTTCTGAAAATGCTAATGTCGATTAAAATAAGTAGTTAGAGAAATAAGCATTTGCAAGAATAGTGTGTATAAGAGTGAGTATAGCTCTATATGTATATTTGCGAACAGAGTTTCTCCAAATTGAACCACATTAAAAGTCTGTATCGCAATACTACATCACTTGGTACATCTTCTAGGGCTATGCACTTCGACTGTGTCGCCAAATAAGTCACTAATGAACAGATGTGTAGTGCATAAGATCTGAAAGTATTTCGTAAAGCAAACGTAGCGTATATTTAACCAACCCGGCACTGAAACACAATGTACCGTTGGAGGTTAAAGAGAGGTAAAGTCAGCGTTTGATGGCAGAAGACAAACCCAAAGTCCCCTCTTTCGGAAACGTTGGACATTGCTGGATTATCATATCTTCAGTCTTTTGTTTGAGTTCCTGAGCATTTATTGTGGTTTGTTGCTATGTTTCAATCCAGTGAGGAATTACATACTGTCCATTCGATTACACGCTGGTTTATCTCCCGTATCCTCCAAGACAACTGTCTTGATCGTCCATAAAAATCTACTGATCAGGATTATTAGTTTACTTATATACTTCCAAACCTCCACTTTATACACATTTAGCAGTGGAACCACTTTGGCCGTCCTGCTGACTGTTCCACATCATTATGTATATGTGTTGCACGATTTATTGCCCTATGAATGCCTGCAAATTTGAACGGATTAAAACATCTCCAATAGATATTGAACAATATATGCCTGTAAATATGGCAGTTAACCGCATTATACATAGGATTCCTATTCAGCCAGTAATGAAAGCGAGCTTGGCGCGCACCCAAAACACGCTTACCGCTATTGTACGCAATGGAACTGACAGCCGGGGAAAACATAACCCAGAATTTCTATTCTGATTCAAGTAATAATGAGTGATTTGCGGCGTGACTGCCAATAAAGTACAGACATAGCTACATCTGCAGACACAAGAACCCCATTTAAAGGTAGTAATCCTTTATAGTATACTATATAGTGCATATGCAATTTCGTTTACGCCTCCAGATGCACAAGGCAAAGCTCTAATCACATAACAACAATTGCATACTGGTAGATGTTCACAGATTAGATACAGTGGGAGATCTCGAAGTTTAAAGCACGTAATTTTAAGAATTTTGGCGATATTTGTAGCAGTCAAAATGGAAAAATAGTATTAAATACAACGCAGAGATATCTGATGTTTGGATACGGAAATAATATAAACAAGGTAACTTCTGTAATAAATAATCATAGTTAATTCCTATCTCTATTGTTTCAGGAACACAAGTAACGAGGGAAGGGGCGGTATACTTTGAAGCTTTCAGAGCAATATTCCCAACACCGGAACACTATCAAAATTTCTGACCTGCCGTTCTGCGCGCTTGCCAAGCAGACACGCTGGAATCTGATTATTTAATACTTCATCATTCTCTGTCTCTCTATGCGAATTATTGTATAAGTAAACCCTAAATGGGTGATTACATATTGACAGACATTTAACCATATTTATCATTATTTATCCAACAATGCACACAATGGTTGTTATTTCAGCTTAACGTCAGGAAGTAGCCGTTAACGTCTGAGTACCTGTATCCCTTACACCTTATACTTATTGTTGGCTGAATTAAGAATACAGATTTTGCACGTTAAATTCACATTGCTTTCCATATCAATTTATTAACAAATCATTCATAACCAGATTAGTTTTCTATCTGCTGTAGGGTGACCAACATAAATACTAGCAGAAATACTTTTATTGCATATGTCAGTTTAGGTACAATGGGAACCGAGAATACAGCGGGCTACGTCAACTTCTTTATTAGCTAGTCCCATCTTTGAAAGCCTCTTTGCATGACCAGGAAAAGAAAAAAATACAATAATGACTTTCCATGAGAAAGGTATCATTATTGGAAAATATTCATTGTAATATTCAAACGAATAACAACGAATATTCGGAAATGGTTAACTTCACAAAAATTGTGTGTTCTAATGAACTCTACTTTCTGTGCGGCAACAATTTATCTATCTCTTGTGATTCACCAAGTATTCAAAAGTAATCTAGAATGAAGGGTATTTAGGGGGATATTATCACACAATTGAAGATAATTTCATCCATCCTGATATCTTAAACATATGGTATGTTAATCAAAATTTTTTGTCATGTTTGAGAAAATCAGTTTTCGAAACATTTTACAATTAAAGGGTAGTTTGGGAATGGAGGTTTTGTTGGAAAGCTTCGTGTTATTTAATTAGCAATCCATAGAACCTATTGCCAGTTTTGAGAGGTGGAATCAGGACTGAAAAATTCAGTGCTATAGCCGGGATTTGAACCACGTAGCTTCCGCTTATCAGACGGTTACTTCAGCCATTAAGCTACCATGGCCAACTTGCCAACATGACAGTAAATGCCCCAGCCATTCGTACCTTCCCGGTAGACAAGGGAATCTCACATCCAAGATAAATACCCCAAGAACGACTTACAAATTGTAAGTGCTCGGGTTTAAGAAACCTTTAGATACTAATTATTATTTATAAATAATAATATTATTATAAATAATAATTAGCATCCTTTATCAGTTGTTCAATATACGTAAATTTAACTAGCTTTCGAGCAGGCATCAAATGTTGTTGACGATGATTTGTCACTAAAGCAACTAGAAACTACTTACAAAGTCACAGAATTATTTGCCATTCAGATCATCTTGTACAAAATAAAATGATTTTGAACAAGGCGTTCGTTACCAGCAATTCTAAAATTATTTAAATAGCAGCTGCACCGCTTTTGCTTGTTAAATGTAATAACCGACATTTATAGTATTCCTCTTTTTAACTTCCTACGCAGATTTTGAAGTGCATATTGAGAATTAAAATCGAGCACCTCATCAATATAACTGTAACCTCACCGTTTTTATCGTACAGCTATAGACACTGTGTTAACATTGTTTGCTAATTAATTAATAAAGAGAGAAATGAAGCAAACCGAGCACATTTAAAACCCAATGAGCAGTATTTATTGCGCGTTTGGCTACCCTCGGGTTGTGCTTTGAGCAGTGAATCTGTCATGTATTGGACTAGATCGTGGTGGATAATGAGCTTATTTTGTGATTCCACAACACAAAACAATGTTCCCAGATTAATTATTTTGTAACAGAAAAATATGATATCTGTGATGAAAGCAAGCGATGGCAGCTATTATTCTGATTGAATGAATTGCCTTTGAAGCATAGTTCACTGTAACACTAACATCACGTGGGAAGCTTTAATCCATTTCACCCATGTTCAGTAACACCATTCCGAAGGTTTCTCTTTGAAAAGACCATTCTAGTCATATTCTTACTGAGGTTTATATACTTTAAACACTGAAAATGATATATGAGCATAGTATTCAAAATCAAACGATTTGTTTCACTGTTTTATTCCTGCTATTCAAAGTATTTATCACTGAAATCCCAACCAAATGATAAACTAATAACGGCATTACATGATACCACTTTTAAGCAGCACATATTCACTGAATCTTTTAAGACTAAATATATAACAGCAGGTTATAATATCCCAGTGTTTATAATTTGGAGTAATAGTAATAGCAGAACAGCACATTGATATTTTATTATAGGTAAATATAACCCATTGCGTATTTCTTTTATTATTATTCTTATGAACATAAGAGCTTGGAAACCCAATTACAATGTTCATCATACATAGGTGTTTACATATAATAATATACATACTCATATACAACACAAGAAAAACATAAATGAACACAAAGTAATACAGAAAGGGACATATAAGGAATAGAAACAATTATAAAAAAGAAAAAAGAAAGAAAAAAAGTCCTATTCTCCCAGGGGAACTGCATATATAGCTTAATTATGTAACTGGCGGGGTATAATCACACAATCTTCCCTTTTATTTTCATATCTGTTGCACAATTTACTAAACAATAAAGCTAAGCTTAATTCTTTACGTGTGAATTATTATAAATGTTGGTAGCATAGTTTACATTTTAGTAAGTGCAAGAGAATATACAAAGCTGAAACCACCTTCTACTGTTTTATACATGCCTAATGCAGTATTACTTTTGATTTTTAGGACTCCACCTATTAAGGCTTCCGAATACTGCCTCCTCAGCCAAATTTAGTTCTTAATTATAATACGAAAATATTGTGACGCCGGCCAGTAACAACCTCAATGGCGCGCAAGATCATACTACCTCACACCACAGGGCGTCACTGCGCCTCGGATAAGAAACTTGGTGTTAGCTACCTCACACCATGCGCGGTGAACAAACAACAATGGAGTCAGAACAAAGACGACAATGAGCGCGCCAGAACAAAGCGTTTCTAGACTGTTTGTAAAGCTGCGACTGCCAGCTTGTTTGTAAGAAGTGTCGAGAAAAGGTGGATTTCAAGAAAAATCCGTGTTACGCCTTTCTGGCTTACATGAGTGTGGTGAGACAGCGAGAGAAGCCTGTTTTTATGACAGAGTTGTCAAGTGTTGGATGAGGCAGCTGTCAATAGTTAACTTTAAGTGTTGACAGAATACGTGTATCATCATAGACAGCTGTAGACATCGAGTCGTTGTGTCGAAGTTGTTGTTGTGTGAAACAGTTTTAGTGAGTGTGATCATCGGAAGCAGTTTGTGAGGCAGAGAAGAACAGTGAGGTACGTGTCAAGCTTACGAGGGGACAGAACAGCGGTAAATTACAAGATTTACGACGAGTTGCAAATTGTGTTGATGATAAAGCAAGGACTTTGCTTTTGCGCTTCAGTTTTGGAAGAGAAATAAAGTGACAGAAAACCGGACTTTGTCATTTGTCATATTACCTGTAATAATTTAGCCCTTGAAGTGCCAACATTTAAAAACCTTTAGTAACATAAGAACACTGTGGCAGAATAGCGTTCTTTTTACGCAGAAGAAGGGAAATGAACTCCATCCCACTCGTAAACTTTACGATACCAAATAAAAGTTGTCTCGGTGTCAAATACTGCCGGAGTTATAGAAGCGCAGTTGACAGAACCAGCAATTTTACAGTATTTTCTCACTTCTCAGTTCATATGTACGATTCGTTGAAATGATGTCTGTTATACTTCGGCCTTGATTACGTGGTGAAGTAATAAATGTGAGAGTAATCAGTGTGGAATGTCAGGGATGTGTTTTCTTTTCTCTTTTTTTCGAATTGTGGTTGAAAATGTGAATCAATCCACACCAGATACGAGTTGCGTAGTCATCACCACTATTAACAAAGGTTCACTCTCAAATTTTTACAATAACAGGACGTGGATAAAAGAGTACTTTATATCATTGATCTGGAAGATAATATTCAATTAAAAATGTAAATATTAAATGAATGTTTAGATAACTCTGGTATCTATAGAGCCAAGATTTACCCGATGTTTATCTTCTGGAGATAAAGGAAAACGTATAAACTCCGTTTTCAGGTAGCTCAATTAAACCTGAACATGGACCTTCAGTTTATGAAGCAAACATGCTAACATAATAATATATAAAGAATGTCTTAAATTATTATACAAAATATAGACGCATTGCTAATATAATTATTTTTTATTTTCAAATTAAAATCTAATGACGCAGTTATACCCGATACTGAATACAGTGGCATTCTGTTTACTACATATTAAGCAGTTACAGTATAAGAACAATTCTGAATAATACTTACAATAGAGAGATAACACTTAAAATAGTCGATAGATAAATAATAAACAACTATTTTATATTTCTGAAGGAAACGTTGTAGTAATGGTCGCTTCCGCAGAGTAACATGCTTTTATCGTTTCAGTATTAATTTTTCTGTGTTATTTTTGAAAAACAATATTATGGTGCGACACACTCACATGTATTTCTCTACTCATTACTATATATTTTATATTGCTTCTATATAATGCTACTACTTTATGCTCTACCTACTTTATGTTAATCGAAATAACTACAGAAATAGTTTCATTTAAACATTTTCTTGAAGGTACAATACGAGTAAAGGAAACAGAATATACCATATGCATGCAATTTTCAAATTTCACACTCTTTTCATATCATCCCAACTAATAAATGAATTACGACAGTACCTTATGACAAAAGAAGTGAACAATTAAACATCTGAATAACGGAATATCAGAAATGACTGACGCAAAAGGAGATGTATCTGTTATTAACTGTTGTTCTAAAAATATCCACATTTCTTCTGTAGTAAACGTTTATGTATGTAATTTACTCTATATAAAACTGTATAATATTTCCTCCAAATGATGGCTTCAAATATCGCTTGCCTAAAATTATAGATATAAATTACATTTGCCATATAAATAACAGAAGTATGTAACATTTTATTCTAAAAGGCTAATGTATTTGAGAAGATCAAAAAGATAGTTCATATGCACAGAAGCATGGATGAGGGATATCTCTCTCTCTCTCTCTCTCTCTCTCTCTGTCTATCCCTAAATATGAAGTTTGGTACTTACCTGAAATACGCATGCGCACACCAACAGACGGCTTTTTATAGAAATTATGTTTGGAGGATTCTGTGCGCTTCAAACTTATTTACGGTCAAATTTCGACATTCAGTTGTTGAACAAAACGCAATTCTTCTACTTACTGTAATTACGTACATAGCATAGAAGGTTAAATGATTTAATTCAACAGGAGCTGTACAGAATTTCAAATGAAAACAGAGCCTAGTTCTAAACTTCACATCAAAATAATCACGGTTTGAAACTCGATTTGACTAGAGTGAGGCAATGTTGGCCATAACTGTAACTGGCACAAATTATGCGATGCTCTGCCAGTGTTGGACCTGGCCATTATTCTTACTTACATATCAATTCTGTAATGTAAATTGAAGCTTAATGCTGTCTACATTGGTATAATGTTCCTTAAATTGCATTTGAACGTGGCAATAACAGTAACCGTAAGTCTTCCTCCTTCTGAGTGTTCCATGTTTACTGTCATAGTCTGAATACATTGCAGGAAGTGCTGTATATATATACTGTTCTGTCATATCAAGCTTAATAAATTATGTTCTGTAATTATAAACAACTGTGATAACATAGCTGAGGAATCCATTTCCTCTTTTACTACAGAACGGATAAAGTATTTGACAAAGACGGCAGAAATCCAGTTCAGTTACTTTTCTGTCACTCTATTGTCTTAAAATTTTACCACAAATACATAATTTAACTCTCGTCTTTAACACAATTTATAGTCTTGCAGGTTATCACAATTCATAACTTATCAAAATGTTGCTTACTTCTTTCAGAGTTTTTCTTCACTTTCTCTGTCTCTCATACTCTAGTTACGATATACGATCACTCGCAACGCTTACTGAATCTTCTTACAACTCATGTGATGTACCAGACGAAGACACACACACACGCACAGCTGTCTCACACTCACTGACTGCCTCAACGACTCGTGTTTGTCACTCTAACTCTCACAGTCACTGCTCTGTCCTCTCTGGACTGCTTATATACTGGGGTGATGCCACACTGACCTTTCACGGCGTCTACACACACACACACACACACACACACACACACACACACACACACACACACACACACACGCACGCACGCAAGCACACACACAGACAGAGACACAGAGACACAGAGACACACAGACACACAGACACACAGATACACACGCGCGCGCTCTGGAAATGACTCAACTAGTAATCTCGAGAACGTTCTCAATACCTTTTGTTTCTGTGACTTCGATTGTTAACAGTCACATACACACAGCAGACGCGCGAGGCGGTCTAACCTATAACGTCTTTCCCCGCTCACCAGCCCGGCATGTGGTGTGAAGTAGTTTAGCCCCGTCTGTCCATTGTTGTGCACCTAGCCCAACGTCACAGTATCAAAAATTTGTTTGAAAAATCAAGATATCATAATCCATAATTTAACCGAGGGAGATGGCTCCACGGTAACATGCGAGGCCCGCACTAGAGAGGTCCCATGTTCGACTCCCAGCAATTGAAAATGAGCTTTTATTTATATACGCTCTCTAAACGGTGCAGTTCTGGGCTCCTATTCTATATGGGACGTGAAAGACCACTTAATTTTGCTCAGCGACCTCTGTATCAGGCTTCAGGTTATTGTACTGTGCTAAATCTACACGGGACTACCGACTTTACTTCCCTCCCGAAGGAAGCCATGCTAAGGATTTGTACGCCCAAGAAAATCCATCGCCTTCCGCCGGGTTTAAACCCGTGAACTCGGGAACCAGGGGGTAATATGTTTCCCGACCACGGAGGACGATATCAGTTCCCAGGGCCTTCCACTCTGACAATGGGTTTTTCTTGTTTTTCCCGGGTCAGTAGGTTAAAGTTGTGATGGTTCTTCTTCTGTACCAAATTTCCTGTCCTTCATTTCCTGTTCTCGTTATTTTCTTCATATCATATTTCAAGATTGAAGGACCCAGCAACGTGTCCTTTCGGTCAGACTCCTTTTCCCTGGTGCACCCCCACCCCACCCCATCAATGGTGCACTTAAGCGACGTCAAATGTGCTCGTACTATAAACATTAGGTTCTCTGTCAGTATTTGCTCACTTCATTGCCTGGATGTGCTCAACCTTTGGGTCTCTCTCTCCTCATCGCTCACTCCCAGGGGTCACGTTCTAGTTATCTCTGTTTAACACTAGTCCTGGTGGAACCATATATTTTTGGTTTGAATTAAGTGTAACACACGTGCATTGGCCCTCAGGGCCAAACCTAGTGAGCGATAGAAGAGGAACAGTTCGAAAACATGCCACCTGGGTTGCTTACTTCACAACGGATGGTCCACAGCACCTAGTGTTATAATTAGCCCGTATTCGTGTCAAATGCCTGGAGTTCAAATACAGTTCGGCCAAGGAGCAAAGGGAAAAGGGGGTGTAAGACAAAACATAAGAGGGGTACTAGAACCAGGAAACGAACGGAGACTGGATGCAGCACATAGGATCCTTACCAACATAAACAACTACACATTATACTGGCATGATTGCATGCACTCAACTGTGGCTCTCACAACAACCACTGGAAAGGCAGAAAGGGAGTCTAATGCTGTTTTTCTGTAATAGCTTGCATCATTATGCTATGCAATAAAGTTGAGTTAGCCATGCTTGAAAGCTAGAATAGAGAATATGTTGTGTTGTACTACAATATCTGATCAAATTATGAAAACTCGCGACAAGTAGGCAATGAATATACGGCATTTAAGTCCAGTATAGCTGCAACACGTAGCCTTAATAATAATTTTTTAGTTCGTTTTCTCTGAATATAATGTTAAAGGCGTGGATATTTTTAAACATTCTGCAAAATGCTATTGATAACATTGTTCATTAATGAAGTAGAATCCTGTCAGGTACTGAACTTTCGAACATGGTCTCTGTAGCGCTATGAGCAGGCCACATAATAATTACAGAAACTGAGACTCACTTAATTTATTAATATTAGTGTACAGAAAATTGTAATGTAATTTCTACGTGGGTATAATTGCTATAGAAGTACAACATGTAGTTATAATAACCATAGACAACTTAGAGGATTTATCACAAATATATCTTTCTTCCATTATGTTGTTTGAAGAATGTAAAGAGTGAATCAACAAAAGTACTTTGAATCAGAGCTTACAAACTTTAGCATCAATTGTCCGAGTGCTCAGATGTATAGAATTCGTGGAAAATGAAGACAACTGCACATCACTCAGACATGATACAAAGATAAGGAATAGCAACAAACTGCACACACACTCATTAATGTGAAAATTGGAAAACTCACTTTTGTTCGTCCCCATTTGGGATGTGAATTTATAACTGCCATTGCACGAGTACCTTGTTCCCTGACAGTAACCACTCCTTCATTAAGATGTAGTCCTTTTCATCCAATGTGAGTTTTTCCATGAAAAAATAATGTCCAAAGCTTCTCTAATAGGAAAATATATAATACTAATAAAACTAATAATTTAAAACTATTTATATACTGATTCTAAATACGGGGCAGTTACTAAATAAAGGCGCAAATGGCACGAGTGTGACAAATGTATGACCTACGAGCGAAAAAGAAACCTTGAATAGAAATTGGCTGAAAATGGCCAAAACATTGTGTAATAAATGTGCATTTCCATAAACTCAAATCCGTGATAACGGACTATGTACGCGTTAGCAGAGTCTCCCATACAAATTTAAGAGATGACACCTCATCAGGATCCGGGATTTAGTTAAAAGTATAACATATGTTTTAAGCCTGAAAACTGTTGAACCAAATTAGTGAAAGAATTGCTGTTCATTTGATATCCATACACTTTAAACAGCAGCAATTTATAGCACTTTCTGGCCTTGCAACATCCCAATATACATTTGCAAAACTTATTATTGATGCCATGGTATTTCAGTTTGTTAGAGCAACCGCAAAGATATCCATGGTTCAAATCATGACTAAGGTATTTAATTTTTTTAATTTGATTCTACTCTTCAATCCTTTCCTATATGGTCTTGTATGAAACAATAATTAATTATACTTATTGTTTCCTCATATTTAACGCACAGTGTTTTGGAAGTAGCGATGACCTAGAAAGATTGCAAAAGCTTTATATGAAAATAACAGTTTTATTTCTGGAGGTATCATAGCCTCTTGGTTGTTCAAAACTGTTTCCTTATTATTCTTTCGTTTCTGTAATTTACGTTATGATTATTTTACTGTCAATCAAATACGAGTATTGTAATGTGTTCTAGTTATATGAAATAAAGGATGGTGGTGGTGGTTTTTTTGTAGTGTTTAATGCTTGCTTTTACTAAATGCAGCACTGCAGACGGTAAAACTAGTAATACGTGGAACGAGATGGCAGGAGAACCCCCCCCCCCCCTGCGTCGCTTTGTCTAGCACTAATCCCACAGTTGTGGTGATGGTAGTAGTGATGGTGTAGGTTATGCTGGTGGTGGCGATGGTGTGGTGGTGGTGTGGTGGCGGTGGTGGCACTGGTGGTGGTGTTTGCGACGGGGTAACAGTGGTGGTGGTGATGAAATTCAATTCGGACGTTCTTCAAATAGCTCCAGTTGTTGTTTAGACGCAAGAAAACGACAATCATAAGCCGGAGGAATAAATATATTGGCGATCACATTGTAGTGTGTAATTGGTGTGAAGGTCTAAGTTCAAAGTTTTCTAATCCACCGGATAAGAATAGCTACGTAATATCCTGTTTCTTTCACTACATATACCTTTGCTAAATGTGTTTTCTTGAAATATAAAGCAAAAAATCTTTCACTTGCCTCCAATACTCCGCCTCTTTAGAACTGGTGGAAGACAAATTGCTTACCCAAGAGGCATTTTGGCTTACTAGTCTCTCTCTTTCTTTCTCTTTCTTCGCTCTCACCGTCTGCTACCAGATGTCACCACTAACTGGTCTTCGTCCAGATGCCCAGGAAATTCCAGTCGGATTAGCACTATCACCACAAAGTTTGATGTATGTTGTGCGTGTGAAAGTCAGTATGATCAGTGAATGTGTGGGACCGTGTATGTATTTGCGTGAGGCGGTGAGGGTGTGCGTTTTCCTTCTTCCTCTTTCTGTCTCTCTCTCTCTCTCTTTCTCTCTCGTTCTTTTTTGTTGGGAGTGGGGATTAATAACTTCTATTCCTAGGAGAGTCAAACTTTTCTAACTGCAGCAGACTTATAAACATGTGAGCTTCAAAAAGCCCTGCAAATCTTTTTGGCGAGTTTCGAACTCCATGAGAGCAATTTTTTATTTCAAAGGTATTGAGCTAAAGTGTTTTACAGTTGGGAACTAAGTAAATTAATCCAAATGAACATAACTTGGTGTAATTAAGATCAGGGCCGCCCCCATAACGCAGTCGTAGCGCGCCTGCCTTTGGTACGGAGTTCCTGGGCTGGATGGCCGGTACCGGCGCGTGGCGTGGGGATATTTTCCCTCGCTGGGAGGTCTTGCACGGGAAGCACACAGCTTCGTTGGATTTCGGATGGACCAATTGAGGAGCTACTTGATAAAGAAGTAGTGAGCAAGACGCGAAGGCCGCATAACCAGCCGGGAGGGCTGGAGGCGCTGATTACGTTCCACTTTCAGTACTGCACCCCACTCATGACGCCTTAGTGCGTAAAGGTGGGAACGCAGCGGTTGGACGGTAAGCTTTGGCTCGTGAAGGGCTGTTGCGCTAAGGGTTATTATTTGTTTCTTTATTAATATTTTTGTTAATTATTATTTTTATTATTATTACTAATATTATCACCATTAATTAAGGTTAGACTTAGGACCTGCACGAAATAATCAGCAGCGAATTTACAAATAAAACAAATATCTTCTTTCGTCCATAAATTAGCCGTTTGAGTTTATTTATTAGTATACTTATTTATTTAATTAGGGTTTGAAAGCTTAGCTGAATTCAAATTTAAAGCTATGCATACTTTCTCGTGCCTAATGTGTTCCATTTTATAATAGTTTTACTCTTGTTGCACTTTTAGAAATACTCTTGGAGTTCATTTCACACTGTAGAATTTCGCTGATCTAGATGGATAAACTGTATCCATTATACACTATGCATTCCAAATGGATTTTTAGTTTCATATTTCTATTTGCTAACATAGGTACGATTTATGGTGCACCGGAAACTAGTACTTGTATTCAGTGTTAAATGTCTATATGAAGAGCGCTGCTTCCCGTGTAATAATAAGTGCTACAAACACTTGCAGTTATTTCTAATCATAAATTCCAATAAAAATCATTTTTCGTGCTATGTTATTACATCAATAAAGTTGTACTTAAAATCCCCCCTACCATTTTCTACATATTGAACTATAAAACTAAGGATGCAAATGTTTGGTTAAGCTATTTACAGCATTCAAGCAAGCGAACAAAACTAATTTTAAATCATTCTTTTATCGTATCTTATAATTCCGTATCGGAAACCTCCTGAAGCTGCTCATGTGTGTTGAACTAGAACAGGCGTGGGGGAGAGGGGTGACAGGAATGCAATCAAGTATTTACCCTCTCCACTCACGTCATCACGCCACCTCTCTTTTCTGGTTCTGTTTGTTTACGGATACACACGTCTTTACAAACAAGGTAGTGGCGGAACGGTACAGAAACACGATGTATGGGTTTTATGATAGCGTGATTGTGATTACATTACGTACACTTTATTTTTACATAGCAAACACAATGCTTTATCTTTACTAGGAGCAGAAAAGTACTTATGTTCTCATTCGACTTTAAAGTACATTTTTTGCCTTATTGTGCGACATGATTCCACCACTGATATAATGTGAGGGAACGGGGGCGTGATCTGGTTACTAACTGGAGTACAGCAGGAACTACATGTGGGGGAAATGACATGTCAGTTCTCCCCATCTATGAACTAGAGAGTAGTCTCGAGATATCTGTGGTCTCCCGGAGGAAATTGGTCTGAAGTTAACAAGATCCTTGATGATAACTTCTAATTTACTATCAATTCAAACCCGTGTAGCTTCCACTAAACTTTTTGATATACTTATTTCATTTTCTAAAAGTATCTGTACAATTAGTACAGTTGTACGACTATGAATAATAATTTCCCGGACAGTAACATGCACACGGATAGCACCATGGGTTTGGTTTTGAGTAAGCATCAAATACCGCTACATTAATTGTATAATAATCAGAACACAATGTTTCAAGTAATACTTGAAAACGGCGAATCAGTTCTCCACTTCCCGTGCTACTTTTGAAGTAATATGAGGATTTCGAAAAAAGAGTGACCAAGCTGTATTAGGCGCTCATATGGTTATTCTGCCTCACTACCTGAGTTTTAGACTTTCCGAATGATTAGAAGGTATAAAATTTATGTAATTTGTTGTATGCTTTTAATTTGATATTTTATTCAAGAAATGTGTACAATCATCTACAACGCCTATTTGTAATTTGTAATTATTTGAATTTGCCTCAGAAGCTTAGAGTAGATGTTCCTTCTTCATATTTCGACAAAAGAATTTATGTGCTAGAAAACTTTTTGGGTATTTTATCCATCCCTAGTAATCAGATAACCTGAATGAGAGCTAATTTATGTATTGTTTTAATGCTCAAATACAATGACTACCTACTAATACAGCAATAGTAACTTTGTTATAATATTACGTTTTTTGGCGACACTTTTGTGTGGTATTTTGCTTTAGGTTATTAAGGGTGTCTGTTGGCTGTAGAGGTGTAGCATTTCTAACCCATTAGCTATGTCAAGAACGTGAAACGTTAAACACAGATTTGTTGTGTTTTCAAATGCCTTATTATGGCACATTTAGGATGTGCTTTTAAAATAAAACCTCTTAATTTGTTCTAAGAATATACCTTGATAATTGTATTTATATTGGAGAGTATTCCTTAATAAATGTGACATTATTTGATAAAAATTAGTTTTTCATTAAACTTGGTTTATTTTATATTCAAGTCATGTTGTTTAAAAGTCAAAGTATTTTGACAGTTTGTTACAAGCGATTAGTATCATGAGCGAAAATGTGACGTAAAATGTAACAGGACTAAAACGCCAAGCCTAACATAAATACCATAGAAGATCTCTTGAGACAACATGCCTGAAGATATTGAACGACAAGAGGTAACACACCCTAACATCGTTAGATCTAACAAGTACTGCTTCTGAAAGACATGTGAGGAAAACACAACTGCTGGAAATGGCTAGGAAACAAAAAACAAAACCTAACAGCCATGTGAGATATCACACTATGTAATACCCATAAAGAAACAAAGGCGTGTGATGTAAAATAGTCTGGCACATTACGCAGTAATATTCATCACAAACATTCATTACAAATGAATATATGAAGCTGTTGACATATTAACATTAGCTAAATATAGGTACGAAATTTTTCTGTAAAGTATGTTGTATGTATGAATGTGTAGAATAAATAAATTTTAAAGATCTGGCATATTAGCCCTGGTTTAAGTAATTAGGTGCCAGGGTTATTATACAGATTTTTATTTTATTCTATTTTATTTTATTTTTTACGTAAACTACATACTTGAAAGTGATATGTCTTCTCATATGGTTTCTCTCCTCAATCCTTTATGGTATATTTGATCCAGTATGACATCTGTTTAAGTGTTGGTACTGTATGCAATCCAGTAAGCATATGGCATGGAAGGAAGGTGTATAGTTGTTATCTTCTTAGGAAGTGATTCTGGAGTCAGCAAATTGATCATGGCGATAGCAGGAATGGTGACGTCACAGAACGTAACCCGATAAGCATAAAACACACGTTCGAAGGATAGAACTTCAGAACCAGCAATGGTGGTGTAACGCACATTTGATGCTGCATGTGCTTAATACATTAAATAAACAGACTTAGGGGCTTTGCGTTCATGTTTTTATTTATTTCATCTGAAGCGTTACAGCTTCAAGCATACAACCGTAAATTTGCTTCCTTATCCAGTTGTGCCCCGAACTGCGTATAACCTTGATTATTACAAATTAACATTGTTTAGTTGTTTGACAACGCTGTCAATTGACAGGAACACAACAGAGTCACCGGTTTGTTGGAATTTCGCAGGTGTTCTTTTACATGCGTATATCAACTGACATGGAGCTGTCGTCTTTAAGCACACTTAAAAGCCATCGGTCTGAGCTGGATTTGAACCCGTGACCTTGGAATCAGTAAACCAGCGTCTAACCAACTGAGCCATCCATGATT
Organism: Tenodera sinensis; assembly: GCA_030765045.1. NCBI lineage: Eukaryota > Metazoa > Arthropoda > Insecta > Mantodea > Mantidae > Tenodera > Tenodera sinensis. The sequence continues at coordinate 81,036,800 of CM060966.1, forward strand.
ATAACCTTGATACCACTGCTTTAAACTAAGGCGCAAATCTTTAAATTTAAAGAATGGATAACAACAACTTCCACCTTCTTGATTATTTTGGAATAAAAGATTTTGTTTTATCTTGTGAGTGTATTTCAAATGAATGACAAAGTGAATTATTCATTTCAAGTTTTATGTGAAACTTCTTACTGTTCTATCAAGTGCGAATGAGAATTACTTTAATACGCGAACGCCAAAGTCTGGTACTAGGATATTGGTTCGACATTTTTGAAATTAAGTTCGACATATTTTGGATGAGCATATGTAGCATTGGCCTACAATTCAAAACATATTTGTGGAGTTTATACACATATTTATTTCAACAAAAATATAGTATCTTATTATAAGTTGAAGTAAAAGGTAAATAAAGCACCTACACTTTTGATTACTTATGTTTCGATTTGCGTTCTATTTGCAGTATGCTCAATGATTTATATGGCTCAATCACAGCAAAAGCTAATCCGATGTGCAATGTACATGATTTGGATGCTGTTAACCTCGTAGGTACTTAGTATGAAGCTTTGTGCTGTGTCGTTCGTCGTATTAAAGAAGATTATTTGGCTTACGAGCCAAGCGTAACTAGTAGTTGGATTTGCATACAATTACCTGTATAAGATGATTCTGTAATTAAAAAGCGTGTTTGTATATCCTAGAGCAGAATATTCTGTGGATTTGCAATCCCATTCATTTAAAATTGTAACATTTGTATTCTCCCACCTATATTTAATATATTCGTTCCCGTTCTCTAAAACCATTTCTTTGGCGTTGCATCACTATAGAGCAGGGGTCGATACAATTGATGCCCCGCCAACCTGTGGTCTTAGACATCCCGCAGGGGGTTTGGAGACCGGAGACCGCCCCTACCCCCCCCCCCCCCGGAAATCAAAGATTTACAGATTTACATATCCCTTGCCATTCATCCCTGACATCACTGCCGACATTGACTACCCTGAAAGAAACCAGTCAGATGAAGCTTGAAAGGGAACGAGAGGTAAAGTGAAATGGAGGGATGTAATCAACCCATCCAGTATTTGCCTGTTAACACGGGAAACTGCCAAAAAAAAAACATGGGTCAGGTAGGCTAGCCGCTGAGATCGAATCCGTAACCTTCCGAATGCAGCTCATACACTGAGCTGAGTAATTCCGCTCGGGCATCGCAAGTTAAAGAACAAAATAAGAAAATACTCTAGAATTAATTTTATAAACCTCTTTGTTTGTGGACCAAAAACTTGGGTAAACAAAATAAGATTCAGAATAGAAACACAATGCTGGTATTAAACTTTTAAGAAGAACAAAGGAATACACCTGTTTCCATCGCTTCCGAAATGAAATTAGAAAGGATCGACAGGCTCTCAGCATGAATGTAAGTATAAAACAATATTTACAAAGTGTCCACAAAAAATAAAAAGGAAAGAAAAGAAAACCACCGGAAACACTTTGTTTTGCGGTTTGCGTTTTCCAGAAGGAATCCCCGATGAGAAAAGCACCGTTTGTCGCTGGAGAGCGTCGAAATCGAGAATGAACTGTTGTGACAATTTGTTAACATTCGTTTTGGTATATAAAATACGAAAGGAATACAACCGTTTAGCCATCTGTGTACTGCAGATGAACAACCTGGGCCTAATATTCTTGCGCATGCGCCACATTGCTACATAGAGAATTTGGTGCTTACCTTACTGCTGTACTTATGTACTTTCCAATAAAGTTTTTAACAACAGCTCCAGCACACTGTGATGTAAATGTGCGTAATCACCTCAACGTCACATAAGCAAGTCGATGTACTGGTAGATGTGGACCAGTTCCATGGCCAGCACGGTCATCAGTTCTGATACTTCTCGCTTATTTTCTGTGCAGCTGTATGGGGAATATGTTGTATAGCACATCTGTAACCTCAGCGGAGGAACTTATTGCTCCAGTCCACGGAACGATTGAATATCTTCAAAGACAAACGCACGTTGTTTTGTCATGTGCGTGAGGCTCAATACCACTGATATAGGCTCTGCAATGGCATGGGAAGTACACATTTCGAAGTTCGTCTGTAATGTGGGTAGCTCGATGTGCCATTTATGTTGGGTTTGTTGACGAAATGTCATCGCACACCCATCTCACACATCGGTGCGCCACAGCGTCCAAACCATGCATTTCTCGACAGGGGTTCCATTTTGAAAACCGATCAGTTTGCCATCCCGCACAACATAGTAGGCGTTCTCGGTGTTGTTTGAGGAATCCTGAATATAAATAAGGTAGAGAAACCAAACTTCCAAGAACTCTAACTACAGAGATATTGGAGGAAGAGTCTGAAAGGACGATCGAAAAGAAAATGTGAAGTTGTAAAGCATGGAAAGGTAATCACATATTCTTTGGGTGAAAAGGAGATCCTTATTGATCTAAGGTACTCACTCGCTTAAAAAGTTTTAGGTGTGCCATAGGAGTCAAAACATTTGCTTTCGCTTCTTCTTAGTTCAAAGGACAGCGGTACCCTGCCAAACTACAGAGGTCCAATAACAACGGTTCAAGTACGATGCTTAGATAAGTAAAGTCGAAGGAAACTATGTCTCATTCCAATAGGATAATGGTCTTTTCACTACCTTGCTAGCGTCTCTGAGAGCTGCTCTAATAGTAGATATTTTTCAGGTAGAAGTAGAGAAATGGTAGAACTAGGTTTCCCGCAGAGAAATTGATTCCAAACTCTGGTTCCCGACAAGCGACTGGAGAGCTGCCAAAGAAGCACCGGTTCTATGTTTTCACTCCACCCCTTCCCATTCCAAACAGTTTATTTTCATCACGTCAGTGATTAGAGCTGTCTACAGTTCAGCCCCAGCTTGTCACGAATATGTTAAATTGGCTGCCAAAACTTTCACTCTATTTAGGCAAAATGATGCTTATCCAGCATATCAGGTAAACTACCAAACTACTCCCTTTCCATGAAACGGTGTAAGTATTTGAGAACAGCAATTCCTAGCATTAAAGAAACGATGTTGTTAATGTTTTCAGTATTGTAAACCAGCTGTACACTTTAATCCTCAAAATTACAGATATAAATGGGATGTTAGTACTCGTTTTAACCCTTTATGGATACCTACATATGAAAAAGACTGAACATTTGTAACATTTATAGTTATAGATTTAGGCTAAGAAAATTTTAAACTAGTAAACAGACTTTCAGATTGCAACGGTATCATACTAATAGTGTATCTGACCTTATGCCATTAAAAAGTACGACACTTAGTGCATACCCAGGCCCTATTTCGTCTTTTGTTACCCAGTTGTTAATTTAGTATTTGAACATTTCCGAGGCTTCTCTCGAAAGGTATATTCACTTAAATGTAAGTAAAGTATAGAACAGTAATACGAGTACTATAATCACCAGTGTTAAGTGGTGGTGAGTTTTTCCCTAGCTGTCGACGGGCCCTTAAACTCTACTTACTCACTCACTCATTCACACTCACTCACTCTCTCACTCACACACTCACTCTCTCACTCACTCACTCACTCACTCACTCACTCACTCACTCACTCACCACAGTTATCAATGGACTCTGTTGGAGCACATCTGAAGTGGAAGTGTGAATAATCTTTGGCTGTATTTCACAATTATACTTTTTTCAGTCTTTTGAGACAGCGGAAGGGGGAGATAGAGGTATATTGCAATGCCAAATGATAGCAGAGGTGCCAATAAACAAATCATAGAATGTGCGCACCAGAGTCCGGAATGTTTGCCATGTTTGTATGCCTTCACTGCATATAATTGTCACTTTGTTCGTCCGTATACTTGAAACTGAAATACAGCTATTTCACGAAATGTATATCTATATATCAGATCTTGAAAAATAGATTTATCTCTTAAATAGAGACTACTGCAGAGAAGGACCTATTATTAAAAATAACACTGGTCTACAAAAATTAACTTTTTCTCTTTCACAAGAATTAAAATAACAGATTCTAAAAGTATTTTTCGTGCTGAATTCAAATATAATTACAGTTTGTCCGCATCGGGCAGGAGTTTTGTGTGATATTCATTTGAATTTTTATAATATTCTAAAAAATCCGTAACTAGCTATCTAACTCAAAATTATAACTACTGATTCTGACTTACCCAGAAAGTGGTAGATAGTGATTTTCGGGTATATTTTGCATCTGGAACGTCTCTCATTTTAGTCCAACGGTAGTCAGCCAGCATATTGGAACTCCACTTGCCTTGGTACCTCTTCTCTATCGTAGAAATTTGCTGATGAAAACGCTCACCTTGTTCATCGCTGACAGCTCCAAGGTTTTCGGGGAAGAAGTCCAAGTGAGAGTCCAAGAAGTGAATTTTTAAAGACATGTTGCATCCCATAGCTTTATAAGAATGCAGAAGATCAACCACTATGTCACGATAGTTTTCTGCTTTATGGTTTCCAAGAAAATTGCAACATAAACTTTTGAAAGACTGCCAGGCTGCTCTCTCCAGTGGATTTAACAGTCCCTCGAAATGTTCATCAGCCATTAATGGTCGGATTTGTGGTCCTATAAAAACTCCTTCTTTCAATTTAGCATCACTGACTTTGGGGAATTTCGATTTCAAGTACAAGAATCCATCAGAAAGTTTATCCATAGCTTTGACGAAATTTTTCATAACTCCTAACTTATTATGCAATGGAGGTAAAAATATTTTTTCAGGATTCACTAAAGGGACACATGCCACATTTTTCTGGCCAGGGAGAAGAGATTCACGTTTTGGCCATGACTTTCTAACGTAGTGAGACTTCTTATCTCTGCTGTCCCACTCGCACAAAAAACAGCAAAATTTGGTGAACCCAAGTTGCAAACCAAGCAATAAAGCAATGACCTTTAAATAACCACGATATTCCATTCATATTTTCCATATTGTATTTTCTCTAAAATTAGTTTCATATTTTGATATGTCTCTTTCATAGCGGCATGTGCTACTGGTATTGATGGAAGTTCATTGCCAATATGTAGCAGCACAGCCTTCAAACTTACTTTAGAGGAGTCTATAAACAATCGCCACTCATCTGGCCGGTGTTGATGCCCAAGAGTTTCCATAAGTGAACAAATATTATTACAAAACACAACACCATATTCTTCAGAGAAGTATTCTTTGAAAACACTATGGCGGCTACGATAACTACTTATTCTTACATCTTTTTGGAGTAAATTCCACCCTTTGAGTCTGGAAGTTAAAACTTCAGCTTGCAGTCTAGACAGATTTAAATCCCGAATCAGGTCATTAAGGTCTTACTGATTGGGAAAGTATGGTTCTGATGAACAGCTACTGGCTTCATATGTAAGATCATTTTTATGTTCATCTGAATCATTTTGAGTTTCAGTTAGGTCAGAATCAGAGTTATCACTTAAGGTTGTATCTACATATACTGGTACGGGGGACTCTTCACTGTGTAAGGCAGGGCTCAATGCAGATTGCAACTTCGGATACTTAACTGTATATTTTGTTTTAGATGTGATTCCTTTAATATTTGTCAAACAAAAATAACAGTCAGTTGAATGATCCTTCGGTTCCCTCCAAATCATGGGAATTACAAATGGCATATGATGTGCACCATTTTTCCACCCAGTCAGCAGTCTAACACACGAAACACAGCATGTATTTGGGGCCCAGCTCTTATCAAAATCACCAACTTGACAGCCAAAGTAAAGATGATCACACTTCTTTACAAGTGGGGTCATATTTCGCCTCTGAGACTTGAAGGTCAGCTCACCACAAATATAGCAGAAATTATCTGCATGATTTACACACTTTCTTGGCATGATGAAAACATTAAGCACTGAAATACAACATGCACAACATACACAATACACGTCTAAACAGAAAGGAAGGAAATATTTCACTAGTGAACAATGTCACAGTCAGCTCAATACTGACACATCACAATGCCAGACAGGTCTGAGCATGTCTAAACATGAATGAACCTGCACAGTCTTGTTTTGTGGTGCTTCAGCGTGATATTACAAATAACTTCAATAAATACGGCTTGAGTAAAATAGCTACGTATGAGGTAAAGGTTCCTATGACAGGTCAAAGAAAACGCTAAAATCATATTTTGAAAAGTAGCTTTCACAGAAAAACTATGCCTGATGGGAAAATTCTGACTACATATCTGAATTCAGGATGAAAAAATGCACTAGATTCACTATTCAGATTTCTTGTGAAAAAAATCTTGTCGACCAGTGTAATTTGTCGCATCCAGTAATCAAGTTGTTCCAAGCAGAATATTGAATTTGTAAATATAATTAAATGTGTTTTTGTTCCTGGAAAGATTAAACAAATATGTAGAGTCTCCTAAACCTTCGGAAGACTTAGGAGATTCTACATTTTGGAATAATTTTTTAAGAGGAAAAATATTTGTAGGTATAGATATAACACTCGCATCATTGCTCTCCTTTTCGTGTTACGGGTAGTATGGCTGTTTAACTGTTCTTCAAGCTCTGATATATAAGTATATAACATTTCATGAGGTAGCTGTATTTGAGTTTCAAGTTTATGGACGGACAAAGTGACAATTATAGGCATTCGAGCGTCAAATTATGCTGAAAATTTGAAACTCTTTCCAAGAATCAAATCTTGGCTACCTCACTAACTTTAGGTAACATTTAAGTCAGTAAAAGTATTCTTTGTTTAGAAAAAAATGGACTGGTACTTAGAGACATTTTCAATGGTTAAAAACAGTATAAAACTGCCGTATAATCTAAGAGAGAAAAGTCCTGGCAACACGCTTTGTAGCCTTAACGTTTAATTGTGTGCATTTTAAATGCATTTGAATGACATTCCGAAGCAAAGGATACGGATAGGAAAACTACAAATGCCTGGCTGCAGAATGGCATCTATAAGGGGCATTTAAGGAGAAACAAACAATACACCGAGACAATGATGCTATTCCTATTAAAAACATTTCATTAAGCTACCGTAGCTACCGAAACTTACAATGTAATGTAGAACTTTCATACTAATGTATAAACTTAGTTATACATTTACGTTTGTCTGATAGGATAACATTTTAAGCATAACTCTCCAGAAGTTTCCCCAAAGGAGTTTGGTTGAATAATCGGTCGGCGTGGTGAATTGATCCAGATGCAAATAACAGGTTACCCGAGATTTACTTCTATAACTCTAACCTTCCCGCCGTCTTTACTTTCTCCTTTGAATCTCTAACTTAGATGAGATGACTTAACAATGAAGAAACTTTATTAAGAGTGAGATAAAACGGTTTGATTTCGCAGAAACTAATTAAAGCTAAAGGATAATAAATGCTCTCTAAAAATTCTTACGCATTTCAATTAGTACGTGTACCTTACCAAGGTAATCAGCAAATACCACTCCCTAATTTATGTTGAAGGTGAGAACCTGGGGCAGCCATAACTAGAAGCCGGAACAGAAAATCTTCAGTTTGAGCTCCATATGAATCGCTAAGACCCTTCCATGTCAGAACTTCTATCCAAAGAATTTCTCCGATGAGTCGTTTCGTTAGCAAAAGATGAACAAACACAAGTAAAGTATATAAACATGTCTGTTTCTCTGTCCGTCACGGTAGGGATTCCCGCAAGTCTGATGCCTTTTGGGCGTCAGAGTCTGAGAAGAAGGATGATATGAAAGTACCCTATAGGTAGCCAGAACTCATAGGTGGAACTCCAGCTACGTCCAGGCAAGTTCTTCAGGCCGACAGATTTCCTGGTCGCCACAGAGAGCCCGTCATTAGCCAGTTCCGGCTGAGCACTCAGTCCCCTTGGGATGGTGACCTGCCGACCACAGCACCTCGTCTCAGCCGAGCACCATATTTCCAGAGCACAAGCGCCACTGCAGCGCAGCCCATCGGTGAATCCTCTTACTCTTGCAACATGGAAAAACCAGATAGAATTAAATAAATGGGAGTGAAATGGGGGATACAAGATAAATATACTTCCCAACATTCGCTTGAGTGAGCTGGGAAAACCTCCGAAAAACCCCAGGTCAGGAACATCAGCCACGGGAATCAAACTCACGACCTCCCGAATCCGGGTCACACACGTTACCACCTGAACCATCCTGCTCAGTTATAAATACGTCTAACATACCTTACTAACACAACAGTAGCAGGAATAACTTCAAATCGTGGCGTAATTCTTTGTTTATCTTTCTATGTCGCAATTTACTCATGTTCTTAACAAGGCAAGTGTTTAAACGTAATGATGCGATCTTACTATATTATCTTACAAATAAATGTTTTCAATTCATTTTATTTTACCATAAAAGGGTATACGGACTCTTTATGTTACTATAGAAGCTTTAAACATTTTATTTTCTGTATCGTTTGAAATAAAACCGCTTTTTGCATTACCTTTAATACCAGCATCCCTCTGTTACCTACAACATTTGATACGCTTACATAATTCTCTCACATTGCATTTAACACAATGGACGTATCGCGTTTAAAATTTGTGTCAAATTTACCTTTTTTCCGCGCAACACTCGCATTTGTCGCCAAACACTTCAATGATTTTAATCCTCAGATTTATGTCACGATGCCACGTTGGCAATTCGATACTCACCATTCAACACTGATATGGTTACGAAAAAAATGAATATCGCATTAGTTCACAAAAATTAAAAAGAGGAATACACCGGAACATCTGTGACGAAATTACCATTAAATTACCCTGCTGCTTCAAAACGCGTTTTTAAATATCAATTAGTACTGCAGTTTGAGAGCTGTAAACAAAAAAGAGGAATAATATAATGGCAATCGTCATATTTATAATAGAGTGAGTGGGATGTGTCCTGAATGTAACATAATGTCAGAATGACAAGCGTGACTGTTTTAACAATGGCGTAGGAAATGCTCATGAGGTACATAATTGCCAGCCTCTGGCGCAATAAAATACAATAGAAACGAATCAAACAGGAAACGCTGTGGTTAATGTGCACAGCAGATTTTAGGTGCGTTCTTTCAGTGAAGATCAATTAGATGTATTTAAATATGTGAATTTCATTAATGCTGATTGTTGTTTCAGATTAACAATAAAATGTCGAGGCTGAGACAAGTTCATGAAGCACGTGTGTGTATTCGTGTGAGCCTGTTAAATGGTCTAGCATTGAGCCACTGAGACCAAAGCCTCTAAACCAGCGATGTCCAACGTTTGCGAAAGAGGGGAGGTTGGATTTACCTCATTCTACTTTATGTCAGTGTGGTACACTTTTAACACTCAGACGTGTTGCAGTGGAGGTTTGAATATATGTACGCTGCGTATTATTTAAGAAAGCACTCAAATTAATTTGCTCTCAGTGACTTCTTTGGTACTGCTTACGTTCAAAAAATCTATCAATATTTGGTGATAAAATCGAAATGTATAGCCTTTGAAGATATGCCAAGGGATCGTCGCGTAACCAATTGCGATATAGTCTTAATGTAGTTCAATTTGAAGAAGCTCTGTTGGCAAATAAATGTAGAGATATACTACTCTTGGACAAACTATTTTTGAATGTTTATTTCTCGATCTGCTACTTTCTAAGCGACATAACCATTTTCAGAAATTATCTTATTGCCAATTTTCTTGTAAGTGTAGGAGGAATATCAGAATACAGTAGGCTTTAAGTGATAGTGAAGTGTTTTAAGAGTTGGTTGCTATATAATGACATTGAAATTCCGTTCTCTTTGCGAGACCAAAAGATAAAAAAGCAAATAACATGTTCCTATTTGAGAAATGTAAAAGTATGTGCAATTCAAACAAATAATAAGGAATAAATATCTCTGAAAAGGTTTTCACAAAAGAAAGAAGTATTTGACATAAATTGTCAAATTCAATTTTTTTTATCTACTAAGCGCTTTGTCTGTGTCTTACTGTTTACCCTTTATGCAAAAGTTATCCAGAATGAAGAGGTCTTCTGAGAATATTCAAAGAAAATTCAAGGTATGACTTAGAAACTGTCATGGAATGGCCCGTTTGTGTCCGACACTGGATAACCTCCGACTGAAGGAGAGAGTAGAGAATTGCCACTAATTACGTAAGCGTCTCCACAGAGACAAGGTTCAACATCGCTACTCTAAGCGGACAGTGACCTCATCTTATCTGATTTAAGAGAGTCCAGAATAATATCCATAAGATAGAAATATAATTCCACAAATATTAGAAATCCTAGAATGGGCAGACAGTATTCAATGAACTCCAACAAACACAACATTTAATGGCGGGTGAGAGGAGGAAGTGATGAACAGAAAATCCAATCAGTGGCTTACCAAGTTTATAGATAAACACGCTGTGAAATTATGCTGTAAAGTCGGTGATATAAATAGCATTTGCTCCCACAAAGTTTGCGCAACAGGAAAGAGAATAGTGGTCGTCAGCTATCAGCCGCCATTAAATTCTGTTTCCACCATAATAGAAACTACTATACACTTTAAGGCATACTGTGTCTTAATAATTGTTTACTAATACTGCTGCCAACGCCGTGCCGCTGACGCTGCTGCTTCTGCTGCCAGTATCACCACTATCACCACCACCACTACTACCACTACTACCACTACTACTACTATTACTACTATTACTGCAACTTATAATCACTCTATAAATTACAAGCTATCGACAAAATTGTTTTCTCTGCCTGTATGATGTGGGGGTAGCGGCCTGTTTCACATTCAAAAGCTCCCGAATTCAAAATTCAAGAGTAAGCTATCCAGATTAGAATTTTTTTATGCTTATCCTGAGAAGAAAATGTCGGGTAACTCTTAAGTTCTATGGAACCCGGACTCCTTTGAGTATCATTTCACTCATTCATTCATGGTAACGACCTAGCTACCTAGGATTGAAGTTGATAAGAGGATGCTATTTATAAAATTTGCATATTTTTACTTGTGTTTTATGGTTTTACAGATTTTTTACTAAGTTCAGTTACAGGTGGTTAGTAGCGCCTAAGTCAAACAGATTTAACCGTCGCCCCAAAGGAATTTTCCGATTAGTATTTCAGCCATTTAGAGCAAAGTGCGCTTTTCATTGTTATTATGGCAATTGCTATCATCAAATCGTTAAGTCTTCAAACTTCAGAGTATAGCAAATATAATTCAGTAATTCCAATTTTGATAGATAAAACTCAGAAACAGTTCAATACTTCAACCTCAAAAGTTAAGCAATCCCTTAAAACAGCCCATCACCAGTCTCCATTAAATTTATTAGCCAATTTAACTGATGTTGCATATTCTAAAAACCAACCCCTGAGAAAAAGTTTCACTTTTCAACCCCTAATTAATTTTGAATTAAGAAGCGCATTATTTGTTAAAACTAGTAGAAATAATACCGTTGCAATTGTTCAGATTATTACGTTTGATGTAAAGGGTATGATAGTTATACGTAAAATTAAAGCAATTTCAAAATCAAAGTTCCATAATAGTTGGTAACAGATTCACTGAAAACCGAGATATTGGAAAGGACGCCAAAGGCACGCACGAGTAAGTCAATACAATTAGAATAAGATTATATTGACAGTAACAGATATAATTAAAATTAAAATAAAAAATTGGCACAGTGGATGTAAAACCACACCCCAGGAGCTAATAATGGGAATATAATGAACTATGGTATTCTTGTTAGTCCAGTGAAATGCCTACTGAAAAAGTCACGCTTGGACAACGTGCTTTTATGAATAATGTATGATATTTAATACATAAAATCGTAAACGTAAAGTTTATACAAACACTGCACAATCCATAGGCAACATATGAACCATGTGTTATACACAGTATAATATGAACATTATTAAAACAGAAATTATGAGAATTATGCTAGTAGCACTTGTGCGTACCAATATAAATTTTATCCCTGGATGCTAGGTATGTTTCAGTGTAGGGAGGCTCAATTTTCAGTATAAGTTCTGATGTTAGTACTCATAGTCCATGATACCACAAGTAACGCGAAGTTTTAGAAAGGATAACCCCCCAGTGCAATGGATAATGTGCAATGGATAGTATAACAAACGCACTGTTGTATAAGTAAGACACATCACATCTAAAATAGTAAATGAAGTGAATGGGTAGTCAATTGTATCATGGGCCGACCTAAGACCAAAGAGACAAATTAATGCGTGCAGTAATAATGGATCTACGCCGACGTACCTAGGGAGTTCTCAAAACAGCACTAGCGGTGCGGGCAACAAAGGTGCTCAGTTTCAGGCTGACTCACGCTAGCCAACATGTGACAACAATCAGAGCAGCAGAGGTTTTCCAGACTATTCGAGAAGTTCCCGACAGCCGATATATTTGTAGAAGTTCGAGAAAGGTAGTTTGACGTTATCCTCACTATATAAGGGGGCCAAGCAACGAGTGGAGTGAGTTACACAAGGGAGTCAGTAAGGTTTTAGTTTCAGTGTGTGTGTGTGTGTGTGTGTGTGTGTGTGTGTGTGTGTATGTATGTGTGTGTGTATGTGTGTGTGTGTGCGTGTGTGTGTGCTGCGTGTGCCGCCGCTTCGAAAGGAAGATAACGAACTAGTTAATGAGTGTTGACTGGCTGCAGCGTCAAAATCAGCAGTTTGAAAGTGAAGAAAGAAAGGAGTTAATCGAGGTTAAGAGAAGAAAAGAGGTGTGAAAAAAAGGAATTGGACTGGACTTTTGTCGCTCTTGTCATATTCTTGTTGTTTATGTTATTATTATTATTATTATTATTATTATTATTATTATTATTATTATTATTATTATTATTATTATTATTATTATTATTATTATTATTATTATTATTATTATTATTATTATTATTATTATTATTATTATTATTATTATTATTATTATTATTATTATTATTATTATTATTATTATTAGACCACAGTGTATGTGAAATGTTAGATTAATATTTTAAAGATTTTAATACTATACAAATTGTACTGTTAATAAACAGTGTGTCGACTAGATTGATCTAAATCAAAATTAAATATTAGTACGTTCATTACGGTAGCCTCGTACGCGGTGACAGTGTTAGCATTACCAGAAGCGCTTTTAAATAAAATAACTGAAGCAAAAGCACATAGTGCTGCGTAATTGAATGATTGCCATTATTTTATCATCCTGATGTTATCATTTAGGTTGCATATTCAAACAAACTGGATGTCGATTTTGGAACATCCTGGCTGTTTTAATACAAACACGTCGAAATTATGTCATTAGCCGAATATTTACAAAATCAATTGAAAGTAACAATCAAATGGAAAATTGGAAGTCGGGGATTAAAAGAATGCTAGTCGTCCTATCCGCAACCATTTGAAAAAAAGTTAATATGTCTCACATGCTATTCGTACGTAATTATCACATGTTACTGGCAGTGAAAAAGGAGACCCCAATGCTAACCACTTATGCACACATCTTTTCATAACTTTTAGTTTACAACGCAAAAAATTCACAATATCCATCGGATTAACGCTATGAACACTTGACCACCTAATATCACGTATAATCTGACATTTTGAGGACAAGTCTTTCGCAGTTTGGCTTTGTTTACTGATGTAACAATTTATGCTGATTAACAATAAAATAATGGTGCAAAAACCACGAGAGGGTTGCATATGACGAATATGAAAACTTCGAGTATTATTTGTTTAGAGTATTCCGTAAAACGATTAGTATTCATTTATTTAACATTATTTAATATTAATAGTGATTTAAAGCTAACAACCTATGCGTATACATTTTAATTCAGATTTATTTTCGCAGCTGGGCCTAGAACAAACCCAGGAGGCTGTGAGAGCAACAACAGCAATTTTAGCACTTAATCCAGAGAAATGAAGAATTAGACATATGATCAATATAAATAAATGAGTTTGAGTTAGTAGGCCATTCAGTAATGCTAGGTTTGCCATATTTAAAATTACAGTTGTTTGAGTTCTCCTCTTTAATGAAATTATCAATGTCCTCACTAGAATATTCCTCAAATCTATTGTTTGCCCGTTTTGAATGGTCCGGTAATCTAACATACCTTACGGAAAATCCAATCCGTAAGAGAAGTTACCTATACCTCAGGGGTGAAAGTAACTACGGACGTATCTATACAGTCTGTACACCAGCTGAAGGTCCCTCGCAGAAATGGGACAAATCAGTACATAACTAATTCTATCTACACAGTGATATCTGAAGCTGTACTTAATGTAAATGCAATCAGAATCATGAGTCCAACTTCAGATATCACTGTAGCGGTAGAATTATTTATTGATATACTGACTCGTTGCATTTCTGCCAGGCACTTTCAGCTGGTAAACTGACTGTATGTGTGCGAGTTGTCCGTGGTTTAACATAAAAAAATATCTGATATGTTACACTCACATGACTTTCTCTACTCTTGTACTAACCATTCTTACAAATTCTTATTCCTATATCTTCGTGTTAGTTGAGATAAACTTTTGTACAAATTAATTTATTACTTATTCCCTTGTAGGTGCAAGGGGAATATTAGAATACAGTAGGCTTTGAGCGATAGTCTAATCTTTTAAAGCTTTGAGATCCTGTTCTGTTTGCACGCTTAACCTTAAAAAAAAAAAAAAAATGAACAACAAAGTTCCATTTCACCAAAGCTTTGTTTTTCGAAACTGACACACATAACAAGGAATACCTCCGAAATGGTTCACTCTACAAACTAATTTATTCAGACATAAATTGTGTGTTATAGCGAGATCTACATTTTTGTACAGTAAAATTTTGTCTACCTCTAACGGTTTACCAGTTTAGCTAAAGTCGTCCAGTGTAAATATGATTACAGGGGCCATAGCCAGAAAATTCAAGATATACATTTCATTTGTCATAAAAATATCTCAAACATATGAAATTTTAATCAAGACTATTAGAGCCATTTTCAAGAAAATCAAAATTTTTGAAAAAGTTTCCACGTAAAGTATAGTTTAGGGTGAGGCTGTTTTCTTCCAAATCTTCGTGTCGCATCCTTGAAAGACATTAAACTCAAATATCAACTTTGGTATTTAAACCACTTTTCGTTTTCGAGTTATGCTGTCCACAGACTGACACACGCACGCACACACATACACACACATACACGCGCGCGCAGATCTTTTTCTAAAAATGCTATTTTTGGATTCAGGGCGTCTCAAAATATATATTTCCGGTAAAATCTCGATGTCGAATTTGTGGGTGGAATACAATACTTTCTCTACTACGAGTATAAGCAGTAGACAAAAAGGTAGGAGGTGACATAACCAAAGCGATTTTACCATGACAAAGGGGTGATAATCCGGCATGAGTGGAATAGTCTGTGAAACTGGTATAGTAATACTGTGAGTGGGTGAAATAATGAATATAAAAAATCATGCAGTAATACTGAGCGCAGGGCCGACCTCTGCGTTGCGGGATAGCGAGTCTCCCTCACATTTAGGAGCTCCTGTGTTGAAATATCTGCTAGGATGAGTTATTTACTGAAAGACGAATGTCGGGTAACTCTAAGCTCTACGTACCCCCGAGCATCATTTTACCCCCCATTTAATTCATCGTCCGATATGACCTATCGGTTGAAGGACTTGAAAAGGAAAAAAGGAAATGGAAGCAGGAGTACCGGCGAAGATTTATACAAATAAATTTAAAGAATTGCACGAACACACCGAAGAGTTAATGCGTCTTTCAAGCACAAATTATTTATTATAATGTCTATGCCCCATTATGCCAAGGTCATCCGCCACATCTGGTGAAGTGGCGCCACATCATCCGTTACAGTATACAACAGATCGAACAGTAAAGTTAAATTACCAAATTAACTTGGTTTATATTCACACAGAGAAGCTACAAAAGTACTGGATATGGGAAAGTAATTGGTCCTGAAGAGCTATCCTCTTTACATTATATTGTTTACAAAGTGACTGAGCAAAGCTACCAGAGGACATTATTGATGGCACTTCCTTTCATATTGTAAATACTTGAAGTGCAAGAAAATAAGTAATGTGAGCGACTTTAGAAGCTTCAAGCAAGCTTAACACTAATTCTTATTTCTGATATATTTACCATCTTAATATTTTCATACTTTAAACAGTATGCTCATTCATATACAATTGCCATGAACAAACTCGGCTCAAAAGGGCCACTCCAATGAAACGCTTCTTGCCGCACTCCCTTTGCTTCACTGCTGTTCAGCTTCCGACACGCCTCATTCAGTGGCGAGTATGGCTTTATCGGGACATCCTTTCATAAAGAGTGGCAGAGAGAATTTTTTGTAATGATAAAAACAGGAAACTTTACTTTTTAATGTGGGGATTACAATTTACGAATATAATAATAATTATAATTATAGTTTGATATACAATATCAAACGCCACTTTGATCAGAAGCGTAAATAAAACTTTGGTGATCTTACAGGTATTTTATTTACAATTCCCAAAGGTTCTTCCTGAATACACGCAGTTTTAAACACATACAAAGGATGATATGCTTTTTTTAGGGTTTAGGTTCCTATTGGTTTATGTGATATAAGTTATTGTATTTCGTGTTTCAACGTTTGAACATAATATTGATTTAGAAACCAAACTATTATGTTGATCAAACAGTTTTAAAATATTTTAAGGTTAAATACCAATGGAACTTTACTGCTTTATTTATTATGAAAGAGAAACAATTTAGTATGTTAATCATGAGGTAGCCTAAGAATATTAAATGCATAAGATAAAAGAAGTTCATAAACTTGAAGACCATGTAATTCGCCGAAACAAAGTAGGTGGCTGTAATAACTACTGAATGCAAAATATGTTTAAAATAAACGAAAAGTTAATAGCAGCGTACAAATTATTACCACCACGCAGGTTGAACAAAGCCACCACTGTACTTGTATCAAAACAACCCTCGTCACTCGGCTAGGGAATGTGGGGTGAGTAGGGCAAGTTAAATAGCTATATCTCCTTGCCTGATATACAACGATCCCATTCCATGATCGAAAAGCGTACATCTGATAGGTATATAAAGATAATATTTAGCGCGTAAAAGCTCAGACACAGTAGCCTCTAAACGATAAAAAATATGTGTTTTATTCCATTTCTGTAGTATTGCGGTTCCGAAATAGTTTCAACGGTACGTTCATATTTTCCAATAATATTATTACGTTTTATTAAAATTTTTCCTGAAAATTATTTCTGTACTAACATTAATATTTATGATATATTGCATTGTAAAGGCATTATTAACACAAACGTTATATAAAATTGTCAATCATAAAATGCATTTTCTTACTTCTTACGAGTCTATTCTTACGAGTCATGATTTTATTCTTCTTTGTGATTCTTTTTCTTCTTTTTTCACACGACATCATTACTACCCAAAGTTTGTGTGTGATACAAACAGCTAAACACGCTGAAGGCATTAACTCCCTGACGCTTAATTTAAACGCACTGCTAAGCAAGTGTTAATAGTGATTAAAGCAAAATGCATAAATATTATAATATACGACATACTGTTAAATTAGGTTGTAGAGAATTTATATTGTGTGTTAACACATCGGTGTTTTTAACTTCCTTTCTTATTTTGTTTCCCCTTTCTTTGCCTAACAATGATAACTTAATAGTTTCGCTTCCATAAACCCTTGCATCACGTAGCTCCACGACATCTAATTTGCCCGTTCTGATATAATTGTCTGATGTGTATATAGCGTGATGTAGGTTCTCTGGACCGTAAGGAGGGTGATGAGGAAGGGCGTGAATTCTGTAGCGGCACCTTGGCGCAGCATGTCACCAGGTTCTTTAATATACAGGGTGGATGTGAAGTAATCCTGCAGACTGAAGCAAAACGGATATAAATGAACGAAAATGTCTCATAGCTTTTTGTAAGCAAATGCTTAGATAATGCACCTCAACTACTGACCAAATTAGGCTAGCTAAGAAACGAGTACAAACCTAAAAATTATAATTGATAAGGTTTTTACGGTTTTACATTCCAGTGTACAGAAAATTAATTTAGATACAATGCAAGCACATCATGGTTGTTTAACGAGGCCTTCGTAGCTTCCCCTCCTTTCCCTATCTTTACCCCTCTACAATGACAGCACTTTTGTGCCACTGGCTGGACATTGTTATAACCAGTGACACGTCGGCCTGAAGAGAAAGTATTCAGTTTTTGTGGGCTTTCAATAAATCGTTACTTATTAAGCTTATCTGTTGTTTGATTCACAGCATGCCGTATACATCAGAAGCTACACGTGGCCAAATTATTTACTTATAACACGTTGGTAACACAGTTCGATAAATTTCAGTAGTAGTACAAATTCACAGAAACATAACTAAATCTTAATACTACCCAAAAAGACGGTTTATTGCATAGGTGTTAGAACAAATCATTTCAATCGAAGGCAGAAACTGTATTATAATACAACGCAATAGATACGATTGATACGATTTTTAATTTCTGTATCAATATAGGGAGAATTTGTAGAAGGATTAAACGTTTTTATGACTTTCTATGTAATATTATATTGTATTTGCTGTAAAGATTTAAACGCTTTGATGATTTAAGGACAAAGTTAGCTTTTCTTATAACACAATCATTTAGCTCGCTAAATGCTGCTAATTTCAAACAGATGAATTTAAAAGTTTGGAGATAAATCGAAAGAAAATAAAAACGTGGTTTAACTAGTAGGTCAGGTGTATCCATCCCTCTCTGACGTTTCCTTGTTCTCATTACCACATTGCCTCTATCCCGCATTGCAACGTCATTGGTCACTAATTACACCGCACACCTTGCTACACATAACTGACATAAGAAGCTGAGTGATGATTACAAACAGTGCATGTCACTAAATTCGTTTTGGTTACCTATATGATATACTGCTTCAACATATAAATCATACCACCAAAGTTAATCACTACGCTTATTAATTTGAAAATGTTCTATTTACACTTTATGCTTTAAATGTTTCACAATATCGTTTTATTCATGATGCATTTTGAGCTATGTGTGCCGTTTTTAATTTGAGAATGCAAGATAAATTTAAAAATATAAAAATGATGGTCATTGTTGGCCATATTGTTGCCGTGAACCATGTACTAACAACACAAGTTTGTACTACCACCTCCCTTACAGTGTGAGGTGGCTCAGGAAATTACCCTAAGATAGACAAGTAGTTCTGATTTGCACACTGCCCCTAGGGCATCCCTTTCCCCTATTGCCAAGAAAGGGCATGCGGACTAATTCATGCCGAGGGACCGACAAGGGCCGCCAGATATTTGTCTTGCTTTGTTTTCCAGCGAACCACGTGGGGAGGTTCTCTGCAAGCCCTCGCTTCAAGTTTTTGTTGGCAAAACTCAATTTGTTTTAAACAAGTGTACGTTTTTAATTATTTAGCGCAAAAGGTTTCTATGGATACAAGGTACGTTAGGGGAGTTCTTGGAGGAAAAATTACGAATTATCCTTGTATTTCAGAACATTTAAAGATCCAACGTAAATAGAGACATTTCTGTATGTTTATCTCCTTAAAATTAACAATTCAACTGTAATGTGCTCTAGGCACAGAAACAATTAGTCTATGGTGAGCACAATAGTAATGGATATGGTCATGGAGCTATAGTAAAGAAGCATTTAGATGCATTCCTCTTTAATTCATTAAATGCATTATGTTTTATTTGGTTAGCATATGTACGATATCCTGTACACAAGACCAAGCTTAAGGCTACAAAACATAAAAGTTGAGCAATTAGAAACCTACGTATAAAGTGCAACCTTTATTTCTGTCTTTATCTAGAGATATGTGCCAAAATATCTCGCTATCTACTATTATTACTGTTATATACTCTATGCATTCTCAACATTCGTACATAGTCTGTCACATTTTTCCGATGCCATGGAGTTTTTGTTTTTCCTCTGTAACAACACGGTGATTTATTTTGGGTTTCTGTTCAATAATACGTACCGTTTTCCTATTATGCACTGTATTTTTAGGGTGCATAAACAGTAGGTAATCTGTTTATAACTAGCCATCTCACTTCTCTAAAGGAGTTTGTTGTCCTGAAGTGTGTAGCTCATTAGTGACAAACGATGCAACGAGAAAATGAGAATGCAATATTACCTTGTAATTATTTCTTTATTAAATTAAACATATTGGCACTTAAAACCCTCTATCAAATGTAATATATTACAAAATTGCATGTCAGCATTTTAATGCATTTCAGTGCACCCTTTTTGTAAAGAATATATGGATCACTGTAATTTCATTTCTTTTAAGTATGCTTAAATTAATCATTAGGAGAATGCACGTATGCTTGCTCATCTTAATTATGTTTCTATTACATTGGTACACTTGTATGAAAATGAAGATGACGGGTTGGCAAACCTGAGTCAGCTGTGAAAATCGGATAGTTTAATACAAAGCGTAATATTTTAATTGCAGTAAGTATATGCCCCAAAGGAATCTGAATTCTATGCTGAATCCCAGTATATCTTAAAGTGTCGACAATGTCGTAGGTTTATTTTGTTTGAAAAGACCTCAATACTTAATACCATTGGGCATTTTACCAGATTATTTAGGAAACATAACGAAATAATATCTTGGAAAAGTGGTATAGTGCACAACTAAGGCTTCGGTATTTTGCAATAAGCCTGACAATCTCTAATCAGAATTATATACGGATATAAATAGCTGAGCTTAAAGAGAAACTGTTGATAAGATTAAGTCATGAGTGGGATAAATAAGGAATTAAGCTGTGGAGCACCAAAGTAACAAAAGACAATGCTGTTAGAGTCTACAAATAAATTGCTGAAGCTTTTGATGTGTGTAAGAAAATAATAATAATTAATAATAATAATAATAATAATAATAATAATAATAATAATAATAATAATAATAATAATAATAATAATAATAATAATAATAATAATAATAATAATAATAATAATAATAATAATAATAATAATAATAATAATAATAATAATAATAATAATAATAATAATAATAATAATAATAATAATAATAATAATAATAATAATAATAATAATAATAATAATAATAATAATAATAATAATAATAATAATAATAATAATAATAATAATAATAATAATAATAATAATAATAATAATAATAATTAAAGCCCGGATTTCTAAGCAAAATAAAATAGTAAAATAAGCAAGCAAATAAGCATGAAAAATGACGAAAATAAGCACCAAAAAAAGCAAAACGAATGGATGCAAATATGATACTAAATAGTTAAATTTACAGTTTTGGGTAAAATATGCTGTTTTAATTAAATATCGTAAAATAAGTAAGCAAAAACATTTTCCTGCGAAATAAGCATAAATAAGCACAAACAAAAATAGTTAAAGTTGCTCATCTATGTCTGTTATAAAGTGTAGCCCTTCTGCTTACCTTTAAAGCTATAGAAAAAGTTAAGCATTTTGCTTAGAAATCCGGGCTTTGATGATGATGATGATGATGATGATGATGATGCTGATTGCGGTAGACCTGGCAACCGGCTGTTGGACCTCACACTCATGTACCTCGGAGGAAGTGGGGAATCATTCAAACAATACGGGGAGGTGTTGGGGTCAGCACTCAGCCGGAATGTTGGCTTACTTTGGCTCGAATCGCTGTCTATCGTAGTTCCTCACTTTCCTCAGGATACTGAATTAGCACCGTTCCTACAGGGAGATAAAATCCGCACCCTCAAGTGTGAAATCGATTCCGGGCGCATTCCATGACCAGGAACCAGAGCTTCGTCATTAGAGACTGAATGTTGGGCACTTAGTTCGAAATAAGCAGCCAAAAAGGAAGTTAAAGGTGCAACAATAGGTAAACAAAATGGCTACTAGGACGGTGAAACAGGTGCTAAAATCGTTACACCTACATGCAAAAACAGACAATAGACATGAAAAATGAACACTATTTAAAAATCTTTGGTAATTCATTGAAATAAAAATTTAAATCTTGCAGAATTTAATCAAATTTACGTGCCCTATACATGTAGATTAACACAAAAATCACATAATATTAACACATAATAGTGGCACCTAAGCAAAACGCTGTATAAACAGTGTAGTATTAGTAATTTCGTTAATGCATTACTTTTAATGCACAATAACTTATGTCAATCATTAACACTCATTTGAGTACACATAATGACGAGATACTTTTTTCAAATTTTTCACTTTTAAGTTATGCCTCCATATAGTACATTTCTGGACACTGAAAAAGACTTTTCCACTTCTGTTGATGTCACTGGAGCGTACTTGAGCAAGGTTTTGTGGATCAATATCACTTGAACTGTTTTAACCGCTAAGAACCATTCCTATGTCTTTTAATTGTTGAAAATCACTATTCTCTTGAAGAAATCGTTCCTATTTTTCTCTTACAGGTTGACCTGCATTATCTGGAACAACTTGAATTTTCTGAATAACCTTATCCACAACTTGCAGTGAGTTTACCAGTCCATGTAAAGATTAACCCCATTGCACATTAATAATAGTCGACAGTGCTCTTCTTTGAACGTTCAGAAATTTGTAGGTATGTTAACCCATATGTAGAAGAATCCTTACTGACGTCCAAGAAATGCAACAGCACATGGCTAAAAAACTCTTAAACAGAAATTGGGACCATAAAGAGTGTGCAACAGAGATGGCTATTTTAAGACAAATGCAGTATAAGCACTTATACTTAAACGTCATCGTCATTAAGGGCATGCGGCAGGGTTTAAAACCAGTTTTAAGTAATGTACAAAGTGTCATGAACCGATAAGATGCAAATTACCTATATATCAAGAATTTTAATCCAGTTTTTGTTTCAATAAAATAGGGTTCTGCTCGAAAAGACGAAAATGGGCATTTATAGGCATTATATGTGGAAATAGGCAATATAGAGGGTGAGGCAATTGAACGTTATAAAAGGCAGCTTCATGGGTAGTGAGTTGAACTAAAGTTAATTAATTTTTATATATCTATGTATAGTGATTAAGAATAGGCATTTTGCCTAACATCCGGTCTCTATTCATCATCTAGTCTACTCAAACATCTTCTACACTAAGCAATTATCCAGCTCCGGGTATAATTTCCATCACAGCCCTTAGGTTCTCATGTTAGGAAACCTATTCAAGCTGGAGCGTTTAAAGTGAATTTCCAATAACGTATTATCCTCCAACATTTTGTTTTTCTTTTAAGTCTTCAAATGCTTTACATTACGTGACGTGCTTGCCGAGTAATAAAACTCCTTCTTTGAAAACAGATTCCGTTTATATTGGAAAAGTGTGTTGTAAAAACAGAGTGCCTTTGTCTGAATTCTTTATAAAGCTGTTTATTGAACATAACAGCTAACGCAGCGCTAATAAAATACCCTCGATAGTGTTGAGATAACACACACCGCACATGGGAAGTTTAATTACTTATTTTTTTAATTTAACATTGGAGTTTTTGCGGCTACAACCGATAATAGTGTTCTACTCTTTGGACATTAGTAATATTAATTCTGCAGCGTTCTATACGATGTATATCTACCGCTAAAAAACATTTTGAAAAGCACAACATTAGAACTTTATTGCCTTTATTTGTTAATATTTGCTTCTTCATCCTCTCATCGATTATTAATATTTGAGCATTAAATTTGCTTACGATCTAATTGTTACTGCAAGTAAGTCCTAGTCGACCAGCAGGTGCCTTTGTTTTGCTGACAATCAGTAGCACTGTCAAGATTATTGATCAGAGGGAAAGGAAGGGAAGGGAAAGGCATAAATATAACTCAGAATTGGCGGATGTTTTCTTTACCTGCCCCGCCCAATTTTCCGTAACTCTTTAGTTCATTTTCCCACCGAACGCAATAGACCAACAACTAAGACTGGATAATTGGTCACTAGTTCGCCACCAAGAATTATTGGTGGTGGGTTTGCTACTGGATCCACCATGTTGCTTAATAGTTCAATATTGCGTAACTTATTTCTATTGCTCCTATCTTCGAACAAATACAAATACTATTCCGGGTGAAAGGTACTGCTTTGGCCATACGTTAACTAGGAATTCTGCATGATGAGTGTAACAAATATGTCCAATACAATTATTGTAAATAAAACAAAGATAATAGAATTCCTTGGTAAACATCCAGTCCGAACAGAAATAGTTTTAAACAATAGTACATTAGAACAAATAAATTTAATTACTTAGCATGTAACATAAATAATAATAATAATAATAATAATAATAATAATAATAATAATAATAATAATAATAATAATAATAATAATAATAATAATAATAATAATAATAATAATAATAATAATAATAATAATAATAATAATAATAATAATAATAATAATAATAATAATAATAATAATAATAATAGTAATAATAATAATAACGATGAATATGATGATCTAAATAATAAAGTAAATAAATTTCAGTAAGACGTTAGCAAGAACATTAAAAAGAAAAATAATGAAACAAACACATTTAAAACTACAAAGTAACGGCTGTGCCAGCATGGGGGGCGCATGTGAAGCATGTGTGATAAAAAGGAAGGATTGGAATATAATTAATGGAGCCGAAATGAGATACATAAGAGTAATTAAGGGATGCACCATTATAGACCAAACGAAAAGTGAAGACATAAGAATTGAGTTAAACTCCCCCTATAAATGAAAAAAAAAAACATAGAATATGTACAAAGAATGGATGAAAAACGCTTCAGTAACTTGTGTCATGAGTACCAACCAATTGGAAGAAGTGTCGGAAGACCCATGAGAAAGAAACGTGAGGCCGGAACAGAAGAAATTCCTAATCCATGTTGACAATGATGATGATAATTATTATTAACAAAGAACCATTTCGACGAAAAAAATAATTTGTGTAAAATATTTCGAACCATCTAGCTTCTTGAGGAATGGACATAGTGATTTATTGTTTCACTTTACAATAATTGTGTTGCACGTATCTGCAATATCCATCATATAGAGTGCCTGGTTAACAAATAGCCCAAGCAGTGCCTTTCACCCGGTACCATACACATACGGCTTCTCTCGTTCTTCAATGATGTGTTTAACACAATTGTATCCCATTACACTATTACGGAATGCTCCTGTAATTTGCTGCGTTTCAGGGCAATGTTTTCCTAACCCAGCGCTAAGATCGTATTAGGAGACATCACAGTAGTACCAGAAAAGTAATGTTGCTCCAGTTTTTAACTTGTACTTGCTTGTTTCAGGAAACGGGATACTGAATCATGTTCATACTTCGTTGCATCTGCTTAATACAGTTGGCAATATGTGCTAAGCCAACGGGAGATCTGCTCATCACTGGGAACCGCAGTGTCAGCGACACACGGAAATTAAATTCACTCTTCTGTATGGACGCACCGAGTTGCACGACCTAGTGTGCTCATATGGAAGTTTGTTTGTACCAAAGTGAACTTGCATCTACAGAAGTAGCGTGTTTCTGCCTAAAATTACTCATATTACGATATACTGGTGGTAGTATTTGCTAACGGTGACTCTGAATAGGTAGTTTATTCCTGAAACCTCATCACTGTCGGTTTAAGAGCTATAAGAATTCATGCATTATCCATTGAAACAATTCAGGTGTTACTTTTATATGACTGTCTCTACTCACTGTCATTTATTTTTATGTAGCTTGTCTAATATTTCTTAAGAACTTCTTTTACCTCTACTAAGTATAGTAAATCGTTATCTCACAGGAAATATATGTTTTGCGGCCCCACGACTATAAAAAAGGAATCTTCAGAAAAAAGCCGCGCGCGCGCGCGCGCGTGTGTGTGTGTGTGTGTGTTTGTGTGTGTGTGCGCGCGCGCGCCTCTCAACAGCATGACTCATAAACGAAAACTTGGTTAAAAACCAATACCTTCAGCCTAAAGTACCCTTCACGTTGAAAATTTTTCGAAAATTTTATTTTCTCGAAAATGGCTCTAACCATTTTGATTAAAATTCCACTTGTTTAAGATATTTTTATGTCAAATAAAATGTATACTTTGAGTTTTCTGGCTATAGCCCAGGTAGTCCTGCTTACTCTTCTTGACTTCTGCAAAACTGGTAATCCGTAAGAGATATACCAAATCTTAATGTACAAAAAATGTAGATCTCGTAAAAACACAGTTTACGTCTAAACGATTATTATTTTTTTTTTTTTTTTTTATGAACCATTTCCGAGATATTCCTTGTTATTTGTGTGAGGTTTGCAATACTTTTTTTTTCTCAAATAGAAGACCGTTATTTTATATCTTAGCAGTGCAAAGAGAAGGGAATTTCAAATCCTTCATATAGCTTTAAAACATCTGAGTATCGCACAAAGCCTACTGAATTCCCATGTTCTCCTTGCATCTACAAGGAAATTAGCAGTAAGGTAATTTCTGAGAATGTTTATCTTGACTAACATGAAGATTTTAGAGGAATAAGAGTTTGTAAGAATAGTTAGTACTAGAGTAGAGAAAGTCATGTGAGTGCTGCACGTCAGATTTTCTCTATCTACTTCAAGTTAATCGGCATATTCCTTTGCAGAATTAGGTTCATTACATACGGGATGTTAAGGGAAATGTAGATATTTTAGTGGTAACTGGACAGAGTAATAAACGATATTACATCATTATTTGCTTCATTTACGAACTTATAATTCTACTTAACAGCAAAATGTTCTCAGGTCAGTTAATATCTCCAACTAAGCGTGGATGGCAGGGCACGGAGTAGGGTGGTCTTGTAATAATGAATGATGCACCGGAATTGAATTCGACGCTTTTTACAAGGGCAATAACCTCGTGCTACCTAGACCAGTAGATACTGTATTGACGAAGTTAGAAAGCAACTAAATAATGATCGCAGTAATCTAATTATCGTTGAGGTATATTTTTTTAATTTTCGGAAATGTTGACGGATGTCTAAGTTTACTCCCACAAATATTGCCAAGAATTAACTTTTTAATCATCTAGGGGTTTAAAGTTAATGCTGTGCCTATCAAAATATATGCACTTATGCCACTAGGACTCTGTATTATTCATTATATTGTTTAAGATATTAAACTTACTTTTTTACAGGATGTATGCCATCTAACATCACCTATTTAGTTTTTACATTGATGTGGATTATAATTGGTGAACATCAGAAATAACAGCACTGAAGTTTGTTTTTGTCACTTCAGAATTTCGTTTCGCTGTCCTTGCTAGTTCCAGATTAAATGCCATTTAAATCACAAGCCATCATTCAGGGAAAAACAAAACGCATATATATTTACAAAGAAAGGAAAACATAATCGTTGGACATCTGCAGTTCACCATTTTTAAAAGTAGCACTAATTTGTAGAAAAAACATTCCCCTAAAAAGAGCTACAATTTACGTATATCTCTCCTTCAAAGTCTGTTGGAGTTATGTTGGTTCTTTGTTTTTCTTTGAAATGTTTGCGAAGTTCTGAGTGCAAATTGACAGGTGCGAAACCATTTTATAAATAATGTATAATGTAAGTATTTGACGTATAATGGCAAATTGCACATAAAATTAAACAGAAATTCCACGTTATCTGTGAAACAAGTATGTATGCTCATTTTGTGTGTTTGTTGGATTGGAATTTTGAAATTATTTCTGTTTGATGGCGTAATAAATTAGTAGGTTTGTATGCAGTACGATGCTTTATGTTTTTAGCGTTATTTCTAAAGCAACATCTCAATCCCTTACTTCTTTACTGGTAACTGTTCCCGGTTCTAAGTCAGTCGATATTTGCATAAAACTCTTGTCTGCAGGCGTTGGCGACGGAAAAACTACTATTATTTTATATATAATGACAGGATTTTACCCGTACCCTTTTTATCTTCTTTATTTCATTTCTAGGGATTTTTTTGAAACACAGATGCACTGGACGATCGGTTTCCAAAGCCTCTATATTTCATATTTAGTTACGGAGGACCAGAAAGAATCCATTTTATCGAGCTACACAAAGAACTAAGAACAGTTTGCACTATTTAGTGCCCCTGAAGGCTATAACGATTATGATGATACAGACACTAATACAGAGTTACAATGCTTTACAAATCTGATGTGGTGCACTTACATGACTTGCTCTACTCACCTTTAACAACCCACTCCTACAAACTCTTATTTCTCTAACTTCTTGTTATTTGAGATCAACATTTGCAGAAGTTATCTTATTGCTAATTTTCTCGTAGGTGCAAGCGGAATACAGCAGGCTTTGAGCGAGTCAAATATTTTGAAGCTGGTGAAGGCTTTGAGCTTCCGTTCTCTTTGCACGGCGAAGAGATAAAAAGCTGAATAACGACGTTCCATTTGAGAAAAGCGGTTAAGTATTGCAAAACTCACACAAATAACAAGGAACATCCCCGAAATAGTTCACTTCACCAAAAAAAATTACATTCGGACATAAATTGTGTGCTATATTGATATTCACATTTTTTGTATAGTAAGATTTGGTGTATCTCTTACAGTTTACCTGTTATGCAAAATTCATTAAGAGTAAGCAGAACTACATAGGCTATAGCCAGAAAAATCAAAGTACACTACATTGCATTTGCGAAAAAGATCTTGAGCATCTTCTTTGCCTGTTATCGTTCCCTTATGTAGGACTTGCACCCGCTAGGACATACAAGCCAGAGCCTAGGGTCAGACTCACAGAAACCTATGGACCGGACAGAGTGAAGACCTGGAAGCGTGTGGTCAGCCCAGCACCAGGTATGGGATTGAGGAAGAGGATGATATGAAATGCAGGCGAAATCGATAAATATAAGGTGATGATGGAGAAAATTATGGAACGTTTTGCGGGGGAAACTGAAGAATCCGGAGAAAACCCGCCAGACGCCGCTTCGTCCACCATGAATGCCCTGGGATCGAACCTGGGCCGCCTAGGTGGCAGGCGAACGGTCTAACAGTTCGGCCACGGCGCCGCCATCTTTAACCTATGGCTTTTTAATCAAAATCCTTAGAGCCATTCTTGAGAAAACCGAAATCTTAGAAAAATGTTCCACTTAAAGGGTAGCTTAGGTGGATTAATTTTCTTCAAAATCTTCGTGTCACATCCATGAGTGATATTAAGCTTACATATCAACTTTGGTTTTTATCCGACTTTCCGTTTTTGAGGTATGCTGTTCACACACACACACACACACACACACACACACACACACACACACACACACACACACACACACACACACACACACACACACACACACACACACACACACACACACACAAACACACAAACACACACAGAAGCGAACCTGTTTCTAAAAATGCTATTTTTGGAAACATATTTTCGGTAAAATCTCGGCATCGAAATTTTGGGTCGAATACAATGTTTTCTATACTTACTATACGTAGCAGAGAAAGAAACATGACTAAAATAATGTCCACACTTTTGAAGTACGCCAAGTACTTAAAATTTTATGTACCTAAATCAAGATCGTTTTTGGCTTAAATTAATATTATAAGCTATGAGCTCATAATAATGTGCCAGCCAGCTCAGGGAAAATGCTTTCACGTTCCTGTTGCGTGAACACCAGCAGTTCGATGACAACAGTGGCAGCAATGAGACACTTAATTTTCTGGGGAAAAAATCCATAGCAAGAGAAGATAAGTCAAGTGGCTTGTGTTGGAAGTGGGTATAAACACGATAATATGAGCTCCCGTTGAGATTAGCGCCATAATTCTCCACACGACAGCACATAGTGTTCATTAAAATATTTTCCGGAGTACATGCAACGTTTAGCGCGCTCACGGAAGATTCACATGAGCGTGGGTTGACAAGTAATGTATCATGTCCCTTAACTCTGAGTACACGCTTCATATCACAATTTCCCTGCTAAATGTTACAAAACGAACTTATGAAGTCTGAAGTTTGTTATGTTACATTTCTCCAACACCAAACTAACTTGTTTATATTATGTTTCTCGTGTCTTATTCATGATTCCAGCTATATTTACCTGGTATATTTTCATATAAAAAGGCTACTTTACTTCATAACAGGAAAATGTACTTCCTGCGAACCAAATATATAGAATATTTTAGTTGAAATTTAAAGCAGCAAAACCTCTTGTATTTGTGCTTACATTTGATTTTATTTCATAACAATAAATATAACTAAATTATCCATTTCTGCTGTCAAGTGGTCAGTGTTCTGGCTTCTCCAGTCAGAGGTCCCTGGTTCGATTCCAGGCTAAAGTTAGGTTTTTTTTTCGCCAGAATAAGTCCTTATCCCCATAGGATTGGGAGTGCCACTGTGTTACCAAATACGAGTGTGTTAACGTTAAATCACGAAAGTCAACGTAAGGAAACCTGCACAAAAATTGTATTATTGGTTTTTTTTTTCAGTTCTATGAGTTTTGATTTTCATTTTAATGTTATGTACCTTACTGCATGGGCAATACTTATATGTTAAATATGTTGGTGCAACTGTCACTGTCCGCAAACTTTATATAAAAATACTGTAAGTCCTACACATCTTGGAGTACAATCTATTTGGAGAAGGTACTATTGTCAAACACGGAAGCTTCTATGTGCGGTTTCCGTTTTGAAAATATATATATCTTTTGGGCGACGGCGCTTTGAGCACATATTTTGTGAATAACATTTTATGGTGTTTATTCAGAACCTTCTCAAAATAGCCACGTTAACCTTTAGGTTCCCTTGGACTTAGAAACGAACTGTTGATAAATATGAACTAAACTGTAGTAATTGTGAAAAAAAGTTATATCGTCCTTAATATACAACCTTGTTAGATAAAAGTGGGCCGATAAACTTAAAAGGTATACATCTGCATGCTGTAATAGTTTCAGTCAGATATCTTAGATTACTTTTGAGATAATGGGTAAGAATTACGCAGATTGAACACTGCCGGAATATTTATTCTTGTCTTACTAGTGAAGTCAAGATAGTTACCAACCTTTGTGAGTTTTTCGTATTATTCATTTAGGATGGTTTTAAATCATAAACATTTTAATTGATTTTATAATAACAAACCCTAGGGTAACAGCATATCGCGGGCCAAGGCTTACCACCCAGCTGCTGTGTCCCCCACTTCTGCCCAGTACAGGTGTCATGAACGGGGTGCAGTCCTGGAGGGTGGACGTGGTCAGCGCCCCGATCCCTCCCGGCCAGCTATGTGGCCTTCTGGACCTGGAGTCGCTACTTCATAATTCAAGTAGCTCCCCAATTTGGTCCCCCGAGACCTAACGAGGCTGAGTGCACTCCATGCTAGGCCACCCAGCGGGGGAAATACCTCCGCGCCAGAGGCAAGCGCGCTACCAGCTGCGCTACGGAGGCAGTCTTTAATTCGATTTTGGAGTTGGAAAATGTGTATATGTTGCAGACTGTTGTGGATAAATTCAAAATCGTTCATTCTTTCAAAGCTATATCTCTGAGAATAAACGAGATTTTCGGAACATACACTAAGTCTTCATGCTTTAAAAGCTCTCAGTGCTCGCACTGTTGGGTCAACGGTGGTCGAGACCGTCTATAGATATTAAATCAACTGGCTAAACCCAATAACGTTACCGTAAGGTGGGTGCCAATGGACGAAGGAATTGGAGGCAATGAAACTGCTGATCGCCTGGCCAAAAGGAGAGCTAATTCCCCATCCATTGGACCATGTTACATTAAAGGAAATATAAAAGCCTGGGAATATAAAAAATAGATCACTAATTTTGGAACAAGTCCCAAAGTTACATCTTACGAAATAGTTAATCGAAATGTCAAAAAAGATGCTCACAGTTAAACAGGGGTTGAGGATCCCAAATGGCCTTCTTACTGGGTATTGTCCTCTTAAAGACGACCTTTGTAAGATTGCCAAAATTGAGGTGAATACATGGAGATCCCGTTTAGAAGAAAACGAAAAGGCAAAGCTTATACTTAGCAAATGCGAAACAATTGCCCAGCAAAGACTATAACACCTGGACTCTGACTTTCCATATGTAGGTAAAATTACCTTAACATCACTCAGGAAAATTATAGGTATTTTAAAACATTGAACTAAATTGGTATATTTAAGGAAGCGTATTACTAATAAGTCTATTAAGATCGCAGTGAAGAAAAGTCAGAACACTTAAAGGACTCCTTTTCTATGTGTCTGTCTGTATATCTCTCTGTTTTCTGTTTGTGTTTCTGAGTCTTCGTGCCATAAGACTGCTTCTGCATTTACTTTTCTTCAGCTTCTGGCTTACATATTCCCAATAATAGAGTCAAAACAAACGTAGGTACACAACGATTCTGGAGTTGACAGGGTATTTTCTTCGATGTCACCAAAACAACATTTAAAAGAAGGTACGAAGCCTAGTATTATTGAGACTTTAATATTTGTTGTTTTATTTAGGTCCCTAATAGAATGAATAAATCTCGCAGCATTCGCTTCATTTCTCATCTGCTTAAATATAACTGTTTTTAAAAATGTATTTGTTGAACATCAGAGAGAATGACTGACGTATATATATTATTTTTCTTTCAGGAACTCGTTGAGATTGTGCTCCAATGACCTACTCTGTCAGTCCGCTGAAGGAAATCACGGTAAGAGAATGAGTAGTACATAGCGTTTACTTTAGCAGTGTATGTGAATTTTATGAATGCATTCATAGAGAAAAGAGAATAATTGAGTACATTTAATTGGAAAACTTTTAAAATAAAAAAGACAATTGGATAGCTTTTGTTGTCAATTAAAATATTAAAGTAGTCTTAGTTCATTTCAGCTTTTAAGTTCTGATGTGAAATAAACATCTATGTCTGTATAAGGTGGTTTCCGCAAACAACTCAAATAACCCAACTTTAAGTAGAGTTATGACCGCAATTGAACTCGATAATCGTTTCTAAATATAAAAACTAGAGAGAAGTGGCAAAGCCATAAGTATAAGGTCCTACGATAACTGTGTAGTATTAGGTTCAATTGCTTCCATTTAATTGAACGAAGATGGTATGACGTAGTATAAACAAATCAGCCTTAAATTCCTGCTATAAAAATTATCAGTCAATGCTCAGTTTTATCTCCAAAATCTTTAAAACTCTACTATGATAGATGGTTTAAAGATTTGATTGAGTGACAACCCAAATGCATTAAGCGAACATGTTTTCAATTTGAATATGGGTGTGTGTGTGCGTGTGTGTGTGTTATAATACTGTTTATTTACTGCATGTTCCATTACAAAATGTAGTAATACTACATGCATTGTTATACATTATACCTATACAATATTATAGATTATACATTACTATACATTTACAATCTAAGTCTATTGAGTTAATATATTATATTGGTTCCTGGGTGTAGTCATGTATTAGTTTCGTGTTGTTGAATGTCCATTTTCCGTGTTTGATAATCATATTATTTCTGAAAATGCATTCAAATAATAGGTGATCTATTGATTGTTCTGCTTTTTTGCATGTACACGGAGGATGGGCTTTTATTTTAAAACGATAATAATAACTATTGTCCCGTGCCCTGTTACGAAGGTGGTTATTTTTCCGGTTAAGGGAAAATTCAATTTCAGTCTGTTTTTCACACTGGCACCTTTTATGGTGGTTTCCTAAGGGTTAATATCGTCCCTGCATATTGAAATTCTTTTCTTTTAAGCACAGTTGTTCCACAATCAGATTTTCTACTTTTCTCAGTGTATCAGCACATTTTAATTGTTACTTTTCAGAAATAATTTCAAAGTTCTGTTACGTTTAAGTAAGCATGTTAATAGTTCAACTATACTAATAATTCTTACTATCATAAAGCTTTTGCCTACTTCCAGCGACAGGCGTGTGTTGCGTGTAATTAGTTGGAGGGAAAGAGAGGGAGACAGAGACGGGGAGACAGAAGGTACTCTCAGTTAACGAACGGTTGGAAATGCGTATTGGTGCACTTGTATAAGTTTGAAGCTTCGTATGAGAATAAGAGGAAGTTTGATCGCCGCGAAGAAAGGCAATTATGAGGCTCAGGATGTCAGCTGTTCTCTCAGCGAGTTCCGTCTGCGTGAGTCTTATGTTCAGAGCATCAGTGAGTGACGTAGAGAGAGAGAAAGAGAGAGAGAGAGAGAGAGAAAGGAGGCTAGAAGGCGAGTCCTGTGTTCGACAGTTCAGTGAGCGACATGATTGAAGAGGAGGTTGATAATTGCGTGGTTAGTCCGGTATGTTGAGAGTGAAAGATACCTTAATTTTGCTCAGAAGCCTCTTCTTTAGGATCTATAACACGGAACCATCGGCTTTACTTCCCTTCCCAGGGAAGCCACGCTAAGAATTTTTAGGCCTGAAAAAGTCTTCTTGTTCCACAGGCGCCTATCCATGGCTTGCATTCTCCTGTGGTAGTGATGAAATTTCTTGTCGCTAACGCTAAACAGCAAGATTGTTGTACAAAGACAAGAGTTGGATAGTACTAAACGTTGGTCTCATTGAATTGGATTATTTATAAGAGGCAATAAACTAGGTAAGCATTTCATACATTATTTAAGTTGTAGGTAAGTATACGTATGATGATAGATGCCTAGTCTTTTTTTGTTTTGTTTTTGACAGCGCGCATTGGCGGAGCCAGAAATAGCCGAAGTTGTGTGGTTATGGTACGAGTTGAAAGTACTGAGTGTCGGTGCTTGAAACCTCGCCTCCTGCATGCTTATTTTCTGAAATGGAAAGTTAACCAGCGTCTTTAGTTCTCCAGAGATTTTTATTAGGATGAAGAATAAGGATAAAGCCACGTCTCTAAAACTTGAGTTATTGGGTACATGGAAACATTGTGTTGTGCTTGGAAATAAACAAAATGCCAACGCTGCTGGGTCCAAAGTTTGCTTCACGTTGAAGTAGCCTACAACTGATTTGCATTCTGTGCAATACATCAAGTTCTTCTAACTAGGCATTTTTGTGACCAAGTGATTCCTCTTTACCTGATTACCCTCCCCTTATGTGGACTTACTTCCTAGGAATTACAAGTCAGTACCTAGGGTCAGACGCCTATTGGGGAGCAGAGGAACATATCGACCGTATAGAGTGAAGACCTGGAAGCAGGTGGTTAGTCCAGTGCTAGGTATGAGAGTGCGAAAGAGGATGGTATGAAGCGCAGGCGAAATGGATGGTTGGAAAGTTGATGATGGGGCAATTGGTGGAATGTGTGACGGGGGAAACCGGAGAACCCGGAGAAAACCCGCCCAGACGCCGCTTCGTCCATTACGAATACCACATGCGTGTCCCTGGGAACGAACCCTGGCCGCCTTGGTGGTAGGCGAAGGGTGTAACGGATCAGCCACGGCGAACAAGTGATATTATTCTTTCGTATACGATGTAATAGATTAAATTTATTTTTCCTTCGATGCTTTGAGTCTTATTTTCTGAAGTGTTAAGTTTTCTAAAGTAATTATTGTCGTTTCTTGTGATTGAAACATTTTAATTTTGCGCATGCCGATATTTTCTAATATGAACAAGATATAATGCTTTCTTATATCCATTGTAAGCTAACTAAACATTAACAGTGCATGACAGGATTAAATTCTTTAACATGTTAATAATCTTCGATATTTGTAGAGAAATGCTTTTGAATGCGGGTATTTAATGGGAAATATTAGGTATTAATTTCTGGAAGAATGATTGAAAGTTCAAGTAGGCGTATTCCCTGTTTTGTCTACAGGAATTGTAATCAATATCTTCTAAAGCTTTCTGTTCTATAATTCCGTTCGTCTTGCAGCAATATGCTAATATTGTGCAATAGTGATATAGTGTACTTGGCGCAGGTTATATAAATAATAATGTTCCCGTTAAGAGAGGAAGGGTAAAGAAAACCAAAAAGATACACTACACGGGATTCGATCCAAGTGTCACTCTGGGTCCGCGGTGACGCATCTCATCGGGTTTAGCTATTGCTGAGTACAGGATTTACTCAACACTGGCATCGCTGTTACCTTTGGTCCACTATTCAATCAAAATCCAACAATCGTTTTTTCTGCAGGTGTAGTAACGTTGAATTTGCAATATTTTCCCTTTGATTTACAATTATTGCTGAAATATTGCTTTTCAAAGCTGCGAGGTGAGCCGATGGCTATCATGCCGTCTTAACAGCAAGGGAAACATATATGACAAACTTTATTCTCATATCATCTATTTAGGAAGACCTGAGGATTAAGTGACCTTTGGTGCAAGTCTCACTGGAGTCGGGTATTTACTTTTGGAAAGATAGTACGTTCTGAATACGTGTGGCAAAGATACGTTGATACAGCGTTAATACTTTGGCTAATTTAACATTGCCTTTAGTACAAAATATTGACAATAAATTATACATAACATTATAACGTTCAGTTTATTGTATGTACTTTAGTTTATTTAAACTTTGAAATTATTGAAAGTATTGACAACACATCTCATTATGTCTTATACTGCATTTAATAATTCAGCAGTAAACAACTAACACAATTGTAAAGAAAATAGGAAACGACAACAAATTGTTAACTACATTTTTTCGGGATTGTGTCTAGTTCCAATGAATATCGCTTCAGCTCATTTGGCATTCAATATACCAGTCGCGCAGCAGCGTGTGTAAGGAGAGGTTGTTTGGCGAAAGCTTGTTCGCTTGGTTCGACCTTCAACTTACGTGACTTTGCACCAGCTATAACTCGCTTGTTTTCATTACACAGTTTTGTGTGTTAAATAAGTGTGATTTTCTAGTAACGTAAAAATGTATATAGAACGAAAGAACACATTAGTACTAACGTTTGTGGATCGTGATGTGCCGAAACCGTCTCCATACGAACTACATGAATGGATTCACGATATATTCCGATTTGAAGAAGAGGAGCTGGAAATGATACAGATCAACAACTACACCCGGCAAATATACATCCAGTGTAAGGAAGCGCTGCGAGTAAAAAGGGCCATAGAGGACACAAACGGTGAGTCAATTTTTACCTATAGTAATGGACAAAGAAGTAAAGTAACAATAACATCGGCAGGTCTAGGGTTTCGTATTGTGAAATTATACCACTTACCCAAAGATTTAAACCAAGAAATTGTACGACAACATCTAGGAAACTACGGCACAGTACTAGCACTATCAATGGATACTTGGGGGCCCACGCTTCGATACAAAATCAGTAACGGAGTACGCACTGCAAAGATAGATTTAAAAAAGCATATTCCCTCATATATAGATATTGCCGGATATAAAAGCTTTATAAGCTATGAAGGTCAACCAATTACATGTGCGGTGTGTAGTGAAACAGGACATTTACGAAACAACTGTCCCAGACGGAGGGTAATCACGCAGACACCACGTCTAACAGACCCGCCCACATGGTCGAAACTAGTGCAGGGAGACTTCCCCATTAGACGGGTACCGGTGGATTTGCCACAAGACACAGCTATGACCTCGGCAGAAATGACGACTA
The DNA here is from genome assembly GCA_030765045.1 of Tenodera sinensis. Classification (NCBI taxonomy): domain Eukaryota; kingdom Metazoa; phylum Arthropoda; class Insecta; order Mantodea; family Mantidae; genus Tenodera; species Tenodera sinensis. The sequence continues at coordinate 81,074,078 of CM060966.1, forward strand.
CTGATAAAGAACAAGTAACTGCAGCTCAGTTTTCAGGAAAAGATACTGTGGACGAAACACAGAGGGAAACTGTAATCAATCCTGAACAGGCGGAAAATTTACTAATGGATGATGATGACGCACAAAGTGATGCCCCGATAACGAACTTTACCACTATTGCAATGGCAGAGGAACCCTCCGAGGTGACACCAGAAACTTCAAATATAACTTCAGAAACATGTGCATTCGCTCCAATAACGACAGATATGGAAGTAGTGCCCACAATTTCCAATAATAGTAGAAACCGCGACCCACGCGTGAAAAAGAGACGTACGGAGAGTAGCAAGGGTAACCGAAAGAAAGAAAAAACTGAAGAATCATTCGAAAATGACCCGGGTACTCCCACACCGCTATCATAATGCCTGATGTTTCTTCTTGGCTGTTCCTATTCTACCTCATCTACTTAACTTGCATGACTTATACCCGTATTTATGCCACCTTAAATGTCAATGGTATACGCAGTACTGCTAAACAACAACTTCTCAATAATTTCATTTTCAGCCATGATATTGACATCCTACTCCTGCAAGAGGTGAACACCGATAATTTAAACTTCCTTGGTCCTCAGTATAACTACATTTGCAATGTAGGCATTGACAATAGGGGCACAGCAATAATATACAGATCGACTTTGAGAATTACCCATCATGAGGAACATCCTAGTGGACGCATTTTAGCTATGGTAATAGACAATGACATCTTAGTGGTGAATGTGTACTTGCCATCTGGCTCCAATAAACGACGAGACCGTGAATCTCTCATTGCAGATGATATGCCATATTTCTTTCGTCACAGCTATAATTACTTGTTGCTGGGTGGTGACTTTAACTGCGTGTTACATGCCAAGGACCAACGAGGAACTTATAATCCGTCACCAGCACTACAGCGCCTGTCTTCGGAATTGCAGTTAACTGACACTTGGGAATATCTACATGGAAATGAAGTTCGCTACACTTTCTGTCGTGCTACCTCCGCTTCACGAATTGATAGGATGTATGTTAATGGCCTTCATCGAACCAACATCCGGAATGCCCTTGTTGTACCTGCCGCAATAAGCGACCATCATGCCGTAATTGTGAAGATGACAGCATCCACTCCTTTACCCATCCTTGGTAGAAGCTACTGGAAATTAAATAATGCTCTATTATATTATGAGGACGTACAACAACAGTTTCGTGAAACTTGGGAAAGCCTTAACGTACGAGCGTCCAGGTCTTGCTACCAGGAGCTTCAACAGTGGCTTTTGATTTATAAACCAGCGATACAGTCCTTCTTCAAATGTGTTGGTAAGGCTAAGGCTGCCGAACGAGCTAATAGCCAACACTATTATTACGCCCTGTTACATGATTTAACTAATCAACAGAGCACCGGCAACGACGTCAGTGGCAGGATAACTGCGATAAAATTAAAAATTCGTAAAATTCAGGAGTCCATTTTAGATGGTATACGGGTGCGTTCTCGTGCCCTCTCAATTACTGATGATGAACGTGCTGCTTTGTACCATGTAGCTTCGGAGAAGAAACGACACCAACGTAAATTCATATGTGATATTTCCACTACCAATGCTACTCTCCTACGCACAACGCCTGAAATTCTCCGAGGGGCAGAGGAACACTTCAGACAGCAATATGGTGAACATCCTACTCTTGATTCCTCAAAAAGAGTACTTTTTGAGGCTATCAATAAAACTGTGAATCCTACTGATAAGGATGAATTGGACGCACCTATCACCATGGATGAACTTCGGGACGTGATTTTTAAAGCCAGCAACAATTCTGCACCAGGACCAGATGGTATTAGCTATACTTTTTACAAAGTATTTTGGACGATCATTAAAGACCGTCTGCTACAACTGATGAACGCCACTTTTGCCATGAGCGACCACTTGTCAGGGTTTAATGAAGGAATTGTAATTTTAATTCCAAAATGTATAAAACCACACCATTTTAACAGCTTTAGGCCGATAACACTACTGAATACTGATTTTAAAATTTTTACAAAGATTTTAGCCAACAGATTGCGTAAAGTACTGCCAGCCTTGATTGGACCGGAACAAACTTGTGGACTTCCAGACAGGAAAATCTCGCACAATTTGATACAATTAAGGGATGCTGTGGTATATCTCGAGGAACATCCTGAGGAAGAAGCGGCCTTGTTGTCATTGGACCTCGAGAGAGCATTCGACAATATTGACCATAATTACATTTTTGGTGTCTTGCAGCACATGGGTATTTCTGATCGTATCCTACAAACCATTAAACTAGTGTACAAGTCTGCATACTCCAGAATCCATATCAATGGATATTTTACTAGGCCAATACCCATTTTGAGTGGTATACGACAAGGTTGCCCATTATCAATGTTATTGTTTACAGTTTGCACCGAACCTCTGGTGCGATTGATGAAGAAACACTTATTTTCACCTACAGTGCCGACAAAACTGCTCACCATAAAGACTTATGCCGATGACATGACTCTGCTACTCCGCTACCATCATCAAGTTTTCCTACTGCCGCACATATTACAGTTTCATGAACAGGCATCTTGCGCGAAGATTAATTATCAGAAGTCCTCATTGATACCTTTTGGGACCTGGCCTCGGACGTTAACGGTGGATGATGTGCCCATTAAAGACCACGTCACTATTCTAGGCCTCCAAATCACCACGAACGTCATAGAAATGGTAAACATAAATTGGACATCTTTACTCAATCGCATCCGTTACTCCCTACAGCGCAACTTGAGTAGAAACCTTAACATTCTCCAGAGAGTTTGGTATGTTAACCTCATGGGATTATCCAAGATTTGGTATTTGGCCCAAATTCTGCCCATCCCGTTAGAGATATCCCAGCGCATCGAGCTGGCAGTGTCATATTATTTGTGGAATGGACATGTATATAAAGTGGCAAAATCTCAGCTGTGGCGTCCCATCATGAATGGAGGCCTAGGACTCATTAAGGTCTCCGAAAAATGTTCAGCACTGTTAATTAGAACTTCTTTACAGATGGGACAATTCAAGGACAACAAACAACTTCACTCCAGCACTGGAACATTAATGAACCATGCCATTTATCGCCGGATGGTGAAATGTATTACCACTTTACCTGCGAATTTCGTCTCTGGGGATCCAATTCCAACTACAAAGATCCTCTACCGTCATCTGCTGTTACGTATTCCTTCTACTCCCACAATAGAGGTTAAATATCCCAATATTCCTTGGAAGAATGTCTGGAGAGTTTTTCGCTACGCTGATATCCCGACGGACTGGAAGGCCTCTGCCTACAAGATGCTCAATGCCATAGTACCCACAGCAGAAAAACAATATCGCCACAACATCTGCAATTCACCGCATTGTTCTCGATGCCACAACCTTGACACCCTTCAACACCGTCTTACAACGTGCATTCCCGAAACTTGGCAGTGGATACAAAATAAAATCCGCTGCATTACCAGGGCAGATAACCCAAATACCATTCGCAGGGCAATCCTGCAGCTAGATATCCAGGTGAAAAAACACGTCTTTGCCCAAATATGGCTTATCATGGGCTATATCCATTATATGTTGCAGGATCCATCTCCTAGTGTCCGTGGCCTGGAGAGATTTTTAACAGAACATAGGACGCGCCTCAAAAGGAAAAAACGTGACTTTCTCTTGATGCTTCACCCTAACATAGATGTCCTTTCTGTGTAAAGGATTATGCCAGCTGGATGGAGATATCACCATCTCGGAAGTGTCATCGCCCAGTTGCCAGATGAAACCAAATGGAGGACCAGCAAAGGATTATGCCAGCTGGATGGAGATATCACCATCTCGGAAGTGGCATCGCCCAGTGGCCAGATGAAACCAAATGGAGGACCAGCAAAGGTAACTTACATCATGCAATGAACTTCTGTGTAAAGGAGTGTGCCAGCTGGATGGAGGTATCACCATCTCGGAAGTGTCATCGCCCAGTTGCCAGATGAAACCAAATGGAGGACCAGCAAAGGTAACTGACCTCATACAATGAACAGCAATATGCTTTACCAAATGAAAGAACATTACAAAATGCAGAAATGGTTTAGTATTGTACACCCGATTGTAATTGCAATGTATTGCTTCTTTTATCTAATTTAAATAAATAGAAAAACAAAAAAAATGTAAAAAAAAAAAAAAAAAAAAAAAAAAAAAAAAATATTCATTTTAAACGCAAATAGTTTCATAATTGTACTTCGGAATTTCAGCAATTCCATGATTTCATTCATTTGGCTTACTGCAAGAATAAAACCACATTTTTGCCGATCAGACGATTTAGGTTTGAATATGTTTTATTTAATATAAATGCATATTTTGAGCGATTTTCACCTTATAGACGTATACTAAATTTAGTTAACAATTTTATGCATATATTAGTATTTTTGCCTATTTTCTCGATTTATTATCGAATTTGAACGCATACCTGGGCAGATAATTTTCAAGAAATACCCCCAAAAATATTACTATTGTTAAGGACGTTAAATTGTTGCGACAATGGCTAATTCTCGCCTTTGTGTTCTGATTAAGTGTCACTCAATCCTCTAAACAACTGCAACAATGAAGTTCATGTGGCGTATGACGTCATTTTCAACAAGTTATACTTCAACCAGTTTTATTCAAGTGCCAAGAGTAATAAAATGAATAATATTGTTTGCAGAAATTTGGTACTTGTCATCTTTTCAGCAGACATCCATATTAGACAGCAAATTTACTTCTGTTTTAGAATAGCCTTTTGTTCTCTTCTCTGGTATTTACTGTCCATTTTTTCCTTGTTTCTCATTGAGTAGATAAATACTCTACCACACCCTTGCATTCTTTAATAAACACACTTCTGATCACTGTCATTTTTTCCAGTTTAGGTTTTGTTTTTTGTTTGCTTTTATATTAACGTCCTCCAAACAGTATCATATCGGAGGGTGAATGAATGAAATGGGTGAAATTATGCACAAATGAGCCCGAGGTCCATGGAACTTTAAGTTGCCCTTATTCTCAGGATAAGGGAAAATCTCGGTAAGAACCTTATCTGAATAACTCACCCTAAGCGAGATTCGAACTGGCGACCTCTTGGACATGAGCAAGACATATTACCACCAGGCTACACAGCCAGGCAGTTTAAGTTTATGATGATTCATTTATGCCTCTGGCTTCATACATAACTTATCTAAGTTCTACTTTGCACTCCACAGAAAGGTCCTCATCCAGAGAAAACCCATATTATGTACTAGTGTGAAATCAACACATTCGTCCTCTCCATATGTCCAGTTTAAAGTCACCAGTGAATTTAATTCACAAAACTCTGCGTATCTGTAATTGCCTTTATCTTATTTTTGCTAAATTTGAACATTTTGCTTTTGTTTATTGGTTCCTTGCTTTGTCAGTCTTATAGCCTCTCTGTGACTTTATTTCTCCTATCCTTACATTAAAGTCCCTCGTTATTAAATTGTATACATTCATGTATAATACCTTGAAATAATCGACATTATAGAACTGTTCAGCATTGTGAAACTGTGAAGTAATGGGGTGATTATAGGTTATTTGTATGTCAATCATGGCCAATTTTATAGAAAAACCATATGAGAATCCGTGTACGCTTGATGTGCTTTACATTTATCCGTCACCACAGAAAGCAGTAAACAAGATTTATCAAAGAAATAGGTTTCCGAAGACAAATATTTTTCTACTCGTGGGAAAATCGGCTGTTATTATTCTTGTATCCTGACTTTCCAGAACTTAGCTTTATGAATGGAAATCTTTGCAACTAGTAAATTATTCGTTTTATTTCCTAGGGTACAATTAGTCAGGTTCATTTTTATGTTGCAGGCGCCATATTAAAAGAAATCTTAATTCCAATAACTTGGCCCAATATCGCAACCGAAGAATTACTTCTATAAAAAGAAGAGTGAGGCTCTTCCTCATTGTGGCCTCATTTTTCAGGATTTCATAAATATATTTATCCACTGTGTATGAAAAATTCTGTATGATACGACCAGTTTTCTACTAAATTCACATAAACCATTTGTAACAGAACGTTGAAAATGTTATCTATTTTCCCAGAAGTTTAAAACAATGAAATTATATACTATGAAGAACTACCAGAACAAGTACGTCACATTTTATCTTCTGTTTATTAAATTTTGAATTTTTTTTTATTTAATTCGACTATTGGAATTTTTCAAGGAGGGACTAAATGATGAACATTGTCAAAAAATTACAAGTTTCTCTTTGAATGCTCTCATATAATTTGAAGCTCCTTGCTTAGTTGTACGCATAATGCACATATTTGTAATTCATGTTTAAAATGACACTAAATCTGACATTTCGTAGAGCGGATTCTGCACTACTTCACATACAAAAATAAATGACTTCTAGACATTTTGGAGCAGAAAGGTAAACTCTACCCCATATTTTAGGTGAACTTTAATTCTATGAGTTGGTACTACTGTTAAATGTTCCAGCTTCTATATGATTAAAGCTTGCTTTTTTGCAAATATACACAGGATTGTTTTGTTTATTTTTGCTGCTGTGTGAATGATATTTTCTGATGTAAATGACCCGTTTGCTCAAAAACGATTGAAGATAGCTACATCAAGTTTGAGAATACTAAAGCATCTCCAAGTACTATCGGGTATATCGAGTATAACTTTTGTGTTATAAAAAGTTTGTTTTTAAATAAATTAAATAGTTTCTTAGATAATGGGTCAAGAATTTAGCAGCTTTAATATTGACGGCGTAGAGGTTTTAATCTCCCTTTAAATTGGAGAACATTCTCTTTGGGAGAGTGTGTATTTTCCTCTGATTAGCATTTACAAAATGTTTCAGGAACCATTCCTGTTTGAAGAGCCCTGAAATGTTTCTGAATCACTGACCTAACAATATTGGTTCCTGACCTAACAATATTGGTTCCATAATCCTACCCGTCTAGCAATGGAGCCTAATTCTTTTGCCTTTTTAAGGCAACATTTAGGTTCACCGAAGAAGAAAAGTAGCTAGTTCCGTATTCATGAGTCCTTGTTACGAAAAGTACAGACATTTTTGCCTCCTCGCCGGATTCTCATGATTCCTTTAACACGCTCTCAGCCTCACTTCGCTTTCCTTTTCCTTCGGATCCTTATTATCTTTAAGTGAGTTTTCCTGGAGAAGGTACTTCCTTAACTACTTTGCAGGCAAGCGTTACTTTCTACTCCTCTTGCTATAACCATAAATCTTGTGCAGCAGTTTCTTCACGGTTCATTTTAGTCTATCCCATCAATTCCTTACTACATGTAAACGATTCAAGATGTTCAGAAATCTGAAAGGGAACACCAGCAGCATAAAACCTTTCCTACAAACCGTTCCAATTGTAGGAAGGATTTCTTCTTTTGTTTCAAATGTATACATGAACGGAAAGTAGCGTTCAGGATCGCTGATACAGCGATAATATTAATTCTACCCTTAAAATTCACGTTGTTTAGTGGAACAGAGTTATTTAACGTGACTTTTAATATGGAATAAACGGAAAATATAAATCAGTGTTTTTCACAGTTTCTCTCCTTTAAGAGATCTTTGTTATGAAGTGTGCACAGTAGGCTTCGGAATCCTGCTGCTTGTGGGTGTTTTAAGCAGTGTTTTCTTCAGGGTATAGCAGTTTTCTCATTACTTTCTCTACCACATACCTGTGGTAGATATCGGAACAATTTTATTCTGTCTATACATTGTATCGGATGAGTCTTCTCATCCTGGGGATTGAGAAGTCCCATCGTTTTACAGACTATGCCGTAAATGCTGTCCACTGCATCGCATCTTATCAAATTCAGCTGAAATGATTGCTTTGCACCTCTGTCTCAGGTTACTTGCTCTCGTAGCACAACCATACACGCGTTGGGCTTCAGTGGTGAAGCTTCCAGGTTCAAATACTGCCACTTGAAGGTATTTTTGTACGTTTAGCAAATTTTACGAGATAGTTTGGTATGCAAGTGTCATTTCACTTACTTAGCCTAATGATGTGAATTTTAGGAAAACACAAGTCTCTTTTTTTAGACCACATATACTTTAATAAACATTATAAATAAATACCTAATAACATTGTAGTTATAGTTTACAAACATAAGGCTTCATTACATAGTATTTGACTATTTAAAGCCATTCTTGCATACAAAAGAAAGCCAATAATTTCAGGAGTTTACAAAATGTAGCAGATACATCCAAAGTAGATAACGTTTGCAAGCTCATATTATGATCGCTTTGAACACCTCTGGTTCACAAAGTAGTGACCATGACGTCATGCCGGACCATCACACACACAAGCTTTTACAATTTACCCGTTTCCTCCATGCGGTTGTAAGAGATGATCAAACTGTTCTCTATTCTAAAACATAGTGCCACAAGAGCACAGACGACTGGAACTTCGTATTTATAAGCAAATCCATGTTCTAATCCATTCAGAAAGAACACATGATTTGCTGGATCGTTTTCGAAACATAAACAGAAATGAATAAAAGCCTAATTTTTTGGAGGCGTGATTTGAACTTGCGACTTCAACATGACTTTCCAGCATTTTAACCACTCAGCTACTAGAGCCCATTAAATCGAGTATCACAGTAGCGTTAATCTGCGCGCAGGTTAATATAGATGGTTACCTGTATTTCGCATCGTCTGTTAAATACAAGGTTGCCTAATTGTCAATCCGCAGATGAGAAGACTCACTTGGTATATTAAGATTTTACAGGAAATACAAGTTTGGAAACCGAAGTCCAAATTTCCAAACAGTAAAAGACTGAGGAGATAGATCAACTCAAGTCGTAAACGAAAACTGGAATAAACATCATATTTAGTATTTTAAGTTGTTCCAAGAATTCAAGGAGATGTTTAAGATAATCAGCCACACATCAAACTACACTTAGAGGGGAATTTTAGTACTTTTTATTTTCTCGAACGCAGAACTACAATTTGTAGTAAACTTTTACATTTTAATACAATTAGCAACTAATTAATAAGGACTAAGAACTAATATAATTAAATAAAACCTTGAAATATCTGTGAATACTATAAAACTCCCCTCCATGTGAATGATTTTTGCAAAACTGGTAAATCATAAAAAAGCAAACTACAGTAGAAATACAAGTACTTTAATTAAATCTATTTATACTTTCCAAATACTGACCTGCACCATTAAGGGGAAAAATCATATTACAGCCAGTTTCGATGAGATTTTGAGGTTCGTTGAACCCAAAAAGGCACTTTTTTCAAAAAATTAATCGACATGCATTTCTGAATAGCATAACTGAAAATTGGACAGCGCTGAAGAATCTCACTTCTGCAGCTTGTATTTTACTGATATCTTTTAATTTGGTAGGCCATGTTTCCTGTCACACAATTGATCTGCAATTACAATTGAGTTGAAGAAACTTGAGTTGTGCCCTTTTCTTGTTTTTCTTTCTGCAGTTTCAAAAATTGAGACCCATTTACTCTAAAACTGTTCTACCTCATACGCCTTCATAAAAGTATGGGTAATTGCCCAAAGTGCTGGTAACCCCTATGTAAAAATCACTTTTTATAAATCTCATATGAATCAGTATTTGTACTTCGGTTGCGATAAATATGTAATGTTTAAGCTATGTAGTCTGAATTCCAGATACTTTCTGCCTCCTTTTAAATCTTTGAACTGTTATGTTCGTTCCTTTCCGTTTTCTTAACGCCTTAGACATTGTGACTCCAGGTGATTGCATTTGCCCTTTAGGCCTCTTACCGCTTAGGTCAACCAGGCAGAAGAAACGCTGCATTTTATTCAATAATGCTTTTTGCGGTCGCTGAATGGTTTTAGGAAAATATATGTTTGGGGACATTTGTGTCTGTGAACACCATAATTAAAGGTATCTAAACTTGGAGAAGTGAAAAATGTTATACTATTAAACATTATACATACAGATATCTTGATTCTTTTGGGCGGGGGGGGGGGGGGGGGAGGGTAGAATGGCTAATGAATTCCTCTTAATTCTCGATGAATTTGATAACTTCAAAACCATGTGACACACCTAAACTTACTGGAGGCCATTAATATAATATTTAAAAGTATTAGCCTTTTCCGAAACATGTTATCTTATAACATTGATTGCAATGATGCTTTTAAAGTCGTGTATTAAATCTAGACTGTATTTCTTACCTCGAAATAACATCTCGGCGAACATTTACCGTCAATCACACAACCTAGTAAGAATATGATGATTTTTAATTGGTAGAAATAGCGGTATGGGTGCTTCACAACAATTTGTATCTTTTTTTTTTTTTTTTTTTTTTTTTTTTCAATATTAATTTGCTATTCCATTGCCCCGTATTCTAGTTATGAATTGGACTCAGTTTTCTTATAACATGTAAGAATACATTTTTAAAATGTATTTTTAACCTTATCCTAGTTAGTTCCTAAGGTTTATTTTCCACTAACATACATTTGGTTATGCTTCCCATTCATTTTATATAAATAAAAATAATTGATATACTTATTATTATAATATGATTACAGCAATAAATGAAAATAATAAATCAGCAACAATCAATAAAGCAGTAAGACAATGCTGCCCAATTTCAGTGGCTCTTTTCAATATATACTTCAGTGAAATTGAGGAAATGACAAATGGATTTAACGAACATTTTATAACTTCGTGTAAAAGCAAACAAAATGCGCTTCTGTTTGTGGCTCACCAGATTTTAATATCTAGTTCTGAAAATATTGCACAGAGAAGTCAAGCACCAATCCTATTTAAATATTTCAGTTAACAAACTGTTTAGAAAACCCAATACTGTTAGGCATAAACTTATCTTGAGAGGAAAAAGAGTACAGTGAAGTAATTGCTTTAATTACTTCGACTGCAATATTTTCTATTTGAGGAAATTTAAATATTTAAAAAGCAAAAATATGTAGGGTTATAAATAGATCCTTAAACATTATCAAGGACACTATCAAAAAATGTAAAAACTAATGGCAGTACCAACGCTGCTTTACAACTCGGAGTTTTGGACTTTTGATACAAGAGGAACGGAAAATTGAAATAGTGGAAATAAGACTTTTGAGGTTTATTGCGAGGTATACCCTACTATATAAAAGAGAGGCGAAGATTTAAAGATGGGTTCTAATATATCTAAATTAACAGACAAAATAAAGCAAAACAAAAAATATTCAGAACAACACATACAAAGAATATACGACGGCATACAAAAGTGATTATAAACTATAACCCAAACGGCAGAAGAAACGTTGGTATACGGAACACAGGTTCAACAATGTTAAAAGAAAACGAGACCGTAACAAGCATTACGAGGATTAATAAGGGTGCTGCTCCTGCGCCAAATTGGTGATGCACTTCTTAATGTATTAGCCACTTTTATGTTGCATTTATTGAAGATATATACGTGTGAACGTTTTTCTTGGGGGAGGGAGTTGAGGGGAACACATTGGATTAAAACTCCCGGGAACAGTATTACCAATAGTTTTAATAGGTCATGCACCAGAGAGAGTAAACGTTGCGGGCGCCAGGGTTCTTCACATTTTGTGTTCATTTACTGGAAAGTAAGTAATGTTAATTATTTAATAAGTTATAATTAAATAATACACTGGAAATGTATACGAAATATTTTATATCGTTTCGCATGAACCATTGAAACCACTGTGAAACCACATTGTTTTATTTGAACTTTTTCGTTTTAAATGTCCAGGTCAACACAAGAAAGGAAGATAAACTTCACTGGTATGTTCTTTTTAATATCTCACAAATTTTAAAAGGTTACGATTCAGAGCTTAGCTATTGCATCAATTTCCTATTTTGGTATTTCAAATAAGCTCATTTTCTAGTATTAAGTTCAAACTTTAAATTCACCTATCTATCATGTAACAGGCTGATCACATACGGCGCTTAACTGTGCTTCGTTTACCACAAATAAATACTAGTAATTACAGAACAACTATTAATTCTACTCCAGTCTTTCTCCACATTTGAACGAGATATACACGTGCACTGCTGTGTATATCTCCATGTTCACTACAATAGTACACTCAGTATAAATTTGTACAGCAAATCTGTGTAGCTCCCTTCCCTTCTTTGGAGGCTGAGAAGGTAAAATACTAGATTAAACTTTCAACTTTGCTCAGTGCGTAAGGGAGTACTTTCTTATCTTCATATTGGTATTTTACTCCGTGAAATGCCTCTATTATCGCGTTATTAACAATGGAGGACCGCATAACTCACAGTGCTGCCAATATTGGTTGGGTTAGGGTCTTCTTAAGCTGAAGGAAAGGAAGCCGACTGAAAATTGCTGCTATAGATGGGCAGTATTGTCCACAATAAGCGTTATAGGGACGTGATAGGATTTTGAGGCACCTGTGTATTTGCTGTTTTTACCGTCGGTTTATATACCGCCTGCCAAAGGACCTCTACAGTAAATCACCCACAATTCCTGGAACGCTGCAAAACCTGTTCATTACAATTGATGTTGAGGGAAAATCAGATGGTGGAACAAAATTAATTATTTAACCCTAAGAGATCACAATCAATAACCGCAGAGCAAGACCTTTCCTGGAAGTACGAGATGTGCGGTGTGTGTGTGTGTGACTACCGTTCAGAAATACGGTCACTGAGCATTGGACTTGCTTATATCTCATCTGTGAGATACACGAGGAGCGTGGAAGATGAACTCATTTCTAATGAGTGCCTGAGGGGCGAGTAAAATTGTGCGGCATTTTGTGCCTTCATTCTTCTTCTCTTCTGGCTCTACAGCCCATGACGAACTTTGGCCTCCTGCACAATCCTCCTCCGCAAACCTCTATTTTCTACCCCTAGTTCCAATCTTTCTTAAACCTTCTGTTACATTATCTAACCATCTTGTCTTTGATCTTCCTTTTTTTCTTCTAGCAAATAACATTTCCTTCAATATTCTTTTTGTGATTCCATCTTCGGCGATTCTCTCAATATGTCCTAGCCACCTTATTCTTTGTGCCTTTATGAACCTCACAACATCTTGCTTGTTTATTAGTTTATCTAGCTCTTAGCTGTCATTCTGCATTTCTCTTTATCGTTTACTGGCCCAAAGATCCTTCTGCAGCATATGTTACTATTGGCCTTATTAATATTTTATAGATCTTGAATGTTGTCTCTCTACTAATGAATCCATTTTAATAGTTATAAATTAGCGTAATAACTGCATTCTCACTTTGGAGTCTCTTTTAAGCACTCCTTCAAATTATTATTACTGTTCACAAGAGCACCCTTATATTTAAATTGGAGTACCACCTCAAATGTGTTTTTTCCCTCTCTAACTACTGGATTTGTAATCTTTCGTGTATTGCTATCTGCTATCACTTTCAGGTATTTTGGTTTTTCCTCATTTACTTCTAATCCTATTTGTTTAGCTCATCTATCGAGTTCCTTATAAACTTGCACTAGTTTTTGTGGCCTCATAATACGTCCAACTAACATCATATTATTACATCATTTTAATCTCGTTCGAGCGCAAGAAAGATTGGTCCGATATGTAAAGGATTTAAACAAATGATCCGCTTTGCTTACTACCACAATCATTATTATTTAACGCACAATTAATGCAACTGGGAGGGGTGTTTCACGCACTATTGAATTTTCAAAAGGGGTCAGCTCAAGCAAATCGATTGTAACCGATCGATCGATAGGAGTTAATTGTCTCTCAGTTCATTAAATACTTAACAGGCAAATGCCACCACCATACCATGCAGCGAATTCTGGTGTCCCTTTGTCGTAATCTGCATCACCATTTGTTTACAAGGTAGCCTCATTCAGTAAAAGCTTTCCCATTGTTCTGTTTATTCAAAACACAGCAATTTTAGTAACTACCTGGTGTTATGAGAATTCCTTAAGATACATTTGAGCCAATGCAAGCTACCTGGCGATCAGAACGCAACGCTTTATCTCCATGTGTGTACTGTATCCCATTGTGTTCCCTCTGAGCGAGTATTATATACACAACTTATATAAAATTTACAATACACAGAATAGTATGCAATGGAAACAATTGACATTTTTACTGCATAATCAGAATGGGATGAGAACTTATTTGGTTTATGTTTATGCTTCTATCAAAATAATTTTTAAAACGTTATTATAAAAATACATTGCAAGTTTTATTAACTACGTGCTATTATAAGGCTTCCTTAGGGTCCATTTGAATCAACGCAAATTACCTAACGATCAGAATGCAGTGCTTAATCTACCATGTGTGTATTGTTTCCCATTGTTGGTGGACAGCGTAGTCTGAGCACCTATCAATTGGCAAAATTTACATACACAAAATACTACACAATGGAAATTTTTACTACGTAATCAGAATGGGATGGGAAATGTTTCGGCTTGTTTTATGCTCCTAAGTATTATAATAGATTTTTAAAAAGAGTAATATATAAAAATCCGTTGAAAAAGAATTTTCCTAAATCAAAGCTTAAGTACCATTTCCTTGGGGAATATTTCCAATATAGAACTGAAAGAACGTTCATATTCTGAACATACTAAAGTACTCTGGGAAATAGAATTATGAAAATATATCAATTAGCTAAATCCACAGAAATAATTTATGAATTGTAAAAAAATGTATAGAAAGCTTAAGCAACTTTACAACAGGTTTCTGGTTTGCATATATGCTTAATAAGCATTGAACTCCAACTTTTAGCGTCTTGAATTCTGCACTGAGAAAAGAGTAAAAGTAATTTGAAGTCTTGTGATGTTCTACCGGCACCAGGATGAGTTTTCTCCAGGTCCTTCGGTTTCCCCCGCCACTCATCCCACCAATTGCTCCATTATCACCTTCAATCATCGATTTTCGCCTGCATTTCATATCATCATCTTCCTCATTCTCATACCTGGTGCTTGGTTGACCATCTGCTTCCAGATCTTCACTCTGTCTGGTCCATAGGTTCCTCTGCTCCCCGAATGCGTCTGACTCTAGGCACTGGCTTGTAGGGGGTGTAAGTCCTGCATAAGGGGAGGGTATTCAGGAAAAGAAGAAGTGATGTTCTACAAGCCTACCTCAATGCATTCAGGGTCATAGTGTCGTCATTCTCATCTAGATCCTCCGGCTGTTTCTCTACTTGCCTCCTTTTTATCCTAGCCTCTTTTGTGGAAGCTTCTGTTGCTTTTTGGGCCCTAAATAAGATAAAAGATAAAAGATCAGTTTAAAATGGTAATAACCATACAAACTGCATAAATTTTCAGGAAATTTCAGATAATGCGTTAAGACTAGAAACTACACTACACTGTCCCCTTAAATGTGTAACCTCCATACCTGCTGAATTAATCAGTAATATTGAACATACTTCAAGGTTAATCGTGATCGCTGGAGTTACAAAAACCTTGTGTAAACGTGAAGAGTGATCTAAAATGTATTACATAGGCATATTTACAGCATTACTCACGTCGCCGGACGATGGATAGCATAGTGTCGAAGTCGTGCTTCATTATGAAACTCCCTTAGCATTACTCAGATTTATCTCACATTTCCAGAACGAAATGTAATATAAAATGGGAAGCTTTGGGAATGGACTATCTAAAAAACAAGTGATCCTCTGTTTCATCTTGCCATCATTAAAGTGACGTACAGAATGGTAATTATACACAAGAACCGTTCTATTTACACCATCCTTTCTGTGTTTTGTCATTTCAATATTAGTAGTTACTTATTTATTAATTTATTTCCAGTTTACCTCCGTGGTGTGTGGATAGGTAACCAATTTCCAAACTGCAGGGCTGAAGTTGAAATATTTGTTGGTAAGTTGATGTGAACGGTTTTTATTGCGAAATTTTCGCCTATCCTCACAAGCAAAATGCTGATAACTTACTAGTTCATTGGAACCTGGGCTTATGTGGTTTTATCTACTTCATACACCGCCTCTACAAACTTAGTTGTTAAACTGCACGTAAACGTATTAAAGTATCCTTTCAGAAAAAAAAAAAAAAAAAAAAAAAAAAAGATAATGCATAATGTATGGTCTCTTTTTTAGGTATATTGCTGCTAAAGCGTAACATATTAAACTTACTTTCCATGTTAATTTATTGTTAGTTAGGTACTAGGGATATTAAAACATTATTTGGCTACAGTGTTAACACGCAGTATTGTAAGAAAATAGGGTATCACTTAAGTCTAAAATGCATTATTTGAGTATTTTATCACTTGATGTACTGCTCTCGCAAAATAAGCTATTAAATAATATTACTCTTAAGAAGTTACTACCACATGCCTTTCTTTGCCACCCATCGTTTCTTCGTAAAGCTTGTATGCACAGTTATTATTTTAGTAACCTTATCTACGTCTAGTTCAGGTTAATTGAGGTAAGCGTTTGGTGAAATGGATTCATACAGATTTGCCTGTAAGCACAATGGAATTACAGGAAACCAAGCCGATAGTTAAATGTTCAAAAAGGGGTTGCTACATGCTGGTCTTAAAATACCTAGCTAACCCTATCAATCACAAATGAATGGCGGAGACCTTCAGAAATATAAGACGTATTTAAAGGATCTGAAGAATAACAATGAATACCTCAAAATCGCTGATTACATAAAATAAATATTTGAAATAAATAGTCCTTTAAAGTAGAATCCACCTTCTGTGTTATAAGTTTTTCTTTATCTCTTATAATTTAGTAGCTATATAAAAATGTGCAAAACACTTTCAGAATAAAGTAGCAATGAGCAATTCTCATAAAATTGTAGATAAACGTTATATTTTATAATGAAATGTATGACGTTAATCAAAATAGTCATTTTAGTTCGAAACCTCTGTGAAGCCATTTTAGTTTAAAATTTCTGTGAAGCATTTTTAAAAAAGACAACTTAAATTCCAAAATTGTACTCTTTGCGCGCGCGTGCGTGGGCACAGCACACACCATTCACGCATGCAGACAGAACCATTATACTTTTTTTCTTTCCTAAAACGGTTTTATTGTGGATTTCCGGTATTTCCGGTGAAATCAGGATATCAATTTTTGGGTACAATGTACTATTTTCTCCTTCTAAGTACGCGTTTGACAAATTAAAAATTAATGAATGCTGTAAAAGGTTTAAAGAATACTCCTTCGGATGTGTCCGTGGAAGAAGGATGGTGTGAAGTAAGACAGCGGCAATATTTTTAGAAAATCATCGGATTTAGAAAATCATCCATATTTTTTTCTTCTGCATCCTGTAAGTGCTTCATCCTTAATAAGCCCTTTTGTATCATTTCAGTGGTTTCTTACCAAATTAAAATCTCATGGAGCTTGGCTCTATAGATTAAAGTTCAATCTATTCGATGAACAAACCATTGTCTTTCCCTTGACGAAATGTGCGATTTATGAACCTACTTTAAGATTAAATGATACCTTACTGTCCAGTTACTTGAAGCCCAAGTATTTGAGGCTCCATATGTTATCAGAAATGTTAATGGAATGGGATATAGTTTCTAGCGAAATTATCAAGTATATGAAACTATGTAGTAATCGGTGTATTTAAGAAAATAATAGAGTACTTGTGGTCTACGCTAAATATTAAAAAGTATTACAGATGAGTAATGTAGATAGCAATTTATGTCACTAGTATTTTCTAAACTGCTTATTTAATATGACTATATGTGTTTGAGAAGCATACAGCTCAGCAAGTTGTGTTGCCTAAAGTAAAAGGCGTTTTGGAGAACCAGATTTCCTATCTAAACTCCATATACCACAAATTCTTTGTTTTAATCGATAATCTACTGTGATGCTTATGAATTTCATACTACAGGTCACCTTTATTAAAAAACATTGTGCCACTGCATAGCTAAAGCAGAGAAGATGCTGATACCCTGTAAGTTTTACTATAAATTTGTATTTTCTATACTTTAGATGACACAACTATAGGAGTTCTGTTTATCTAAACATCCTTCATTATAATCCAATAATACCTATTATATTAAATATTTTATCTTATAAATTGAATATTTTATTAAATGGTTCTTTCCGGTTAGTAGTATACTTACGTAACAGCAGGAAATACCTCTGTCATGATTTGGCTAGAAGAATTTTGAAACATATGCACGGCCAAACCTTCTTAAAAGGTTAAGAGTAAGATTTCCCATGAAAATTCGCACACTATATATTCACTGTAAAACATCGCAATTGTGGCGTAAGTCATTTTTCAAGGCTTGGCCTAGTGAGAAGAGGATTGAATACGCCTAACCATTATTCTTTTCGGTCAAACCACCAGTGCTCAGCTCTTCTCTTCCGGTATATAACCATTAATCAAGTCTTCAGCTTCTTTTTCCTCAGTTTTCCGTGGTTGTTTTAGGGTCACAACCATAAGTCTGAAGGACTTGATGTTTTAGAAACATTAGAAATATTCCAATGAATGATGTAGAATGCCTCCAAAGCATTCGTCAATAAGAAGTGAAGATTTTAAGGTCATGTATACATTTACATATTTATATACCAAGGTGGTGAAATTGCTTAAGAAAACGTGCAAGGAAAAAAACTTCAAAACATAAGCAGCTTGCATGAGGTTATAAACATTCTGTTTAATATACTACTATAATAATTTAAAATAAAAATCATGTAGCAGCCTATAATTTTTGCAAGCATTATTTGGAGTTTTGGATATGCAGGATATAATGCGAGTCACAGAAGGTAAACAAACAATGCATAATACAGAATTACTTAACGCATTAATACTGCTCCAAAAATTAGTGTACAACATGTATGAACTGCAGCAGCAATGATGCACTTACCTTCACTTAAAACCTTTGAATGCTATAACGAATGTCATTAGTTCATTACCTCCTCATACGTTTGCCACTTATGAGGATTGAGGAATTCTGAAATAATCTCACTCTCACGAAGGCGATCGTGGCTGAATTAAAACAGCGAACCTGTCGCTCATGAGTCCATACTTCAGTGTATGTGCGAGCTCGACAAATGATTTTATAGCATTATTAATTAACTACGCTTGGGCCTATTTCCAAATATTATTTTGCTCTGAATGAACTTAAGTTGGCAGCGTGTGGAGACATCATTATCCCTCACTAGATCTTACTACGAGCGCTTTCGAAGACCCTATTGCCTTCATCATTTGGTAGTGACTGTGATCAGATCTAGTGAAGGATATTGATCATGTTGCTACACGCTACCAACTTAAGTTCCTACGATGAACATTACTTTTTGAAATTTTGCTTCAATGTTTTTTACTGTTTTGCTCATTTGTGAAATGCGCAGGCTATAAATGTTTTTTTCTGAGAGCACTGTTAGGAGTACTCTTTCCGGAGCCATATTTCAGAAACCAATAGGTTTAGTTCCGAAACCCAAAATTACAGAGAGCAGTGTCTAAATTTTATTACAGAACCTCCCTCAAAGTCATCGTAGAGCCGCGTTGTCAAATATTTTGATTTATTACTTTCTCTGCTACATACTTAGGTAAGGTATAGAGGAGGTATTGCTTTTCATCCAAAAAATGATGTTGAGATTTCACTGTAAATGCAAGTTTCGAGGTCCCCTAAATTCAAAAAGAACATTTTTGGAAAAAGGTGTGTGTGTGTGCGTGTGTGTGTGTGTGTGCATGTGCGTGCGTGCGTGCGTGCGTGCGTGTGTGTGTGTGTGAACAGCACACTGAAGAAAGAGAAATCAGTTGAATATCAAACATGGTATTTAAATTCAGTATCTTCCAAAGATTCAACATGAAGATTTTAAACAAAACTCAAATTACCCTATTCATAGAAACTTTTTTGAAAATGATGATTTTCTGAAAAATGATTCCAACAAGTTTGATTACAATATTGTATGTTTTTCATGAAAATGAAATGTACATTTTGGAACATCTAAAACATCTCATTTGAAACTGTCTTATAGTTTGCTACGCATGAGTAACATATATTAAACACAGGAATGATTATGAACAATGCAACACAAACTGTGCATTAAAGGGCAGTTCTGATTTGTTTATGTATAGAATTCTTGTGATTGTTGTAATCTCTCTCTTCTCTCTCTCTCTCTCTCATTGGTTATTAACCGGAATTTTCTGTTTTCCCTGTAAACGTTGGAAAATATTTTAAACGCAATTCTATGTGCTTTCGGACATTATACTTCCAACCAAATGTTAAACTGCAAATAAAATTACTGAGTTCTTTATTAGTTTCTAAAATATAAATATACATTCACGTTTAATGCAAGCAATTGTTTTAAAAACTCATAGTATTCTTTTCTCAGTGATTCAGATACATTATATTATTATTATTATTATTATTATTATTATTATTATTATTATTATTATTATTATTATTATTATTATTATTATTATTATTATTATTATTATTATTATTATTATTATTATTATTATTATTATTATTATTATTATTATTATTATTATTATTATTATTATTATTATTATTATTATTATTATTATTATTATTATTATTATTATTATTATTATTATTATTATTATTATTATTATTATTATTATTATTATTATTATTATTATTATTATTATTATTATTATTATTATTATTATTATTATTATTATTATTATTATTATTATTATTATTATTATTATTATTATTATTATTATTATTATTATTATTATTATTATTATTATTATTATTATTATTATTATTATTATTATTATTATTATTATTATTATTATTATTATTATTATTCCTCTTGTTTCTTTCTTTAATAGGTAGACTGAAAGGTGTGCATGTATAATATGCATATCACATTTGCTTACAAATTCGCATTACATTAACAAAATAAAATGCATACATGTATCTGAGTTACTGCTTTTATCCATTTTTCTTTAATTTCTGCTTTTTTATCGGAAATGAATAGAATCAAACACCGAAGGTTATAATTTTAGTATTCCTGCTAATCTTATGGCATTCTACAATGGCAAAATAAATTCACTGTTGACTTTTCTCCACTTTCTTATTTGCTCCCTGATTTTCAGCCAAACACGCGTCTCAAACGGTCCATACTCGCACACTAGCTGTGCTAAATATGTGGAACAAAATGGCACGGTTTGATTTCGCAGGACACACACTCGAAAAACCTGTAGCACCAGTTAGTTCCATGGCAGAGGCGAGTCAGATGAACTCAGTATACTGGGTACCTCAAAAAACAAGACAACAGGATGACATACTATAGCGTATCGTAGTGTGAGTTGTGCGTATGCTCACATTTCGTCAATAACCCAACATGAGCAGCACATAGGACTGTCTACATTATAAACGTACTCGAAATGTGTACCTCCTACGTCACTGCAGAGCCCACTTCGGTGGTGCTAACCCTCACGCACATGACCGGATTTTCAACCGCTCCATGGACTCGAGCAATAAGGTTCTCCGTTGGCGCTGCAGGAGTATCATACATCATACTCCTCATACAATCCCACAGAAAATAGTCGAGAAGTGTCAGATTGGTGACCGTGATGGCCGTGGAACTGGTGCAGCTCTATCAATCCATCGACTTGGGTATGCAACTCGAGGTGACTCCGCACATCAAAGTGTTCTGGAGCTGGGTCGTGTTATAGCCACATTACCAGCCGAGCATTTAGTGCACTACATTCAATAATGTAGGCAAAATCATCTCTAATAAATGTAAGATACATCGGTCCTGTTAGTCTGTTAGACAGTGGGTATGCTCAGGTCTTTCTTGGAAGTACACAGTCAACTAAATGATTGCATACTTTCCGCATTAAGACGCAAAAATGAATCGAAGCACATTGTCAAAACCATTCGTTCTCAGACTTCGGCGCTCTGTAGCACCCAAACCCTACATTTCTTGGAAGCCGATCACATCCCGTACAATATACTAAGCGTTGTCGGTGATTTTTGCGACACCTTGCTTGAACCTTTGTGCACGTCGCGTTGTCGCATTCTGAGCGACACAATTGAGGCAGCAGTGCTAGTTCCGGAGATCCAGAGCTCTAGTTTTGATTTTTCAGTGACTTTTGTACTTTCACGTGTTGCAAGAGTGATATGACTTTTATCAGAATGGGTACGGAACGTTTCACAGATTAAATCCGTAAGAATTCAAGTTGGAATGCTGTGTCAGATCACTATAGACATCACAACAATCAACTTCTCAAAGTGGTTGCTTAAACTACTCTCCAGTTACCTTGTACTGTTTATCAATGTGCACTCCATTGGCATTTTTGTCTGTTTTTCCTTCTTTCTTTTTCCCAAAGTAAGAGTTAGTAGCAATACAACAACACAGGGATCATACTAGCTGTCGAAACCAATAACAAATGTGCAAAGCGGCTGGTAGAACTGATTTCCCAACAGTACCTAGAGAGACACGCCGCATGCATAAATAGTCCGCTAAAAATTATAACGTGTCGCATCATTCCTTGTCGTGGGACGTGAAACCACGTGCATAAATGAGGCTTAAGATGTGTTGCCTACAGAAGTACTGCTTTAATACGGCCGAAAGCTGAATTATTCCAATGTAGTTTTCCCTTTCCAGCGTTTACTTCAGAACCATAGTGGGAAGTCTGTATATCAACATTAAATATTTAACTACTGCATCGAGCGCTTTCGTTCACAGCATCAGCTTTAGGCTCATAAGAAGGACTTTTACAGCTCTTTGGAGTTTAAATTTTTAATGCTCCCTTAATGTTAAGTGATACAAAAATCACACTTTCATTTAGAAGATTTGGCTGCGATTTTATGAGCTGAGCGTGTATGGACTATAAGGACTTTCTGGTACCAGCCGCTTAGCGATAGCAATTTTAATAGGATAAGTTTTATAGTTCCGTTTTATATAAATAAGAGGTCGTGCAAATAATCATTAAATTGTTGGAAATTTTGTTTAAATTCATTCAGTGATATTAGTTACTAATCTATGCAACATTTATTGCATTTTTGTTTTAAACAACTGCATCATTGAGAATGATTCCTAAACACAGTAGCTTGCCAAAGTCGTTTAAAACCATTTTTCTTAAGTAAGCAGCTTCTTCAGACAGTTCTATAACTTGAGACTGTAGCAGCTTCTTGTCTAAGCCCTCTAAAATCATAACAACAGGCTAAATAGAGGCATCAAGGTACTGACTGCACTTGTTTAATCAATAGCAACAAGAAAGTAAATTGGACATGGCTTTATTGTACAACGATTGCAGATGACAATATACAATATAAGCAAATTATATGTGTGATTTGTGAAGCAAAAATAGGTCACGATTAAAATATTATCCTTCAATAAAACTGTTTCAAGTAGCGATAATTTAAACTAAAGTGTTATAAGCTTGGATAGTGATATAGACCTTGGACGAACCTTTGTTGTGCTTGGCCGTTGCTCAGGATCTCGAATCTCATTTACGACATATTCCGCGATTGTTTGGCGAAGATTTAAGTAAAACGAATCATGTGCCGGTTAGTGATATCACTGTGTGTCATTAAACTATTTAAGGCAGTTTCGGATATAATCTCAATTTGGAAGAGCTGCTTTTTCAAGAAAGATTTTAAATTTAAAATACTATAGATTTCGGCGAATTAAAAATACTGCATCAGGGACTGTTTATTTTAATCTGAGTAAGTTTATTTCACAGTTCACTACATAACAGGTCAAAATAAGTTGTTTCCCAATCAACATGGAAAATGCACCTATTATTGCAACAATAACATAGCCACGAAAACCAGGTGAAAGTATCAGATACAACAGTTTCACAGTGAAAAAATTATAAGGACTTTATAATGCGCGAGTGCTGATCCTTTTTCGGAAATTTCATGCTCGTTAACGAATGTTCTTGCTAATGGTTTTAATGGAAGCAAGCATGAGTTGGAAGGCTCAGTTAAATGATACCATGTCCAAGAAAAATTATTTGCTAATTCCATATTCTTTTTTACTTTCTCTATTGGTAAGTAGGGGAATTATTGCATTCCACCCAAAAATTCGATGTCGAGATTTCACCGGAAATATATGTTTTGAGACTCCCTAAATACAAAAAAGGCATTTTTAGAAAAAATATCCTTGTGTGTGTCTGTCAGTCTGTGTGTTGCGCTATCAACTGCTGTATGCTATTGATAGCATAACTCAAAAACGGAAAGTCGGTTAAAAACCAAAGTTGGTATTTAAGTTTGGTGTCTTTCAAGGATGCGACACGAAGATTTTGAAGAAAATAGCCCCACCCAAAACTGCTCTTTACATGAAACTTTTTTCGAAAATTTTGATTTTTTTAAAATGGTTCTAACGATTTTGATTAAAATACCATAATATGTTTAGATATTTGTATGATAAATGAAATGTATACTTTGAATTTTCTGGCTGTAGCCTATGTAGTCCTGTTTACTCTGGATGACTTTTGAAAACTCGTAAACCATTGGAGATGGACAAAATCTTACTCTAGAAAAAATGTAGATCTTGCTAATTTATGTCTAAATACATTTCTTTGTATAGTGAACCATTTCTGAGATATTCCTTGTTATTTGGGTCAGTTTCGGAAAACTTAAAACTTTTGTGAAATGGAACATCGTTGTTCATTGTTTTATATGTTAAGCGTGCAAAGAAAACGGGATCTCAAGGCTTTAAAAATCTGACTATCATTCAAAGCCTACTGTATTCTAATATTCTGCTAGCACCTACAAGGAAATAAGCACTAAGATAAGTTGTACAAATGTTTATCTCAACTAACACAAAGAAGATGTAAGAATAGGAGTTTGTATGAATAGTTAGTACAAGAGCAGATAAAGTCATGTGAGTGTAACACATCAGATTTTTATTTTTAATAATTGTGTAATGTCTGAAGTAGCAATCATTTAGATTGGGAGATTATAGATCTTGCATTGCTTCTTTTATAATTTGAACTAGTGTATTACTATATTTTATATTTTAAAGTATGTAGCAAAAGTAAAAAGGAGAATTCATGAAAATAGGCTTCCTGGATCACTCGAAGCAGATATTACAGGACTAAGAACAAGAAATGTAGCAGAAGGGAAAAATTCAGTCATCAGCTTGTAAGTATCATTCATTAAAATTATCAATTAAGTGTAACCGTATATTGTCTAAAAGCTACTCGCGTGAAAATCAGTGTTACTGTGAACCTGCTGTAACAAATGTAATAGATGTCTATTTCGCCTCAGCGTATTTAAATAGCTTTGGAATCACATTGGTATTATACGCATGATTTCGGAACGAGTTCTCATTTTAGTGTTCTAAAATTTCTTGTAAAATAAACCTCTATTCTCTTCAGTTTAAACCTGTATATACTGTTACTTCCACAAATAATTATGGATGAAACTTTGTCGAAATGAAACTCAAATATGAATATCCAAGAATGTTCTTCCCAAGCTGAAGAGTATCAGTAATGGTGATATCGACACCATAGAAGTCGCGCGAATTATAACAGGGTGTTTAATGACTACATATCGATAGCTCCCGTACTTGCGGAAACATCGCACAAACTAAGTAACGGCAGCAAAGGCGTGGCACTGTCTGACCTCCGGATGAAGGAAGAATGTGCTACATAGATATTTTCTAACGCCAAAAATAACGCTTAGGCAGCTTAGTATCATACACAATACACGTGTTGTCAAATGCTTAATAGCTATGAGGCATTTACGTGCAACTACATATTGGATGTGGCAGCATAGGTGATTTACATACTCATATACATTTCGTAGCAAACAAATCGACTCGGTGACCAGATTAATAGTTCAAGTGCCTTCTTATACCTCAGTTCCCTCTCGCCGTCTTCTGGTGGTCAGGCAGTACTAAGTAGGTCGGCTCTTCTGATTGTGCATGCAGTTTCTCTCAAACAATAGGTAATTGTGGTACGCTAATGATAAGTTAAACGAATATATTCTGCATTGCAGTGAAGATTATAATAATTGGTATAATAAAACCAATGCTAGGAATAATAACATAAGCTGGCCAAAATAGAATTATTCTTAAAGATAGTAATATTGGAGGCAAAGGACGAAAGGAAAGATAACGCAAGGGTTGTCTCCGTTGAAGTTTGGCCAAGGGAACACAAAGGTTCTGTAGAAGGGGTGGCAGTAACTTCGCCTAAAGGGGCACGTTTACAGTAAGTTGTCGAAAACCCACCATACCGAGATGCAGTTCAATGTTGTTATACTTATAGGCACATAGAAGATGTAAAAATTGACCAATGGAAAATTTAACATCAATTCCGTGATAAAGTAAGAGACGACAGGATAAATTTAAGTTATAAGTAAAATTCTGTAAGGGACTTGTCATTAGGAAGCCAGCAAAGACACCTGCGGTTAAAATGTAGGCCAAATACTGGTGGTTAGTAGGTTGGGAAATACACTGGGATAGGAGTAGTTCATAAACACGCTTGTAGTTAGAAAGATGAAAAGTTTGCGTGGATAATGAGTCACAGTGAATGATCAATTTTCATATAATATACATTCTTTACCTGTGGCATAACACTCCTTCATCTAGATCAGTCCTTAAAACTCTGTACGTTTTAACTAAGCAATAACTGTGTAGAATATTTTTGAGAATATAAGACAAGAAGCATACCCTCGAACACTGGAGGATATGTCACATGGCTAAGATATTGCGATCGAAGCAATAAGAAGATATACAGATCATTTAAGATATGCAGTAGTTGAACAATTTATATGAGACATAAATGTAAATTGTCACCCACCGTTCTGTACTTTATGAACAAACTAGAGCATAACATCTGAGACCATGGGTTCAAACTGGTGAAAGATGATGGATCTTGCGAGCATAAAGATCCTTTGTATGACTTTCTTACGGTCACAAAAATGTTGGTCCTTTATATAACATATTTCACGTTGAGAAAAAAGTGTTCCTGAGCAAAATTATTGGCCAATTCACGCCTAAAATGTTCGGTCTTTACCCTAGAGATTCTAGAAGGCGCTGAAATAATCGCTCATTACTGCTGGTTTTGTTTGGCACATGAGACATTAGTATACTATTCGCTGGTGGCACTTCTCGTTGGACAATAACAGGCTTCCAATTATTATTCTTTGTTATTGATGGTAATAGACTATCGATCCACATTCACTCAACCCTATGTAGTAAAATAAAACAAGCACAATGTGAAAAACAATAACTTGAAAGTTACAGTTGATATTAATAGAGGTTAGGAAGGGAATGCATTCATTGACACTTTTTTTCAAATTGGAAAAGAAAAAAATCAGATAGTAGGTAGCAACAAACCTAATCTAAATTTGAATGAGCACTAGGTTCTGAAATGCTTTTAAACATAAGAAACGACTGATATCTTTGAAAGTCACAAAATAATGAAGCACATTGGTTTCGTCAACCCTTCCCTTTTTGAAATATAAGCTGCTTTATAATTTCTGAATTTCAATGGGAATTCTATAATAATAGCTTTAGAACAAGAATAAAGTTTCTGAATACGTGAGACGATTCTCGTGCGACCCCTGTCACCAGCAATTTCTTCCATAATAAGGATATTATTGCTGCAGACTGAAATCTAAAGATAGCAGGAAACTTGGTCTCCAATCAAGCTGTCCTCGCAAAAGCCCCAATCGATATCAACTGGAACAAATGGAAGTCTGATTGGGTAGTGGCTCACCCTGATTGATTCATTTTGGTAGGTACATTCCTTCAGTGACCTCGCACTACCAGCTTTAGAAACACTCTTAAAGCCATACTTCTTGTGTGAAATATATTGTGTGCCTGAGGCAACATTAGAGGCGATCGCAAGAATTTAACCAAGCCTTCATTAACTACACTGAACATAAGTTCTTGTAAACCTTTAAAACCACTTAATTATTACATAGTTTTCAGCTAACAATTGGTTAACAACCCTATAAAAAATTTTATTCTCTGAGGTTGGGATGTAACTTCAAAAATCTGATGTGTTGCACTCACGTGACTTTCTCTACTCTTGTACTAAACATTCTCACAAACTCTTATTCTTATATCTTCTTCGTGTAAATTGAGACACATATTTACAGAAATTATTTTATTGCTTATTTTCTTGCACGTGTAACGGAAATATGGGAATACAGCAGGCATTGAGCGATAGTCAAATCCTTTAAAGCCTTCAAATTCCGTTCTCCTTGCACTGTTAACATATAAAAATTGAATAGCGATGTTACGTTTGACAGAAGCTTAAGTTCTACAAAACTTACACAAATAAAGGGGAATATCTCCAAATGGTTCACTCTAAAAAAAATTTGTTCAGACATTGTGTTTTAGCAAGATCTACACTTTTTGTATAGTAAGATTTTGTCTATCTCTTACGGTTTACGAATTATGCCAATGTCATCCAGAGTAACCAGGACTTCAAGGGCTATAGCCAGAAAATTCAAGATATACATTCCATTATCAAAATATCTCATACATATGGAATTTGAAGCAAAATCGTTGCAGCCATTTTCAAGGAAATCAAAATTTTCAAAAAAATTTCCACGTAAAGGGTAGTTTAGATTTCTTCAAAATCTTCGTATCGCATCTTTGAAAGACATTTAACTTAAATACCAACTTTGGTTTTTAACCGACTTTTCCTTTTTGAGTTATGCTGTCCACAGACAGACGGACAGACAGACAGACAGACACACACACACAAACACACACACAAACACACACACAAAAACACACACACAAAAACACACGGCCATTTTCTAAAAATGCCTTTTTTTAATTCAGGGGTCTTAAAACATATTATCTCGACATCGAATTTTTGGGTGGAATGCAAAACTTCCTCTGGCTACCAGTAGAGAAAGTAAAAATAGGACGTGCTAAATAGAAAATATAAAACAAAGCATGTATTATGCACAAAGCTTTCATGACCATACATTAAAAACAAATAAACATGTTAAAGCTAAAGCTATCTTATTATCTGAGGATAAGCCCCGTTATTCATACAATTGCACATTAAGTAAGCTGTGTTACACCAAGTACACACAGAAAGCCTTTTTTCTTAGAACCAATAATAAACAATAAGATATTGTGACATTTTTACTTAGACTCACAACCGTAGGTTTCCAAAACCCTGCGTGTCTTGAATCCACCACCACTAGGAACATATCCTATGCACTTACACCGCCTATCCATTCAATTTATTTTGAATCAACGATTTCCTAAGTCCCATATTGGAATGCGATAGTAAACAGTACAAATTTATTTTAGCATGGGAACGTATTCCTCTATAGTTTAGCGCAAAGAACTAATAAATGGTGGAAGTGCACTAAAACTTGAACAAGTTGCCTTATATTGTTGATCAGCAGTACATCCATTAACCCTAGCATTACCAAGGGCTCCAAGAGGGTACTTTATGCCCACTTTCTGCCCACTTTCTGTAAGTTTTACTTTCTCTACTGGTAAGTAGGGGAAGTAGGTATTGTATTCCACCCAAAAATTCGATGTCGAGATTTCACCGAAAATACACGTTTTGAGGCCCCCTGAATCCAAAAAAGCATTTTTAGAAAAAGATCCGTGTGTGTGTCTGTGTGTCAGTCTGTGTGTCAGTCTGTCAGTCTGTCAGTCTGTCAGTCAGTCTGTCAGTCTGTCAGTCTGTGGACAGCATAACTCAAAAACGAAAAGTCGATTAAAAACCAAAGTTGGTATTTAGGTTTATTGTCTTTCAAGGATGTGACACGAAGATTTTGAAGAAAATAGCCCCACCCTAAACTACCCTTTACATGGAAGATTTTTCGAAAAGTTTGATTTTCTTGAAAATGGCTCCAACGATTTTGATTAAAATGCCATATGTTTGAGATAGTTTGATGACAAATGAAATGTATATCTTGAATTTTCTGGCTATTGCCCCTGTAGTCGTATTTATTCTGGATGAATTTTCCATAACTGGTAAACCGTTAGGGATAGACGAAATCATACTATACAAAAAATGTAGATCTTGCTAAAATACACAATTTATGCCTCAATAAATTTTCTTGTAGGGTGAACCATTTCGGAGATATTCCTTGTTATGCGTGTGAGTTTCGGAAAACTTAGAACTTTCGTGAAATGGGTCATCGCTGTTCATCTTTTTATATGTTAAGTGTGCAAAGACAACAGAATCTCAAACATTTGACTATCGCACAAAGCCTACTGTATTCTAACATTCCCCTTGCACCTACAAGGAAATAAGTAATAAGATAATTTGTACAAATGTTTATCTCAACTAACAAGAAAGAAGATATAGGAATAAGAGTTTGTAAGAATGGTTAGTTCAAGAGTAGAGAAAGTCATGTGAGTGCAACACATCAGATTTTTTAAATTCTGGCTTTTATTATTTTTATTAAAGATATACAGTTAATAGTTATTGTCAATGGCTGTTTCTATTACTGAATTGCGCAATTGTTTCAAAGTTGTCATTGTTAGCCTTTCTGAGAAAGAATGAAAAGCCAAGGTGGTCCGAAAGTGGATCGGTATAATGTGATACATGTAAAAAAGCAAAAAAGGTGTAACTGAACAGTGTTAAACATTGCTTTTATAAACATGACAAGATATAGTACTCAATTTTAAAATAAATTTATTTTAAAAATTCCTCAGACATTTTGTTACCAGTGGTGGTCACGAAGTATCCTGCTTATTTTTTTACCAAGCTAAATTGCCCCCTTTCTATATGGTCCAACTTATTCACATATAAATGGGCCTTTTTGTCTTGTCAGTCACGGTGAGGGTTTCAGCACGTCAGCCCATGGCTTAATGTATGTCAGACCCCGGGAGGAAGTGTCATATGAAAGTACCCTACAGGCGGACAAAGCGCAACACAGGCAAAGTGAGTGATCCGCGAAAAAAACCTGAAAAACCACAAGGTCTGGAAGGTCGGTCGTTGGAATCGAACCCGAGACCTCCCGAATGAAGGCCACAGACGTTACCACCCGAGCCATCCCGCTTGATTATGAATGTGCCTAAATAGCTTCATTTGCTCAGCAGTGAAGATTTCACTGGAATTGACCTGTGCTCTCCGTATTAATTTCTGTAGGAAAGGCATATTATGCTCTAGAAGAAAGTTTCCAAATGGACCAGGCTTCAGTTTTTCTATAAACTAAGTCCTTTATACCGCACTGAGAGAGCCCCTAAGGAAGCAAGGGAGTTCTTCGTATGGTTTCAACCTGTTTTCACATTACTACCTGCTGCCTACAAGGACGAAAGAAGGAAGAGCAAACTTGACTACTCAAACAATTGCGTAAAATATTCAGCTCCAAGGGGAGAAAAGAAGACAGAAGGAACGAAAGAAAGGAAAGAGACAAACCAACAGAAGGGAGAAACCCAAATAAAACGGAAATATGCGACGTAAGCTTTCCTTCAGACAATCCTCTTCGGTGTACTTGCACTCTCCCTGAACTCCTATCCACGAACAGCCCCAGTTTACGCTGCAGGAAATCCCTCCACTGTTCCGGTTCTTTCGGCCCCCCTCTAGCAGGGGAAAAGGACAGTTTAATCGAATTCCTATGTGACTGATAGCTTGTCATATTGGTATTCAGCTTTCAAAATGAGATTTGGAGTACTCTATTGGAACAAACCAACAAAACGTTTTAATTTTCATACACTTTCAGCTTGCTATTGAAGTAAATGTGTATACAATGGAGCTGTTTCCATTTCTATGCCGTGTAATTCCAGGATACACAATGCCCTTTCAAATGCCTCCATGTAATGCATTTATTCCAGTGGTTCAAATGTTTAATTAGTACTGAAGTTTAATTTCTCTTCCAGCATTAGTGAACTGAATATATTTTATTTGTAAAATATATGTTTTTGATCATCCTAAGCTGATAAACGTTGTTTACAGCTAAAACGAGTATGTGAGGCCATTTTTTGTAGAACCAGGTTATCTCATATTTTGAAGGTCAATTTGTAATCACCGCAACTGCAAAATTGCAGTGGAAAGGTAAGCCATTAATAGTTACCTAATATTGCAGAATACCAAGCTGTGTGACGAACATCGGAGTTCTAAAGGAAATAAGCAACCTAATATTTTATAGCTATAATAAAACTCTAAGCTTCACTTTTCTGACAATCGCCTATATTGTGTATAAAATATACAACAACGCATAGGCTACGACATTCTAGCTAACAAATTACGGCAGTGGTTGAATAGGCTTAAGAGAGAGAGAGAGAGAGAGAGAGAGAGAGAGAGAGAAGAAGAAGAAGAAGAAGAAGAAGAAGAAGAAGCAGAAGAAGAAGAAGAAGAAAAGAAACAGCGTAACAGCCATAACCAGGCCAACGCCTTCCACCCGTCCGCTGCGTCCCCCTCCTCTGCACTCTGCAGGTGTCATGAGTGGGGCACAAAACTGGAAGGTGGGACGTGGTCAACACCCCGGACCCTCCCCGACGATTATGCGGGGCTGCTACCTCTTAATCAAGCATCAAAATTGGCCCCTCAAGGATCTAACGAGGATGAGTGTCCCCGAACCAGGTCTCCCAGTGGAAAAAAATCCCCACGCCGGTACCAGTAATCGAACCTGGGTCTCCTCTTGGCAGGCAGCAGCTAAGGATACGAAACGGATCGGCTCAGTAATGACTAAAACAATAAAAATCATGATTAAGCTGTGCTAAAATACATAGGATAGCATAAATTATATATTAGGCAATCTGAGTTTCTATATAGTGAAATTAATTTTATTCTGAAACAAACAATCTCATTTTTAAAATGTGTGGGTGCATTTGTTTGTGTTTGGGTTGTTACATTTTTAAACAAGAAAAACCAAATCGATTGGTAAATCTTCGTATCTAAGTTATTAAAGTCTCAATTGGAAACGGCTTAATGGCTTGTAAATTATATGATTCGAAAAGAGGATTACAACTGGGAGCAAAACAAAACATTGGAATACTTCTCTTATTCATTTGTTCAAATATTACTTAGAATGCGTTCATAAGCAGAGTAATTCTCGCATTTTTTATTATTTATCAAAATCGACAGGATGAGTGTTTAAGAAGTTAAACGAAATGTTTATTATTATTCGTGTACTAAGCCGCTTAAAACGAGAAACTCTACAATTCCAATACATTTAAAATATGTAAATGGAATGCTAGATTTTTTTTATATTCGCACCCCTGTATAACTATTTTCATGGCCTTGATTTGGCATGTAGATCACGCAAAGAGAGGGGGGGAGAGCTGGAGAGATAGCTAAAGAGGATAAGCAAATCAGAAAATCAGATAAGAGAAAAGGGGGCCAAACTGGGTAAAGTAGAAAATTATGGATGGAAGAAAAGGACAGAGGAGCAGTAGATACTCAGTAGTATCTCCCCAACTGACGCAATAACGCGGGCACAGCTGCGGATTGTCCTAGTTGAAAACACAACCAATGTCAACCTTTTTAATGAAATAACATAGTATTCTATGATCATCTAAGAAAAAATGTATTTTTGAAAATAGTTATTTCTGGAATTTCCTTTATCCCCAATAGGCAAATTCCAGAAACACCTTAGCTCTAAGGGTACCGGGCTCGTTTGAACTTCACTTTACTTTTATTCACCATGTATGCAGACATAAAGGGATACCACAAAATCAGTTAATACATGTCATAAGTATAGTTACAATCAATCCACTTTATGCTGATTTATTATAAAACACATTAGTATTGAATGTTTTGATACATGTTCATAATCATAACATATATTCATACGAAAAAGTTTTACCACTTTATATTACATTCAGCAGTATTAGAAAACCTCAGTTGTTTTATAAACATTTCCTTGCATGAACACATGCGTGAAGCAAAAAATATAAATAATGAAAATGCCAGCAGCCAACTAATTTACGCTTTAGTGCGTGCAAATAACATATTATATTACAGGGAACATATATTTCTCACTCGAAGTTTATAGTTGTTATAAATTATGAAAATAATTATACCTATACATGGTGTCCCAAAAACACCGACAACGCTTAGTACGCTGTGCGGGATGACAAAATGGTTTATTTTCAAGAAGGAACAACGGTCCGGAAACGCACGGTGGATGCTGTAGTGCATCGAAGTGTGAGATGGGTGTGGTTCACATTTGGTCAATAAACCCAACATGAGTAGCACATCCAGTTGTCTACATTACAATCGGGCTTCGAACTGTGTACCTCCTTCGTCATTGCAGTGCACATATCGGCGGTGCTGGGCTTCATACGCATGACCCAATGCGTGTGTTTGTCTTTGAAGGTTTTCAATCGTTCTGTGGACTCGAGCAATAAGATCCTCCGCTGACATTACAGGAGTGCCATGTACCATACTCTTCATGCAACTCCACAGAAAATAGTGTGCTGCCCATCGATTTGGATATGCGACGTTGAGGTGATTCCGCACATTTACATCAAAGTGTGCTGGAGCACATGTTGGCCATTTCGCAGTTCGTCACTACTGTTAAAATGTTACTGTAAACGGTTACTATACAGAACACAAGTAACGCAGTAGGATGCACACTAGGACTCTATGAAGGAATGTAAAACATCGTAGGAATGTTATTAGACCTAGATCATTCATCCCAGTACACAGATGGCTAAAGTATTGCATTCCTTCCGTATTATACCATAACGAATCTTTAACAAACTCTCACAACCGTTCGTTTTCAAACTTCGAAGCTCTCCAACGCCCAAACCTGCATTTCCGGATAGGGGTTCCTTCTTGAAAGCCTGCACAGCTTGTCATCCTGCACAACATATTAAGCATTGTCGCCTTATTTCTTTTTATAGGGGGACATCTTATACATGTATGTACATAGGGATTTAGTGGATCCGGTTTGTTTTGTTTGTTTGTAAGTCCTCAGCATATCATAAAGCTATCTTTTGGCCACACGTTTGCTGTACTTCCTTGTTAAAATATCAATTTTAACCACATCTCCAGATATTCCACTAAATTGTTTAATGCAATTCTGTTTGAAACGAAATTAAATGTGGTGCTGTTTATATGCAATCATTTTATATCATATTTGTTACATTTATCACATGTTAATTATTTATTTTGCCTAGCATGTGAAAATAAAAAGTATTGTCAAACTCTCCCCAATGCAGAGTGCAGCTTAGAATGTGTTGCATGTTTATTTTGAACGAACTCAGGTTTATTTCTGATTACTGGACGATTATTCTTTGTCGTATTTCAGTGCATGTCCTAGATGGGGTGATATTTCTTTTATTTATACTTCCTTCCTCTTAAGCAAGATCACATTAGCTTCCTCTATTCGTAGGTTTGCCGGAGAATGATATGGCAGATTTAGCAGCAAAGACGGCAACTACAGAACCCAGTATTACCATCTCACGTGTTACTTCGGAAGACTTTAGGCTTGAAGTGCAGAGAGCGGTGCTGTCGTCCTGGCACGAGTGGTCAGCTCTCCGCGGTAATAAGCTTAGAGAAGTGAAAGAACTTCCGATAAACTGGGTAACTTCCTATCGCACATCTCGTCGCGAGGAGGTTAGTTTGGCTCGATTAAGAATAGGCCACTGCAATTTTTCGCATGGTTACCTATTTAAAAGGGACCCTGCGCCTCTATGTCCGCTTTGTGACAACCATTTGTCGGTTCGCCACGTGTTGCTAGTGTTGCTCTCTAGCGCACCTTCGGGATTCTCTGCAGCTGCCTGCCAGACTTGCAGAGGTCCTAGCGGACGACAAAACAGCGGTTGATAGAGTTTTTAATTTTTTAGCGGAGTGCAATATCAATTTGAGGATTTAAATTTTTTTTTGAATTATCTGTTTCTGCTTTTGGACGTATTTATCACCTTGTTTCATATCTGGCTATTGCCACTGCCTTTTGCCTTTGTAAACTTTTCTTGTTGCTAGTATTTTTATTTTTTGAGTGAAATTTATATCTGGCTATTGCCATGAATCTTTTAGGGGCGCTGATGACCTAGAAGTTGAGCGCCCTTAAACCAAATCCAAATCCAAATCCAACTTCCTCTATTCACTTATTTGAATTTATATATTATGCGTTTTCGTTATGTGGATTTAGCAGGACAGAGGATTAGAGAGCTTCAGTATGTTGGCATCTGCATATTTTCTTTGTTAAATCATAGCAACACTTTGTTTATTGGAATAAGCGAAATAACATTTAAATATATAAGTTTACATGCTCTTGCTTATAGATTTCCAAACATTTTTATTTTTTATAAGTATTTATAATTTTGGTAATTGCGTTCTGAATCCATGCAGCT
The DNA here is from genome assembly GCA_030765045.1 of Tenodera sinensis. NCBI lineage: Eukaryota > Metazoa > Arthropoda > Insecta > Mantodea > Mantidae > Tenodera > Tenodera sinensis. The sequence continues at coordinate 81,110,155 of CM060966.1, forward strand.
TACCGGTATTACTTGTGCAGTGGTGTTTCAGTGTGCTATTTTCTTCATTTTAGTACGCTTTCTACAAGCGTGTCCCTTTGGTGCCTTGCGCACGGCTTTGCTATACATTTTAAGAAATGTCGTATACATGTTAGAGATTTTCCACTAAATATTTTCAATCGTATAAAGCAATCGTACTAGTCATTCCTGTTATTTGAGTATGTACATTTTCATGGATCAGTTAATATATCCTTGCTCAAAGAGAAAATAAGGAAGAACACAGGAATGTAACACAGAATATGCTTTCATAAATTATTATTCAAACATTCTGTTTACCCTTTTATTTTACCTTTACTTTAAATTTTGCTCTCAATGTGTAATTTAAAAGTATTCCTATATATCGTATTACTTGGAAACATTGTTAGTTGCCGGACCGCCCCATGGCAGCACCGGTTCGGGCGAGGACGCACGTCCCCGCTGCCAAAGTTAATGGTAAACGACCGGCAAGTCTTGGGCACGGAGCATTAACTACTGTACTTATATTTAGCTTACCTGCATTACAACACATGATGAAGTCGATTGCCTTAAAAAAACACATTTCCAATAGGTCCAAAAACAATTCTGGTTTGCTCGCCAAAGTTCATGCTGGCGAATGCCTGTATTTTTCTCGTAATGTTGTGCTTTAATTCTTGTAACATGTGCGAATTTGATGCGTACACTTTAGTACTTAATTTCCGCATAAAAAGAAATCGCGTGGACATATCTCATGTGTCAAGGTGGCTACAATCCTCGAGTAATTACTCTGTCACCATGCACACTTGGCGATTCATGCATAGAATTTACAGCTGAATCCTGCTGAAACCAGCCACACAATATTTTATTTCTTGTTAGTTGAAGAAGAAAATTATTTAAAATATAATTTACATGAACGTGTGAATCAGCCTTTTTGTGTAAAATATGGGGCCGATAATTCTGCGCACACTCACTGTGCACCAAAACCCCAACTTCTTTAGTATCGTGCTAAACTTTATGAATAATGTGGGGAATTTTGCTAAAACAGAATTGTTTTCTGGTATATGGGGAATGTGTTCACGCTGAAAATCATTTGTTATTATGCAGGTAAACCTAATGTAAGTTAACACAGTGGTTAGTGATCCGAACCAATGACTTGCCAATCATTTACGTATGTGTAACTCTGGTAGAGGGCGCGCAGTAACATAAGCAGCCACGAAATTTCAGTGTATCCTGTTTCCTAATGAGAGATACCACGTGATCCCAAATAAGAGACGGCAGCTGATATTGCAGATGAGTGTTATATTCTGAGGACGAGTGAGGGGAAAAGTGGGCTCGATGTGTGACATGCAATCGAAGGGCACATGAAGAGTGCGGCGATTATGTTCTAAGAACAGTTGCTGAGTTCCTATTGTTTGGTGCGAGAATTATTCATTTGTTGTAAAATAACACTTTTGAACAATGTTTTTGTTCTTTCACTACGAATTCATCATCCATTAGTGCCGTTTTTGTGTTCATCGATAAAAATAAGAAAACTGATGATAGGATCTTTGATTTTGACCCTCGTTTTTCTTATCCTCGTTTCAAAGTGATTTATGCAAATAACAGATAGTTATCAATTATGAAAATATTTATTTTTAGGAATGCAAAGCACCATCCACGCATAAAAGTATCTGCACAGGTACATCTGATTGCCGCATTTGAAAAAGTATCTCTTATTTGCGTGCTTTATTTTACACCATTATACGTTATTTTACATTTTATGACAACTGCAAATGCGCGATGCATTATAACATGATGTCTAAATTGAGAAGGTATTAATCTAGTAGAGATCCCATATTACAATTTTATAAAAGTATGGTAGTGCCCATTATATCTTATGGAGCCTTTAATATAGGTAAATGACAAAAAAATAATTGAAACAGCTGAAGTTAAATTTTTGAGGTACGTATTTGGCTGCAGTTTTAAAGATTACTACATAAACGTGAAGCAATATGAGAGCAACTAAAATACTTAGGCCAATCATCAGATTTTTGTATAGTATTGGTCTATCTCTAACGGTTTACTAGTTATGCAAAAGTCGTCCAGAGTAAATACGAGTACAGGGGCTATAGCGGGAAAATTCAAGATATACATTTCATTTGTCATAAAAATATCTCAAACATATGACATTTCAATGAAAATCGTTAGAGCCATTTTCAAGATAATCAAAATTTTCGAAACATTTTCGATGTAAAGGGTAGTTTAGGGTGGGGCTATTTTCTTCAAAATCTTCGTGTCGCATCACTGAAAGACATTAAACTTAAATACCAACTTTCGTTTCTAACCGACTTTTCGTTTTTGAGTTATGCTGTCCACAGACTGACACACATACACACAGACAGTCACACACACGGACCCTTTTCTAAAAATGCTTTTTTTTGGATTCAGGGGGCCTCAAAACATATATTTCCGGTGAAATCTCGACATCGAATTTTTGGGTGGAATGCAATACTTCCCCTACTTACCAGTAGAGTAAAAATGTAGATCTTGCTAAAATACACAATTTATGTCTCAATAAATTTTCTTGTAGGGTGAACCATTTCGGAGATATTCCTTATGTGTGTGAGTTTCGGAAAACTTAGAACTTTCGTGAAATGGAACATCGTTGTTCATTTTTATATATATTAAGTGTGCAAAGACAACAGAATCTCAAACATTTGACTATCGCACAAAGCCTACTTATATTCTAACATTTCCTTTGCACCTACAAGGAAATAAGCAATAAGATAATTTGTACAAATATTTATCTCAACTAACAAGAAAGAAGATATAGGAATAAGAGTTTGTAAGAATGGTTAGCACAAGAGTAGAGAAAGTCATGTGAGTGCAACACATCAGATTTTTTCTGATAGTGAAGCGAAATCCTAAAGGTAAATGATACATAGTCAAGAGCCTTTGTTAGGCTTGTTATAGCCATTGTATTGTTACTAAGAAGCAACTGTCTAATGTGAATACTCCATTGGTGAAAAGCTGGGCTTTATTTACATTGTTGTCGTTAGGTTCTTTTCTGGAGTGAAGTTTTGTACGACTGTACATGAAAGAGACTTTCTTCGTAACAGTCAGGCGCATACAGTTTTCCTATTGTTGATTCTTTTGATGTTTCAAAATTTATTTCGTATGAAAATTTCTGGCTGTGAACTTCTGAATCTATACAAATGAATATCACACGAAAGAAAAGTTTTGCATGAATTTGCAAAATATTCGGAATTCTCAAACTAGGATATATGGGGAGGAAGCTGCTGTAGCCAAAAGAACTTGTGAGGAGATGTTCGTGAAGTGACATTCTATATCTATGTAGTACCCGCTAAATGCTGCAAGACTTGAGATCACTGGTCTGCATTTACTGATTTGTCACAGTTATAACAATAGAATTCTTCACTTGTAGCCCAGTAAATTCAGCAATATATTGTTCCAAACGGGAGCAAACAATTGACTCTATTTTCTGCATTATAACACTTCCTTTAAGACACCGTATTGTATAAACACTCTGCTTTAAACAAGACCAGAGGAATGACTGAATACGTATGTACCTTACGTCAGCTGTACACATCATAAACAGCACATTCCTCTTACGGATAGTGAAGTAGCAAGTTTGGTGGTGCTCACTCACTATGCAACACGTTTACCAATGAAGTTCAATTAATTTGCATTTCATAATATGATAATTCACGAGATTTTTTGTTAAATTTGAAAATTATAACAAAGAAAGGTAATAAATTATTTGATTTTAGCAAAATTATTTAAATATTTATTTACATACAAAAATATGTACTTTTATGTGAAATAAAATTTTGTACATGTTTCAAGTATTCTGTTTTGGGACTATCTGTCGTAACTTAAGCCAAAGATACTTATGACGAAATCCACAAAACAGTGCACTCCAACCTTCGTAAAATATTCAGTTACTAATAAAAGCTGTGGTTTAGAAACTTGTAATAAATATACGACAAGAAATAGAAAAAAGCGTTGTTTTGGTAACCGTTTATCTAAGATTAACAAACTGAAGATAACACCAACGTTAGGAACCTCTTGAATAAATAAATGGTCTTCGTTCAGAGATTTTGTTTTCCTTCACTACCAACAGATATAGTTTAGAATATAAAGTTGAGTATTTTGCTGAATCCTGTAACATATTCCACGTACACTCCTTGATATCCTTTTCTATTTTCCATTCGCAAGAATAAAATATAAAAGCACTAAAAACTGAAAGGAGAAACGAGTGCAGAGAATAAAGTTTAACTTCTACTGCAATGAAGTTCTCTTTTTCCTCAGCTTCCGAAAGATGTTTTTCGGCGTACGAAAGGCATTCGTTGATAAACCCTGGTATTTAGGACAAAAAGCAAAGAGAAGAATAGGAAGGGGGTACGACAAGTTGTGACGCACGAGAACAAAAGGGGCGCTGCTCCACAAAGTGCGTGAAACTCATTAAAAACTGAATGTATGTGGGCGGGGGAGCAAAAACGTTTTCTGAACGTTCCATTTCATATTTTGGTTTGTGCTTCTGCTCGGAAAATACGACTAAGAATGGGGAGGTAGAAGGCCTTACTTTCCCAGTTCAGGCCTCACCCCATTTAGTACTAATCATCGAAATGACATTTCAGATTATAATTTTTTTATTCAGTTATTATTTCTAACAGGGCTTCCCCTTAATTCCCCTATTCTCTTCTTTCAGGTGCAGCTGTAATAACAAAAACAACCGCTTCGGGGCTCAAAATCAATCCCAACCTACTACATTTTTATGATTTTTACGCTTATCTTCCACACCACCCCGCCATCAATGCAAGCTTTTGAATTTGGAACATGAAATTGAATGTTTTTCACATTCAGTGTTTTTATTACCCTCTCTATTCTTTTCTCCATCACGGTTGCCCTTGCGCAGCCATCTCCATGGTACTAGCCATTTACTTTTTCCTCCGATCACACCCGTGCTTGGCATCGTCGATATTGCTGATGGAGGCTGAACCACGATCAGTGGGTAATTTCGGTTGAAAATCAAGTCCAGCTCTTGTGCATCAATTGGTTTGTGGCTGATGGTATAAATAAACCAAAGACCGGAAGGGAGTATAAATGGGGTTTCATTTATATTCTTGAAATGTGTTTAGCAAGTTCTTTCATTTCCATATTCAATTACTGAAACAAATTCTGTGCGATAATGTGGAGTGGGCAATACAATAAGGAGGGAGGGAGAGAGAGAGGAAAAGAGGGTGAGCAACAGAGAAAGATAAAGTGAGGAATTTTTAAGAATGCAAAATATAATCACTAATATTGAACACAATCCATCAACTTTACGCAATATGGTAGTTTATTTGGTTAGAACAGTAACACTAAGCCGAAGATTATGTTTCCAATCTTGTTTTGTCTACTACTACGTAAGCCGATGGCTTATTGCGTCAGACTCGGGGGAAGCATGGTAGAAAATACCGTACAAGTGGCCAGAAAGCACCACAGGCAGAACTGCTATGGTGGGTCCCTGACAGGTACAGCAGATCTTCAGCCCCACAGAGTTCCAGGTCGTCACAGACAGCCAGGTCCGACTGATCAATCACTCCACCTGGCGGGCAACCGGTCGACCACAGCGCCACCCCTCAACCGAACACTGTATCTCAGAGCGCAAACTTCACAGCAGCGCATTTTACCGGCGACCCCACTGACACTTGCAGGCGGGAAACACTGGATGAAGAGAGAATGAAATGAAAGGGCATTCGCCAGAGTTACCCTGGAAAAATTCCCAAAAACCCAAAGTCAGGAAGGTCGGCCGCGGGAATTTAATACAATGCCTCCCGAATGTGGGCCACAGACGCTAATGTCCTACCCCTCTCGCTCGGTTGGTTCAAATCTAGGGTGTGGCACAGAATTTCGTATTATTCAAACACTCCAAATCCAGTCTACACACAATATGAAATAATAATTATAGCGGACACAAATTTAAAGACGGGTGGTCGACACAATATCCAATCAGGATCTTACCACGCCTTGCGGCGTTGTACAATACATACGCTGTGAAGCTGATGATATTGCGCCCAAAAATGTATTTGTGCAACAGGAAAGAAAATAATCCAATTATGAAGTATTTAGCCATCAGCCACCATTAAATCCTGTGTCTGCCATAATTGTCATTTGTTGTTCTGGTAGTGACTATGAAGCTCAGGACTTAACGTAAACCGTAACTAAACATAACGCGAGTCGCACTTGCTGTATACGTTAATTAAATTTATTTCAGGACACTTTACGGCTTACCGGAATAAAATTTAATCGTAGAGGATTTTAATGTCATACCAGCAAGTTGCCACGGTAACTTAGTTGATTAGGGGAGTCGAAGTTCTGTTATTCAAATCCTGGCTGTGAAAATGAGTGTTTCACTCTAGATTTAATACTGGTTATATCTAGCCACCAACCTTGTATGTTAACTGCAAAGCGTTACATTCAGTTTAATTCGGGTTTCTTAAAATTTTGAAGTGCCTCAAAATGTAATATTGTGTGCATAACAGTTAAAATGAAATAAATATAAATATTGCATCCAAACTACCAGTTAACACTCGACATTTCGATAACTCGACAGCATCTCATTCCGCATAGGTCGAGTTATTAGGATTCCACTGTATTTCGTTGGACCACGGTACTGCATGGTAAACAATAATAACTTGTTATATTAAACCATTTGAATTATACAAAATATTCTTTAAAAGTCCTGACGTGATAACTCTTCTACAAACCATTCTTACAAAGTAGTCCCTTCCGTTGACCACCTTCGCAGCGCGCTTGCCTCTGGCACGAAGGACCCGCGTTCCACATTGCTGGCGTGAGGATATTTCCCCGCTGGAAGGTCTGGTCCGGGGTAAACTCAGCCTCACGATGCCACCAGGGACTCCATGCGGGCCGCCGGGAACGGCACTGGAGACAGTATACCTAGATCCCATCAAGCCCTTTGTGGCCTTATAAACAGATCAAGTATCAGTGAGGCTAGCCAGGAATCTACCTGGCTAACGCAACATGACAGTACAGGCAAAAGTAAATAAATAAAAATTAAATGAATAAAAAGCCCCTTCTGTTCAGCCAGGTATATTTTAAATTCACATTTGCGCATATGGTTGTACGGTACAGTACATAAAGTGACAATCAGACTTTTAAAGAGCATGTCGCTACGTGATAACATTGAAAGTTCATGCTATTTGCATTTCCATAAAAAATAAAAACGAACAGTGAGTTCCCATTTAAGAAGATTTCTAAAAACTCAAACCAATAACAAGAAATATCTCTGAAATGGCAAAGTCACAAAAACGATAAACACTTATAAACATTTTATTTACACAGTTGAGGACATCACAAGTTATTCCCATAAAGCTTAGAGCACTTATTAACATATGGAGGTTTTCTGGTAAAAAACCTGTTGTTGTATGGTTGGAAGACGCTGTACCTAAATTTCAGATTGGTTATCTATATTTAACTTTTCGTTTTGTAGCTATGCTCACACACATACACGCACGTACACACAAAATTGTTTCAGGACCTCAAAACATATATTTCCGATTATATCCCTGGGTTGAATTTTTGAAGTAGTAAACCATGTTTACTACTAAACGTATTAGAGAAAGTGCATATATATGCATATATATTCTACCTTGAACCTTCTGCAGCAATACAGATATTGAGATGTCCAAAATACTAACGGAGCAGAGGTTCGAAAGGATAGAAAGAGACTGAAAAATGCAATGCCACAGTTGGGATTTGAACCACGGACCTTTCGGTCTTCGTCCGGTTGCTCTAACACCATGACAACGTGCCGACGCTACATTAAATTCTACAACTCATTCGCATTTTTTCTTGTAAACCACCAGGAGATCTCAAATTCGTATGAGATAATATACACTAATGGCGAGTTGCAATGTTGTGAGTACTTAAGGCCCAGGCTTCTATTTTAAAAATCTATGAAGCCAATCGATGGAAAGTAATTTTGTTCCACACAATAGAGGCGTATTGGAAAGGGTAGCATGAGACTGAAAAATTCAGTGTGAAAGCCGGGATTTAAACCACAAATCCTTTCGGTCTACTTCCAGTTGCTCTAATCATTGAGTTACCATGGCAACGTGTCGACTTGAAATTAAATTCTCCAACTCACTCGCATTTTTTCAGGTAAACCACAAGGTTGAAATTGTTAAAATCTCGGCAGCAGCATCGAATTTGTCAATCTCATTCTACCCCTTCCAAACTTGTCTTAGACATGACTATTATGTGGAAGAACAATAATACTTCGCAAAGCAGAGATTGTCTATCCAAATGGCACATACTATGTGTAACAGTCATAAAAATTGCTGTCAACAATTCCACGACAGGCATATTATCTAACCAAAAATTAAGCTTGGAGATCCTCATTGGATATCTGTTCTTGGAAGGAACATTTCTGTATAGGACGAATAGCCTGAACAGTTAATCAGAATAAATACGCTAGTATCAGAGGAACCCTGAGTTCCACAGATTCTTCACGTGTTGCACGAAAGTGTATCAGTGTTCCTGCGTACTGATATCGGCAATTACTGTCGAGATCCCTGAGAAGAAGGGGTGGAAGTGCCATAAAGCAGTTAATAGCACCGGTACTTATATATCCTTCCTCTCGATATTGCAGTTACGAATCCAATAACGTGCGGGCTCCGCCCCCCTTTTTCCCTTCCACGCTTTCCTGTTCTCACTCAATCTTAAAGATAGTACAGCCTGCTCAGAAATCCCATATATTTAACTGAAACAGACAATTATTCATTACTACTTCCAAAAGTGCTTCTTATTTCTTACCCTTTTTACTTTCTCTACCACGTATAATAAACTAGAGGAAGTGTTGTATTCCAGCCAAAAATTCGATGTCGAGATTTCACCGGCAATATATGTTTTGAGGCCCCCTGAATCAAAAAAAAAAAAATTGTTTCACAAAAAACGTCCGTGTATGTTTGTGTCAATCTGTGGACAGTATAACTCAGAAACGAAAAGTCGCTTAAAAACAAAAGTTAGTATTTAAGTTTAATGTCTTTCAAGAATACGGCACGAAGATTTTGAAGAAAATTCCGCCATTCTAAATTTCCCTTTACATGGCAAATTTTGACTTTCTTAAAAATGGCATATATTTGAGATATTTTTATGACAAATGAAATGTATACCTTGAATTCTCTGGCTATAGCCCATGAAGTCCCATTTACTCTGGATGACTTTTGCTTAACTAGTAAACCGTAACATATAGAGCAAATCTTACTATACAGAAATGTAGATCTTGCTAAAACACACAACTTATGTCTGAATAAAATTGTTTGTTGAGTGAACCATTTCGGAGATATTCCTTTTTATTTGTGTGAGTTTTGGAGAACTTATACTTCTGTCAAATGGAACATCGTTATTCATTTTTTATATGTTAATCGTGCACGAAAGCGGAATTTGAAAGCTCTAAAAGATTCAACTATCGCACAAAGCCTACTATATTACCATATTACCCAAGGAAATAAGCAGTAAGATAATTTCTGCAAATGTTTATCTACACGAAGAAGATAGAGGAATAAGAGGTGGTGAGAAAGGTTAGTACAAGAGTAGAGAAAGTCACGTGAGTGCAACACTTCAGATTTTTTTCAGTGGTTCTCATAATGGATACGAATTAAATTCACGGGCATAACTAAAGGGGAGGGAGATTTTAGCGACTTTTGGTGAAAATATACTTTTGAAGTACTTTTTTTAATGGAAAAATACTAAACAGTTCCTTTATTTACATAATTTTTAAAGGCCTGCACTGTTTCAGTATCCTAGATAGCAGTATTTAAGGTCATTTGTAGAGTTTCAATTTTACAACATATCGGCACATTCAAAATTTAATACAGTATTTTACTGCACCTTTCTAAAACTCTTATTAATAAAACTAGCTTAAAATTCTTCATTGGAGCATTAATTTTTAAATGAAAAATAAAATGTGGGCGGAAGGAGCAACAATTTCAGTAATTTTGCTCCTACGATATATATATAAGCTTTTTATCCCTTTATAATGAAGCAACTGAATATCTGATGCTTGAATCTTTATGTTTCTATGGTATTGTAGAGCAATTTAGTAATTTTCCATACAAATAGTGTGAGATACATTTTGACAAACACACATTTTCAAACCAAAATTGTAATAATTTAAAACTATTGGACTTGCAATAATATTTGTCAAAAAATGTAATTTCATATACCTGAAGTATGCCTTCAGCAACAAGATTGTGTAAAAACTGAAAGCATAACAGAAGATGTATGTTTTTAAATACGCAATAACTCAATAAGATGAATATCATGTGTTACAATCACATGACTTTCTCTACTCTTGTACAAACTATTCCCACAAATGTCTGTTCTCTGCGTACTTCGTGTTAATTGACATAAATCTTTGCAGGAATTATCTTACTACTGATTTTCTTCTATGTGTGAGGGAAATATTGGAAAACCGTGGTCTTGAAGCAATAGTAAAAAATTTCAAGACCTAGTCGCTATCTGATATATTTGATATTCCATTATCTTTGTAAATCCGGATACAAAAGGAATAACGATTTCCGTTTGAGAAAAATATTGGAAAAAGTCAAATATTTAACAAGGACTACCCCAAAAACGGCTCTTTAAAAACAATAATAAAAATCATATATTTGACTTTAAGTTGAGTGCCCATTCCATAAATTGAATGTCTTTTCACCTTGCACATGCAATATTATTCATATTATTCAATATTATTCCTCAGTTACAACTAATTTTATATTTCCTCATTATTTTGCCCTGCATTTCTCATCTATGTACAGCACCTACCAAAAGTTTAGGGACGTTTGTATATTTCACCAAAATACACTCTGTCCTTAAACTATTTTAACCTGTGGTATTGTATTGCCCCCCCCCCCAAAAAAAAATTATATATTAGGGGGTACACTTTAAAAACGTAATTATGTAGATGGTATTTAGGGAGTTATGATTTTCTTTCTCAGTTTTAGGAAACCCTAATCACATTTTTAAAATATTTTTAGAGATGTGATCATGAAAATATATAGAATGAATATATGGGATGATTTGACTCTGAAGAGAAAAGCACATGTAAGAGGAATATTTCTAAATATTATCATTATCATTATTATTGTAATTAGTATTATCATCATCTACTGTTTATCAACAATTGACAAAACGTCTACAGCTTTAAAAAAATTGGAAAAAAGAGCTTAAATTGTTACCATTTAGCAACAAATTCAATCCCATGATGAATGAGCTAACAGTGGTATCTCTTTATAATGGATCGTGCATTCTGTATACTACACCACTGAATGCTACTATGTTAATCTTATGATGCCCTAACATTCAGTGGCTCTGCAGCTTCCATTCTGTTCTGGTGAGAAAATAGATTAAGGAAAAATGCGTAAAATCCTGAAAAAGGATATTAAACGATTACTGGTTAGTTTCCATAAGCGCAGCAAGTTATACAGAGATATTGCAGTTCAACTTGGGATAAGTAAAACTTGCGCGGCACAGACAGTAAAAACCATACGAAAAGTGGCAAATTTTTAGACCTGAAGCAAAATGCTAGACCAAGGGTTGCGTAGGATGGAACTATGGCAGTTATATCCATATGAGATCGAAGGTAGAGGAGTAGAGTGTGAGATTTAACTTGTCCGGTTTGATTCTAACCTCCTTTAGGATACTTTATCTGCTCTGTCTAAATTCTTGGAAAGCACACAACCCCCTCCCAGACTTCTACTGGCTACATGCACTTTCCAAATATCCATCACCATAAAGAGAAAGGGAGACAGCAAAAAGGTATTTGGCCCTTTCTTTTTGGATCTGAAAAATTAAATCCCATAGATTGTAGCTGTCCTCAGCCCGAAAAACGTTGCTGTGCAAGAGCGTAGGAATCTTCTAGAAAATATGGATTACGGATTCACATATTATATGCGTTACCTTGAAGCAAACAATAGCAGCGTGCATGTACAGGTGTGTGTGCGCGCATGTATATGTATAATTTAAACCTGTATACGTTCTCTGTACTATCACAGTTTATTAATAACATAAAAGATAGATACTAATTTTCACATAATATATACACATAAATACACAGAATAGATATCCCTCAATCCTAGGCTACATTATTAACCATCTAAGAAAAAGGCACGTGGTCTACAACATCCAGAATGTTGGCTTTTTCAGTTGCTAACTACAGAATAGATATTCAATATCTAGGAGGTGGGGGACGCAGCAGATGAGCGGAAGCCTTGGCCCTGCATGGGCTGTTGCACTGGAGGGGGGGGGGTAATGTGTTTAAAAGAGAAATTCTTGTGTACGTGCACACATTCTTACAAATGTTTATAATTTATAATAAATCTTTATAATATTATGGAATTTTTATATAGCAAATGTGCACAGCATAATATTTCTGACAAGGTTTTTGTGTTTATTCTTAACAGAACTTTAATGTGACGAATACATTATACACAGAATTGCTGCATGCTATTGTCATTCTTTTTACTTCATTTGTACTTCATTGCACCGACTATTTATCTCTTATTTTTACTTAAATCTGTGGTGATTTTGATTGAATGTTAAATGTTTGAGAGTTGGATGTTATTGAAACCGGTGTATATTTAAGTGTAGCTATGTGAAGCGTATAGTTGGAGTATTGGCGAATCTTGCACAAGGTTCGCGGTGTTAGATGCGTTTCTTTCAAGATGTTTTAGGATTTCTTTCGCCCGTGTCGCGGTCTCGCTGCATCTAATCTGTTCCTTTTGCAGATCGGAGTCTCGGATCTATGGTAGTAAGTGTCTTGCTAGAGGTAACCTTCTCACATGTTAAACTCGTGAACTTTATTCTTTTGACCTTATATCACACTTTAGCCAAAAATTTGACTAAGATTGTATTATTAGTGACAAAATCGTTTACGTCCATCTTGCGAAACGTAGCCATTTGTTTCAAGCCAAAGATAATACATATGGTTATCAGGGCTTCGAAAGGAAACCGTCTTAAATCACAGGAAAATTTGTTTTTAATATTAGTGTTTAAAATTTTCTTGATGGTTTACTACACACACACATGTTGAGTAACTTAGTGAGTGAGTTAGTGAGTGAGTGAATGAATGAGTGAATGAGTGAGTGGGTGAAAATGAGAGAGAGCAGAGAGGAATAGCTGCAGATGGAGAAAGAGATAGAGAAAAGGAGATAAAGCGAAATATTTTCTAGAATTAACATAACGTGAACCTACCTGTGGGTTCTGCTCTTTCTTTTGTTTCACGTGCATTTACGCTTTGAAATTGCAAAATCTCTGAAAACATTTTTTAACAGTCCTAATAGTCCTGTACATATTGCACGCATACAAACGATTATTCTTAACCAGCGTGTTCAAGATAAAGCACGTTCATATTTTATTATCAATAAGCTCTGCATGCTTGGCGGAATAACAACAAGCGTTTATTAGACAGATGTAAGATGTTATTTCTCTACTTATTCAGGCTTTCTGCATCTGCGAACATCATCTACTCTCGTTGCATAAGACCGTTTGTTTATTTTATTGCAGAAGTGTTTGTTTCATTTTGCTTTCTTTGTTTGTGTTCGTCTCTCCATTTAATTAGCCTTCCGCTCTTGTGCGGCTAATTGCACCATAATGTCGTCTACAAAATTTAATTTGCTGTGTAAAATAATTTAACTGAGGAGAATCAGAACTACAAGAGTTTCCGCAACTAGTTTATACTAGTGTCCCTAAAAACCACCGACAACACTTGGTGTCTTGAGTGGGCTGGCAAACTGTTCAGTATTAAACCCCTGTCCACAAATGCACGGTTTGGACGCTGGAGAGCGACGAAGTTTGAGAACAAACGGTTGTAACAATTTGTTAACATTCGTTTTGGCTTCTTAATGCGCTAGGTATGCAGCCCTTTAGCCATCCTGCGCATGCGCTAAATTCCTCCATAAAGTTCTTTGTGCGCATCCTACTGCATTATTGTAGTTTCCAGTATAGTAACGTTTTTTAACAGCAGTGCGACACGTACCAGTACACTTCAGTTCCAGCACACTTTGATGTAAGTGTAAAGAATCACCTCAACGTGGTACCTATATCCAAATCAGTTGATTGGTAAAGGTAGAATAGTTCTATGGCCAGCGCGGTTGCCAGATCTGACACATCTCCGCTATTTTCTGTGGAGCTGAATGAAGAGTATTGAGTATGACACTCCTGTAACGTCAGCGGAGGACCTATGACTCGAGTCTATGGAGAGATTGAAAATTTCCAAAGACAACCGCACGTATTTAGTCATGTCGTGAGGCTCACCACCGTCGATATAGGCTCTGCAATGACGAGGAGGCACACAGTTGGAAGCCCGTTTCTAATGTATCGATGTTGGTTTTATTGACGAAATGTGAATGTACACCCATCTCATACTTCGATGCGCTATAGTGTCCCCACCGTGCATTTCCGGACAGGATTCTTATTTGAAAACCGATCACAACCACACAACATACTAAGCGTTATCGGTGTTTTTTGACACTGTGTATATGAATAATCTAATTTATTTATGTAACCGTTTAATTTCCTAGGTTATTAAAACGGTTTGGGGGAAATTACTTAAAAGGTAGTGCAATACTGTTTGAGAATGAAACATTTTTAATGTAATACATCAACATGCAACAATCATGACACGGAGAACGTGCAAATAAATGGATATTATGCTCATTTTCTTATGTTTTAAGTGTTGATTCTTGCACATCTTGGCCTTTGTTTTCTTTTCCATAATTAAAATTGGTGTGGTCATGAGAGGACCAAAATCCAAATATTTATAATTCCGTCTTCACTCAACCTAAGTGTTTCATAAACAGTGCAAGCAATAGGAGAGCACTGCTGAAAGAATGGTTGTCCGGTAACCTTTTGAAAATTGGTATTATTATAACACTTTCAGCATTGATCCATATTATTTGTGGGTATTTAGAGTCCGGAGCTTACGGATGTTCATGAGAATTTCATACGCAGATGCTGGAAATATATTAAGGGATATCATTTTCTGTGCCACATAGGTATAATATGTATAATGATCGCCATTATTTTCAGTTTTCAATATAAGCTTTTGACTTTCCTATGTACATAGTACCAAAGTACAAAGTGGTCAAAATGCACTGTAAATAACCGCGAATCAATTCCAATCACTTATTTTGTTTTTGCAGCATGATTTCAACATCCTGTACATTATATGTGATAATTTGTGTTATACAGTAAGTATATTCATCGGAAAGATATTTTGAGTACTGTAGGAACAGATGACTTTCATTTCCTAATGTAATGAAGCTTTACACTGGATACTTTAGGCGGCTTAGTGCAGATAAATACAAAAATACTATGATTTTACCAAAATATATCGGAATTTATAAACCTCTGGGTTCGCCGTTAAACAAAACGTTGTTATAAAATATATACGAACTTAGTTAAACAAACATCATGTGATTTATCTATCCCATAGCAGTATGCTAAGAAATTAACGTATACAACTTAATGATATGTACCTACTCGTGAGTGTGAACCCGACTTTAAATTGTGTCAAAGAATAAAGTGTGACCCGAGGTTGGCGTTTTGGTGAATATATAGGTTTCAGTAAAAGTAACCCCCCTCCAATGCACAGCAGCCCATCTGGGCCAAGGGCTACCTCCCAACCGCTGCGTCCCCCATCTCTGCTCAGTATAGCAACAATGGAGCCATTTTCGGAATTATGAACTTCCCAAACTGCCCTATATATCAAAAGTGACACATCTATAATTCTCAATTTCTTCAGGAAAAGCTTGTTTAGTCTAAACTAAGTTTTATATTTATACTACACTACTTGAGAAGTATTATGTAGTAATGGTGGAGATAGGTATTTTATTTGCGTTTAATGTCTTTGTATTTACTTATCATATTTTATACTTTGATCCCTAGACCCTATTATGTGTATTTTCTGCACGGAACATTTATGACTGTGATGACGTAATCAGTTACCAGTTATCACCTTGTGAACATAAATTACAATGTACTCTAAGGTACAATATCTTGAGTGATATTGCCGGCCAGGTAATCAGTTTAATGATTTTAGCCTGCAGGTTGCTTTAAAAGTACTGACAACCTCATGATTTAATTTTGTTGATCTATGAATGGTGTCTCTTTAATGGAGATTAAGTCACACCTACGTTATCGTTATCAGTAACTATAGTTCTAAGAAATAAGGGGCCTAATTAAATTCGGTAAATAGCGCAAGGAAAACGTTTGTATTTGGTGTAACAATATGAAAAATATAAACAATCCTGTGCAGTAGGAACAGCAAATGCTCTAGAACAGTGATTTCCAACCTTGCCTCTTTGGAGACGCTTACTTATTTGTTTGAATTTGCCAATACTTCTACATTTCTTAAATGGGAATATGCTATTCCTTTTTTATCCCTGGGTCTTTCATAGAGGACGGAATTTCAAAGGTATCACATTGCAACCGGCTCTTAGAACATTTCACTATCGCTTAAAGCCTACCATATTCCCATCTCCCCTTGCACCTGCAAGAAAATAGGCAATAAGGTAACTTATGAAAATGTTGATGTCGATTAAAAACTAGTAGATAGAGAAATAAGTGTTTTCAAGAATAGTGTGTATAAGAGTGAGTATAGCTCTACATTTATTTGCGAGGAGTTTCTTCAACTTGAACTATATTAAAGGTCCATACATCAATAGCTTACACAATGATCACTTGCTGTATCTTCTAAGGTAATTCACTTCGACTTTGTTGCCAAATATTGATAGACTTCTTAAACTTACGCAGTGCCAAAGAAGTCACTAATGATAAGATGCTTATCGCGTAAGATTTGAAAGTCCTCTCATAAATCAAACGCAACGTACAGGAAATCAACCCGCCACTGCAACACAATGCACGTATGAGTGACAAAGTCCGCATATAGTGGAAGGAGGAAAATCGAACCTCCCTCTTTCGCAAAGTTTGGACATCGCTGCTCTAGAACCCTAGATCAACCATGTCCAAACACCGCCTCATGAGCAGACCTTCGTTCAACCGTGTAAGGGAGTGATGTCACTGTATAAAGGTATTGTTAAACGTATTTGTAGAGAGCGTACTGTAATCGAGCTATTTAAACTTGCTCCTAGAAATAAATATTCTCATATTAGGGCATTTAGAGCTCTTATATTGGCAATGATTGCCTTCTCTATTGCTCGCACTGATATTGCGTGCAATGTTCTAGAAACTGAACATGTAATACATTTACACGTTTAAATATTAATTTCAAATAGGAGTCAAAAGATAATACGAAAGCTTATGTTCAATGGGCAAATGGAATAACAAGTTGGTTAAAAAAATCGGAGGAATATAGGCGTAATAGCTGTGAAGCGTTTGTTTTTAATGTAGAATGTCAAAAAAGAAAGAAAACAAAAAGAATCGTTTCTGTGGTGGACGTCAGCTCAGCACTTTATCCAAAGAAAAGGAAATGGGATGACAGCTCCGATACTTTATCTGCTCAACAAAAGTATAGTTGGCAGTACTACCATGCACAACCTCTTGAATCACGTAAAAGTCGTTTTTGATCATTGAAAAATCTGCACTTTTTTAACCTTCGAATCCAAGAAAATATTAATCATCTTCAAAACAAATACGTAGTTTTCAAGAACATTTTCTTGCTGACTTCAAAGAATTTATCAACATCTCTTTAGTGCAAAAAGGTTTAAAATGAACTACCCGTGTTTTAAGAATAACAACATTTCATAATAAACCGCCAATAAACGTGTAACATATTAACCCTTAGATAACACCTTTAAGGAAATCCTCGGTTTAAATACCAATTTCAACTGCATCAGTCTCAAGAAGCTTTTCTGCGCTTAAAAGAGTTCATGCTTACAAAACATCTCCACAAGGAGAGTCATGAGAGCTACTTGGCCCTAATCCTTACAGAGAAAGAACTTTCGGAATCTGGTAGACAAAACTAAAAGTCTACAGTGCCGTAATTCCGTGGTACCACAGCCCATCCGGGCCAACGCCTACCGCTCGACCGCTGCGTCCCCCACTTCTGCCCACACATGAGTGGGGTGCAGTACTGGTGGTGAGACATGGTCAGCGCTCTGGTCTTCTCAACCAGGGGCTGCTACTTTTCAATCAAGTAGCTTCTCAATTGGACCCTCAGAGACCCAATGAGGCTGAGTGCACCAGGTATCCCTCCGGGTTCTCCGGTTTCCCCCGCTATCCCATTCCACCAGTGCTCCATCTCCATTCCATGTATCATCAGTATCGCCGCCTATGGTTCCGTATGTAGTAAAAGCGGGCGTTAAACACTACAAAAAACACTTCCTTCTCTTTTTCCTCTTCTACAAACAATGCATACAACTTTCTATAGCCCGTCTCGCCCATAGAAGACAGTATGGAGATAAATGGGATTTAGCTGTCTCTATCTAGGGCATACAAGTTGCCATTAGCTTCATCCTTTCCTACTCTCGCGCCGTTGCCAGGTTCCTAATAGCATGGTGTAATGATTGAGTTGTTATAAATTTCAGGTTTGAAGACATTATCCTACTCAGAATTTTTTTTCTCTATCAGGTTGTATATTTTTTAGGGACATTATACACTGCTATATACCAATATTTCCACATAAAGCTTTCTTTTAAGTGAAAGTCCGATATTTGCAGTTTCTATACTCATCACTCACTAATAAACTAACTGCTAGAATCGTATATATTTGTTTCTTAGCTAGAGTAAACTATAGTGCTGCTACTTGCATAATTTGAGTTCTCTATGCTTACTCAGTTAAGTGTTACCATTTTTTAAATTAAATGTTTACGGAAAATTCTATATAATTCTATATTTCACTACAAAAGTTACGCAGTGGGAAACTTTTTTGTTATTAAGTTTACATCGGCGACCAAGCGACAGCAAATGCTGAGACGGGTTGGAGACAGTTTTTGAAATAAACCAGAAGCCTGTAACCTCTTGCTTTCATTGTGTAAGGCAAACAAAAAGTATTCACCTATTCAGCGTATTCATGCGCCAGACGTGACACAAGACAGTATAAGGAACAGCAAGAACAGTTCGAAAGAAGTGTGTGTGTGTGTGTGTGTGTGTGTGTGTGTGTGTGTGTGTGTGTGTGTGTGTGTAGTGTGTGTAGTGTGTGTAGGGTGTGTAGGGTGTGTAGCGTGTGTAGGGTGTGTAGCGTGTGTCGCGTGTGTCGCGTGTGTACCGTGTGTACCGTGTGTAGCGTGTGTAGCGTGTAGCGTGTGTTTGTGTGTGTGCAATGTGTGAAACCTGTGAAGTGCTTTTGTGTTATTTTAAACTGTCCCAGCTGAGCGATGGACTTCGAGGCACACATATAATATATGTAGCAACGTTGCGCCCCATTTAACAAGTACTGTTATCTAAAGGTGAGACACGCTTTATATGACAGATAGAAATGCAACGAATTGTGACATCGGTTGAGTAAGCTTGCCATAAATTAGATGCTCCGATGATCGTTGCCAAGCAACTGAAAAAAGTAATAGATAGAGTTGAAAAGGTTAAGAGTTGAAATTTTATGTGAGAAAGGGAGTTTTGAGTGTATTTGGGGATTTGTATTTGTGAGGTCAAAGTCAATAGTTAAATGTAAAAAGAGAAAGTAAAATTGTTAAGAAGCAATCAATAACGGAATACTGAGAATTGTTACAGTGTTATTTTCACCGGCATTCTCTGCTTCCTTTTCTTCCTGTGGTACTTTTGATTCAACAGTACGTTTGTCTTTCTCGTGCTTCTGTTTACTTTTTTTGTTCTTTAAGGTCTCCTAAGGTTAACTCTTCGTTTAAGCGTATTAAGTCATATGTTTTAAATGTATCCAAATAAACACTAAGCTGTTGTGTAGTTCAGCCTAAGTCTGCAAATTATAAGGCTAAATCGTTAAACCAGGGGCAACGCCAGATATTTCAGTTAGTTACTTTATATGTTTAAGCCAGTTGCAACACACGAGCAATTCTCCTAGAAACCTAAGGCCTCCAGGTTTCGAACCGCCTACACTCCATCTCCAGATATTACCCGTTTAATGCTCCAGGTCATCGCTACGTTGATGCAGAGCGGCACTTCAGTTACGGTGCCCCAGGCGTCGCTTTGACGCACAGTAACAGTCAAACGAGTTGGCACTGCATATTACTTCCCCTGGGGGCTCGAACTGGAGCCGGAGCGGGTGACAATAATCAAATTATATCTTTCATTATATGACAACAACATCAACATTTCATTTCCGACAACCTGCTGGGTACATTCTCACCCTCTCTAGCTTTCTCCCTCAACACATAAAGTGCGAAACTTAATTTGCCCACTCGGATCTTGTTTTGTGCCGTACATTTTCGTGCAAAACACAATTTGCAGCTATGATGATTCACGCCATTTTCGTGAAAAAAAGTCATTTTAGCACAACATTGCCCTCTAGGTGATGCATATTTTATTATCAGTGAATACCGTGTAATGATAGCAAACACAGTATACTGCATGATTACGTAAAGGGTGGAATCATTTGATTTCATTTTAGAAAACTAATTACATGTAACTCCACTAGGCAGGTAAATATATTAAATAAAGGCACGCCTGTTGTACTGTTTAATCGAGAATGCAATGGTAGATATGCTCACATAACCATGGTATATATCAATGTGGTTTTGATTTATGTATTGTTATGATACTGTTGTATGAAGATGGACTGTAATGAAATTAGGAGCAGTCAGCGGAGGAATTTCCAGTAACTAGAGCGCAGCACGTCATTTGGTCAGAGTGGGTCTTTCGTGCTTCCAATGTGATCCTGGGAGACCGAGAGGAATAGCTCAGGCGATTACGTCTTCGGCCCGCATTCGAGAGGTTATAGGTTCGACTCCCGTGGTCAACAGGTCATTCAGGCGATGGCTGGGAAGGATATTTACATTCAGTCCCCCGTTTTACTTCCTTTTATTTCGTTCATGTCATTCCCCCTATCGTTCTTTCCAGGTTGTAGAAGTCAGCGGATTTGCTGTCAGTCTGCGCTGCGATGGTGTCTCCGCTTTGGAAATAGGGTGCTCGGCTGATGGGAGGCACTGCGGTCGATCCCAGGGGGACTGATTGCTCAGCCGAAACTAGTTGGTGGCGGGCTCTCTGGGTGACCCTGGAACTCTGTCGAGCTAAATAACTGCATGCACCTGCTAGGGACCCACCGTAGTAGTTCTATCTGCTATACGTTCTGGCCGCCTGTAGGATACTTTCAGATCATCCTTCAATAAACGTACAATAAACCATCAGCTGACGTGTCGAAATTCCTTCCGTGACCGACAGACTCTGGGAGAAAGAAATGAAGGGGAGAACCTAACGACGATCAGATCCGGAAAATGGTTTGCTGTATAGAGAAGATTCTAACTTGACAACAATCCAATCGTAGACGAATCATCCCTCAGGAAGGAATTGGTCCCCAGTTGTTCCGCCAAGCAGTCCGGAGAAATATATCCTAGAGAGTAAATTCCACTGTCCTACCACAACAACCGTTGCCTAATCGTACACCCTAAAAGAGACGACAGGAAATGATACATAGAAAATTCGTTCTATAAGGGAAATACTCACCCGGAAAATTACGAAAAAATCCATGGTCAGAATGGACGCACAGATGGGAATAGAACCCAGGCTTTTCCGAATGCGATCCTCAAATTGTTACTGCGTACCATCTCGCTCGGTACATCTAACCACCAATAAGCACTCCAAGTATTGTATTCAAATCTTACTTAAGTATCTAGCTCATGAAGATACTCGTACAGTATTGCTCTCATACAGCTGGGGAAACTCACTTAGAGGATATTGCTACGGAAGACAAAACTGTTACCTCTGAAAAATCTTAAAATTATCTCTGGGACCAAAACAAACTGAGGAAAATGTTATCATCCGGTATGGATGATTTGCTTGTGTATGCTTTCCTACCTACGCAGTCTAACGTACCTAATCGCCTATGTACCGATCCATCCACCCGATAGAGCACACACCCGTCTGCCGGTTTATGTATCTATCTAATGACATACGAATCATATATAAATATAATTTTCTGCAATGTAAGATTATCACATGACATTCTTATAATACAAAAACTAAAACAATTATTGCAAAACAGCTTTAAGAACTGAACATAAGCTTGAGTAAGGCTAAAGAATGTGTAAACAAAAGTAAAGATGTCTGAGATAATACGCTGTGCAGCTGTCCTGCCGCGCTGACCAACACGTACTTCAGAAGCAGTGGACTGGCCCTTACGGTTGCCTTCAAAGAGATCTTAAGATGTCGATGGTGGTACAGATATTGTAAATGATTTTTTCCTTTTGTATATGATTTATTAAAGTATTTAAAACACTGAAGGGCCCAAATGACCAAGTTGTCGAAGGGCCCTTAAACATCACTCACTCACTAAAACACTGAAACTTTGTAAATTATACTTATTGTTGATTTTTTAAAGGCGGTTAATTCGTGATAGGCTTTGGTAGTTTTTCAGGTAGTTTTTCGTTTTTGTGCTATTGTGGTTTTAGAGAGTGTTTTGTTTACTTCGGATACATATGAGATTAAGGGGTTTCGTATGATTTTCTTATATTCTCCATTTTGTAGAATGTTTTCCAAACTGTTGTTGCACTCAGTTTGTTCCAGAATCATTTAGGTTGCCTATTTTCCTTTTCTTTCTTTTTTTTTTTAATTTATTTAATGTGATTTAACTTATGTGTCATATCGCGACAGTTTTACAGTGCTTACAGTTTGTATCAAATGTGTTACAGAGTTCCGTAATTTGGCTCGATTAAGAATAGGGCACTACAATTTTTGGCATGGTTACCTATTTAAAAGGGACCCTGCCCCCCTATGTGCGCTGTTTGAGAACCTTTTGTCAGTTCGCCACGTGCTGCAAGAGTGTTGCTCTCTAGCGCACATTCGGGATTCTCTGCAGCTGCCAGCCAGACTTGCGGATGACGAAATTGCGGTTGATAGAGCTTTTAAGTTTTTAGCGGAGTGCAATATCAATTTGAGGATTTAAAATTTTAGTTATCTGTTTATGCTTTTGGACATATTTATCAACCTTGTTTCATATCTGGCCATTGCCACTGTCTTTTAGTTTTTGTGTATATTGTTCTTGTTGCTAGTATTTTTATTTTTGAGTAAAATTTATATCTGGCTATTGCCATGAATCTTTTAAGGGCGCTGATGACCTCGAAGTTGAGCGCCCTTAAACCAAACCAGCAACAAGTTCCGCAACGTTACAAAAGTACAACATTGTTTTACAATATACATGATTTCCAAGCCTTCTATTATGCTATTGGGAACATTGGCTTCTATTCCCTGCTGATGGTATTTCTTGCATTCCTCTATGATGAGCTTGACAGTGACGATCACGTTGTAGGTGCTGCAAACAGGAGGTGAAGTTTTGCTGAGTAAGTAGATGTGGGTAAGTTTAGTGTGCGCAATACGGAGACGGCTAATGAGGACTTGCTGTTGGCGCCTAAGCTTTGTTACTAGATATGGTGCTCTGTATAATGATTTAATTTCTTGGAGCTTGCTGGTGGAGGTCTCTATCCACCTGGAGTGCCAGTTGAGATGTAATGTTTTCTCAAGATACATGATTACGTCGGTATATGGAGAACTGATGTCTGCCTCTTGCATTGGAAGATGATTAGCTTCTTTTGCTGCAATGTCAGCTTGTTCGTTTCCTGGAATGCCTTGATGCTATGGGATCCAGATTAAGGTAACCCTTTTTGATTCCGTCAATATTTGAGTATATTGACTTTGAGTTGTTTGTGTTATTGGGTTTTTGTTGTTGAGGTTTTGTAGGGCCATTATGCTCATTTGATAGCATAGAGTTCAGAGGAGAAAATTGTATAAAACCTAGGTAAGGTATACAATATTGCGTGTGTTTGGGATAGACTACTCCACTGGCACAGCCAGCTTCAATTTTGGAGCCATCAGTGTAAATATGTATTTGATCTGGGTATTTAGCACATATCTCCTTCAAGAGTTGTTGAAACGCAGTTCTGGAAGTTGAGTTTTTAGGATGGTTTTTAATTCATTATTGACTAGTGGAGTTCTGATCCTCCATGGTGGAATATCGGTTGGAATTGCTTTACGTGATATTTTCGGGACGGAAGTATTGTTTTCGTTGAGATATTGCTTCACCCTTAGGGAAAGGGGTACTGTGTGGCTTGATGGTAACAGCGTTTGTTTCTGATGATATTTTGAGAATACATATGTATGAGATCTTGAATTTGGAGTGCGGCTATCTTTAGAGCATAGGTTTGCTTAGCTGTTTCCTTCGAATTTGTAGTTGGGGTTCATTTGCCTCTATTTGTAAGCTGTTGGTGGGGCTAGTTCTGTAAGCTCCCAAATTTATTCGCAAAGCGGAATAAAATTTTCTACTGCATCTATCAATCTAAGTGCTGTTGCTTTTGTTGAATTATAGACAATAATAGCCCAATAATCCAATTTAGTCCTTATGATAGACTTGTACTGTGCTTTTCAAATGGGAATAGTTCTGATCTACAGCCAATGAGAAACGTTTACGTGCACCACGTTGCAAGCTCATCCCCCCCCCCGCCTTCCATATTTCCATCTCTCTCACTGTCCTACTAGTAGAGACGAATTCTGTTGGCGCGCGTCAAGCCCCACTAAAGGGGAAAGTAATATGACAACACAGCAGGACTCCGATTGGTTACCGGCCTGGAGGCACTCAAAGACACACTGCTTCCCATTTGAAAAGCACAGTAGGTACACATTAGCACATGGTAATCTGCTCCCCTTTGTTTGCTGACAATATTTTAAAAATGTTATTTCTATGTAAGCAGTCATCTTTCATAATCTTAAGCTGGGGTAACCATGTCAGTTTTTAGTCAAATATTAATCCTAAAAATGTAATAGTGTTTAAGTTTGGTACTATGCTTAGATCTATGTGGAGCGTGACGGAAGTATATGCTATTTTGCTCCTTGAGGACATTATACATTTGCATTTCGTTGATGAAAGTTCAACTCCGGTCTGTTTGCACCAGACAACAGTTTTATTAAGTGTATCTTGCAAAATTTCCTTCATTGTGGTTGGATTTTTGCCTCTACAGCAGATTAGATCATCAGCGAAAAGAAATGCTTTCATTAGTAGCCTTATTTTGGAAGTTATACTGTTTATAGCTATCAGGAAGAGCGTTACGCTGATTATTGATCCTTGTGGAACCCCATTTTTATGGGAAATTCTTTCGATATGGCATTTGCTGTCCTTACTTGGATTATTCGATTTTTTAAAACATTTCGGATGAATTCCAGCATATCTCCTCTAATGTTTTCAGCTAGGGATTTTAGGACGTGGTCATGCCAAATTATGTCATACGCTTAATGTTGATCAAGAATCACTGCTATGAGTGTTTTTAGGAATGCTTCTTGGACTTCAGTTTCTAAACTTATAAGACTGTCATTTGTTGAATGTTTTCTCGAAATCCGTTTTGTTCTGGAGTGAAGAAAAATATATGTTTTAGATACCTTCTTAATCGTTTGTTTATAATTTTTCTAGCACTTTTCACGTTGTGCAAATGAGCGCAATTGGTCTGTAGTTTGTTGAGAATCGTGCATCCTTGTTTGGTTTAGCAGTTGAGATGATGATGGCTTTACGCCATTTATTGGGGACTACATTTTTTGCCCAGATGAAATTAAAAACTTCAAGTAAGTAGGTCATTCCTTCTGTGAACTCGTAGGGGATGTTGCCAGGTCCCGGGCTACTGTACTGCTACTACTTATTGCCAGGTTAAGTTCGTCTATAGTTAGCGTTTAATTGTGCCATTCAACATTTTAACTGGTGGCATCACTTATATCCGTGACAGAGGAGTTTTAAGTTTCAGGAAATTTTCTTTATAATTGGAATCACTTTAAATCCCCGAAGAAGTTTCAGCGAGGTAATTAGCAATAGAATTGGTGTCGGTTTATTAGTACGTATCTTTTGTATTTTCTTCCAAATTGTATGTTGTGGTGTTTGGTGAGAGGTAGAGGACAAAAAGGTCAGCCACGATGTCTTTTTGTCTTCTTTTGCAGTTTTTCTTGCTAGGGCTCTCATTTTTGATAGTTTATTTTATTTTCTGTGGTTGAATTTCGTGTGTCCTTGAAGAAAGCTTTGTTTTTATTTTTAATATTTTTAATTGCAACTTTGCAACTTTTATTCCTCCACGGTATTGTTTTCTTGTTAGGTTTAATACTATATTTGGGGATACTCATTACTCATTTCTGCAGATTACCCTTGTAAATTGATTTATTGTGGTATCAATTGCGCAAGTGTGAAATTCATTCTTAGGTATAAGTTTGGGTATGTTTTTAACATATTCTGATTTATTTTTTGTCCAGTTCCCCTTTTGAGAATTCAATTTGTTTATCGCCAAATTTTTCTGGTGCGTCGTTTCTTTTTTCAGTAAAATTGTGAAATGGTCACTTCCTAGTAGGGTCTCATAAATAACCAATTATACGACGGTGCTAAATCTGGCGTGCTAAGGCAGAGGTCTATATTACTAACAGTTATGTCTGACACTATGGTATGTGGGTTTATTGGCATTTAATATTACTAGTTCTGTGTAGTTTATTAATGATTAGACTATTTTCCCTCTTTGGTTAGTGTAGTACTTCCCCATGTTGTGCTGTGAGACTTAAAGTCACCTATAGGAATGAAAGGCTTTGGTATTTGATCTATCAGTGCGTAGTCAAATACACAAATATGTTGACTGTTTATATATATAACGTATACTTGCCTAACAGTCAACATATATAACGTGTATATATAGCAACTGTGTGTTTAGTAGTTGTATTGCAGCGGCTTCAAAATGTGTATTTACTTGTATTTTTTTAACTGTATGTTTTTTGGTACATAAGAGGCAATTTTTATGGAGAGAAGTGTATCCTTTAATATTTGCAACATACTCATCTTTAAAATTCGTTTCTTGCAGACACATTATATCTGGTTGCTTTGAGGCGATTAGGTGTGTTAAATATGCATGCTTGGTCCAAAACCTATTCGAGTTCCACTGAAGTAGAAATGTTCTCATTTTGTAGTTCTAAAGAGTGTTTCAGCTTTCTTTGGTGACGTCACCTTCTTTTGTTGATTTTTCATCATTTTTCAGTTGATTTATTACTCTGGTTGTTCTTTTTCATACCTTGGGATTTTAGGAGATGATGTCTCTTCTTTAAGCCCCTTGTGAAACTTTGTAAATCGTTTGAGTGTGGTTCCACTACATTTATAATATCTGCAGGTCCTGATGCATTTTCGTAAAAGTTTTTCAGTTGTTCATAGCTGAAAGGAAAATTGTTGGGCTTAGATTCTAGGTTTGATTTGAAATGAGCAAGAGATTCATCAACGTTATATTGTATAACCTGTGTTCTTTGTTTCTTTTTAGGAGGTTTTGGTTTGTTAACTTCAATTTGCCTTTGTGTAACTAGTTCCTCGTCTGAGCTTTGTTTAGTGGTTTCTGTACCTTGTTCCACTCTTAGATGACAGTATGGAGTTAAATGGGATATATCTGTCTCTATCTAGTGCATACAAGTTGCCATTAGCCTCGTCCTTTTCTACCCTCACGCTGTTGCCAGATTCCTAATAGCATGGTATAAATATTCAGTTGTTATAAATTTCAGGTTTGAACACATTATCCTACGCAGAATTTTTTCTGTATTAGTTTATATCTTTTTTAGAGTCATTATACATTTCTATAGCTCCATATTTCTTTAAAAAAACATTTTTTTTTTGCAATAGAAGTCCGATATGTGCTATTTCTATACTCATCACGCACTAACAAACTCACTGCTAGAATGCGTCTATTTTGTTCTTAGGTAGAGTAAACTATAGTGCTACTACCTGCCCACTTTGAATTCTCTATGTTTACTCAGTTAAGAGTTACAATTATGTGTTTTCGGAAAATTTTATACCTATGCACTGCAAAAGTTACGCAGTGTGAAACTTTTTTGTTATTGAGTTTACATCAGGGAACCAGCGAGAACAAATGTTAACGAGGGTTGGAGAAAGTTTTTAGAATAAACCAAAAGGCTATAACTTCTTTCTTTCATCGAGTAGGGCAAACAAAAGGTATTCATCTATTCAGCGTATTCTCGCGCCAGGCTTCACACAGAAGATAGTATAAGGAGCAGCACTAGCATTAGTTCGAAAGAAATCGTGTGTGTAGGTAACTGTGTGGAATCTATAAGCTATTATCGCGTTATTTGTTTAATAGTTTCGTAAATATTTGTAGTCACGGAGGGGGAACCTAGGAAAATACGATATATTGGTAAATTAAGAAGTAAGGAACGCCAAATAATAATGAAGGTGTTAGATTATTTTTGAAGTAAAATGCGTGTAAGTAAGGCAGTAAAAGAAACAACTAAGGCTATTGGGTGTTCAGAAGCAGTAGTGTATAGGATTAAAAAGGAAGTAATCAAAGGACCTCTAAGAACGCCATCGAAAAAGAAAGCAAAAAGGGTGGAAAAAAAAAAGAAGTATATAATGAATAGTGCAATGTGGAGTGCGGCGAATTGTTCATTCTTTACTGTTTGCAAATATTCAACCCACGCTGAATATAATTTTGTCACGGTTTAACAGTGATGAGACCCTACCAAATATCTCAAGGGCCACTCTTAGTCGGTTCTTACATGATTTGGGATTCGAATATGAAAGAAGGGGTAACAAGTCCATATTAATAGAAAGAGACGATATCGATAAATTCAGATGGTGACATAAATATCTAAAAGACGTAAAAAGGTTTAGGGACCAGGGGAAATCAATTGTTTATACAGACGAGTTATTTTTAAATTTAGGTCATACAGTAACAAAGGCATGGAGGGATACTAAAGTTAAAAGTGTCCGTCAAGCAGCAATTGAAGGACTAAGTACAGGACTCGGCCACCTCGGGATCGCGCACGGAGGAACATTCGCAACTAGTACATGTTGCAACGCTGCTCTCCATTTAACGTGTACTGTCTTCTAAGGGTGGAGCGCGCTTTAGATCTGGGTCATCGTTGGCTTGTCTTGCAGATTCAGATGATGATTTCGGTCTTTTTGTTGTGTTTATCTTGCTGGGTCGTGCTGCAGATAACAGCGGGAACTCAAATTCCATCTGTGCTGCATACAGATCTGATTCCAGGTCGTTTTCCAGCTGAGAATTAACTACTGTGCTTTTCAAATGGGAAAGAGTTTGTCCTTGAGCGCCTCCAGACCGGTAACCAATCGGAGTCCTGCTGTGTTGTCATATTGCTTTCCCCTTAAGTGGGGCTTGAGGCGCGCCAAGAAATATGAGGAGTGAGGGTAATGAGCTTGCAACGCTGTACATGTAAACATATCTGATTGGCAGCAGGTCAGAACTCTTCCCATTTGAAAAACACCATAGGTCCTCTAGGGTATTGTGATCTGTCACCGTTTGCTGTGTTTCTAGTGGTTAGTCTTTGGTGGAGAGAGTCTTACCTGAGCTATGTGTTTTGTGCTGTATTTCTTCTTTCTTAGAAGTACTTTCTTCATCCATTTCTGGAGCACTGTCGTCTAATGTTTGCGACGTATAGTCATTATTATATATGTTAGAGTTTACTGAGAGCAGGGTATTGTTGATTTGATAATGTCTTGCACGATGACCTTGTTTACAAAGAAAGCAGGTAGGGTTGTCCGTCGAGGTATATTATCCAATAATTTACTCAGTCGTGGGAAATCAAGATGCTTTCTGGGAGTTTCTCTAAGTCTGGCGACGAAAGCTCATGATGTGGGAAAAACCTGGTATAGAGATAGCTGTTCGTATATATTCAGTAGTCGCTGCTATATTTACACCTAATTTTATTAGGCTGTCTTTTATGGACTTATTTGGGATCACTGGGCACACATTGGATAAGATGATTCTCTTATCTTTTGTCAGTAAAGATCTGAGGTACAATGATTCATTGTTTATTACTATGAATTGATGCTTAGTAGTGAGCTTCTCCACTATTTTCATGTTCATTAAATAAAGACAAACTCGTCCATTTGATATTCTTGATACAAATCTTAGGTTCCCTGGGTCCCTTAGTTTTCCTACTGCTAGAACGTAATCTTTGATTGAAATGCTCTCTCTTGATTCAATAACAATTGCTTGCACTCTGTTGGGTGGCGTTTATAGCGCCTTAGAGTATGTTACTTGTTGAGGTGTAGTATCTTTGTGGTTTGTCGTCATTTTTGTAGTGGTATCTGTTATGTTTACGATCCTTGGGTTTGTGACTGTCAGTCGTTCTAGCGTGTTCTTTACGATTAAAGTTCTTTAGGTGGCGCTGTTGGCTGCTGTTAGGAGCCATTTGTTTGTTTTAACCTATTCTGTTCTAAGGTTTCGTGATCTTATAAACGTTTAATACTTAATTACTTACTTGAAAACTGACCATTTGTTATTATTGTAGTTGAAGGGTACTTATTTCTTGTTGAGTTATTGCTATATTTAGCGGCTTTTGTTTGCTATTTAACAAATTATAGCGTAAACTCGAAGACCATATTAGACAAGGGGACCGGGTAGTGACTTGGGCTCAAAAAGTCAATTTTTTGTTTTTCATCTTTAATGTAGTTTTCTGTAACTTGACATTTTTCAAACTCAGGTACATTTGTTTTCAAAACCACTGAACCTATTTGAATGAAGATTGTACAGTAGTTCCAGAAGCATGTACTCTACAAACTTAACCCGTTGTTATTGAAGAAATCCAAAACAGAAAATTAAAAAAAATATATATTTGTGCAAAGAAAATTTACATTTTTTTTTTTTTTTTTTTTTTTTTTTTTTTTTTTTTTTACAAAAGTTAAATATTTTTTCTTTTCAATATAGCCAGATATATTTAAGTAAATTTAGGTTAACAGTTACAAATACACATTGCCTAGTGCACTACAAAAGTTCCATCATATATGCTTGAATGCTGTAGAAGGAATTTGCACCGTTAGTACTACATGTATTACATTTTTTTTTTCAAAAACATGTTATCAGTTTTTGCCTTATTACATGCCCATTTTAAATAATTGTTTTGATGTTCTCTATATGAATGTAATCACAATGAAGCACTAAATATTCATCCCAAATTAAATTTTGATCTGAGCAGTAGAAGCTTCGATATCCTCAACTAAAAGTTATGTTTTGAAATACTGAAATCGTGTACGAATCAGTACCTTGTCCCCTTAAACTATTTGGTTTAAGCGATCTCAGCGCCCTCGGATATTTTCCTTGTCCTTTTCGTTTCTGTTTATATTGCATGCAATATTGTTCACATCTTCTCCTACAATTTGGGACCTTTCCGATAGATTTTACGTTTTTATTTCAATTTCCGCTATCTATTCTGAATATCTCATGCATCTTTTGAAATCTTTGCTGAGTAATGTTATGTTTGGTTCCGTGAAATTCTGTTTGGATAGGTTCACCATATTATTTACTTTAAATGATTTTGTACCTTTTCTGTCCTTTATTTCATTTTGCTTCATCATTAAGTTTTCTGTTTACTTTATTTGCTTCAGAGTTTTATTTCTCACTGTCCCGTTTAAAAAATATTATGTAAGCCGTATATTTCCAGTTTAGTCATGCGCTGCGTAGACTTTATGTAAATAAAAATGTATTAAATATTGATAACAATTATCTAAAATAATACTTAAATCTGAAGCGAAAAGCCTCCATATTTAGTGAATCTAATTGTTTACTTCTTTTGCTTTTCTCGCTTCGATATATAACATAGGTACATGCCTAGCCATTTCAACCTTTTTTATTTAAGGTTTAATTAATTTTAAGTAGGGTTTAACCATTTGAACCATTTCTATTTAAGATTTAATTAATTTTAAGTAGGGCTTAACTGAAAAAGATTACTATGTATTCTAGTTTGGACTTCAGGTTTTGAACTTCTAAACACCAAAAGTTTTACAAGGTTAAGACCTTGTAAAACTTCGAGACTACTTAAAGAGAGAAGATGTTTCTAACCAAGCTTTATTCTCCAAATTATCGTAGCAGTGGATTGGTGGCACTGTATAAAGGGAACTTGAATATTGATTGTTTAAGATAAATCATGTAAAATGTAAATCTTTATTAAATATAACAGTACTTTAAAGTACATAACTAAGTTATATAAGTATTATACATATAGTATATAACTAAATATTAGACTGCTAAAATCCCCTTTCCTCCTGTGAATATCTCGTCTACACTCGGGAACCCAGCTAGTGTATGGTTGTATCTAGTCAGTGTCAAGATTACTATCATATAGGAATCAATAGAGACATCGCCTTGCTGGTGCACATCGTTGTCCGGATCTGGTCGCCTTTCGGGTCATCCGTTCATTCCTCCCTCAGAAGGTTCACGTTGGAAGGGGCAAACTATTGCCTGATTCGCAGTTGCAGTTCAGTTACTGAAGACCCCTGCGTCTAACTTTCACTCTCATGTACATACAAGCTATGATGGTTGAAACTAGAGATTAAGCATACTGGACATAATCTTAATAATCATAATTAATCTAAACTCATTTCAATATAACATAGTTTATTCTGCATCCATGATATGTTAAGATAGCCACAAATGCTTAAAATGATGCTAAAATGGCATAAAATCATCTTGAGGAACCTAAACTTGAGCGAAAATATTATTCTGTGTTTAAATCGTTATTTTAGCAATCTATGATTCAGTACTCTTTCTAACATAGTACTAACAGCTGAGATAAAATTCAAACCTTTAATCCTTTAAGGAAACGTTAAGCAACAGTCTCTCCTTGAGGCATGTCTAATATAAACTCTGGTTCGTCCCAACACCAGAATATCAACCAGTTTGCATATCAGATTTCATTTTGTACTGTGTCTGAATATATTGCCCAACTTGTAACGCAGAATACGGTACGTATTACTTCTATTGCAGCGTACAACAACCGACTTCTGCTTTCCAACTCATAGTGCAGTTGAATAAAAAGAAGACAAGAGAAGAAAGCCAAGTCGAACAGACGTGACCGGAGTGACAAAATCGGTACTAGATTTCCCAAATCTTCTGTATAACGCTTGAATTGACATACATGTAGAAACGAAAGTCTTTTGATGCATGGTTACAACAAGCTCCACGCATGAGACGCAACGGTTGTTATACTTTGCGGTGTTTCAACAGATAAAAATGGCCAAGATAATATTTCCACATTTATTACTTTCTCTGCCACCTAGGTAGGTAACAGGAGGTACTACATTATATCTAAAAACTTTGTGTCGATATTTCAGGGGATATACCTACATATCCTGAAGCTTCTTAAATCTGAAAAACACAATTTTAGGCAACATATCTCTCTCTTTCTCTCTCTCCCTCCCTCCCTCCCTCCCTCTGAGTGTTTGTGTGCATGTGCGCGTGTACAGCATGAATTAAAACCTAAAATTCGGATATATATCGATTATATTTAATGTCTCTCCACCTCAAACTATCCTTTACATACATTTTTTGAGATGTTGATTTTCTCAAAAATGGTTCGAACGATTTTGATTAAAATGCCTTATGTTTCAAAGATTTTACAAGAAATGAAATAAATAGCTTATATTTTCTTGGAAAAGCCTTTAAAGCCCTCTTCTTTCTGGTTTGCATACCTGGTGAACCACGTAAGGCAGACAAAAACTTAGAAGTCAAAAAGTTTAGATCCCGTTAAAGCACGCAAATCGAATATCTAATTTATTTGTGAAGTTCCATTTCCCAGTACTGGTTTGCATTTTAAAATACTTATTACTTTTCTCAAATGAGAAGTCAATATTTTATTTATATTCCTTTTACTGCTGGCCACGCGGTCTGTCTCCAACAGAACAATATTACAATACAAAGGTAAATTCAATTATATAACCATATAAACTAAGTACTACAGCCCATGAAGAGCCAAGCCTTACCGCCCAGCCACTGTGTCCCCCACCTCGGCCCACTACATCATTTGTGGGGTGCAGTACTGGAGGGTGGTACGTGGTCATCGTCCCGATCCCTCCCGACCAGTTATGCGGTCTTCACGAACTGGGGCCGCTACTTTTCCATCAAATAGCTCACCGGGACCTAACGAGGCTGAATGCATTCCGTGCCAGAGCTAATTCCCATGCTGGTACCGGGAATCGAACCCGGGTTCTCCGCGCCATAGGCAACTACCAACTGCGCTACGGAGTCGATCTATATAACCACATAAATAACATAGATTTGTAGATTAAATTCTACCATGCAGAATTTGTCATTTTTTTTATACAGCGCCATTTATCTCTATCATATACGTCTTCTTCAGTTACTCCAAATCTCTCCATTGACATGTGTACATTTTGTATTCGGGAAACAGCATGTCGTCCTCGCCGTCTGCTCCTCTTAATTTCTCATTCTTGAAGGATGTTGGGTATTCTTGCTACTTCTATTATACATACATGACAATACCACATGAGTAATTTCCTTTCATTTGTAATACAACTATCTCTTCCACTTCCATTCGTATGTCCGTGTTCCTTATTTTCTCTTTCGTAGAAATTTTGGCTGACCTTCTCCAGAAGTCCGTCTCCAGTGCATTCAACTTCTTCATATCTGTTTGATGTGAAGTCCATGTTTCCTCTCCATAAGCAGTACTTTGCAGTACTGCTTTGAGGATCATACTTTTTGTATTATTAGTGATGCTTCTAGTCCATAAAAATTAATTTAATATTCCAATCACTTTCTTCCCATTGATAATTTTTAAGATAATATCCGTGTTTGATGCTCCCTCTTTTTCTAAAATTAAGCCTGAATAACGAAAATTGTCAACTTTTAAAATATGTTTCCCATCAATATATATATATCATTCGTAAGATACTCCGTTTCATTGTAGTTAATCTTCAGGCCCATTTTTATATGCTATCAATAATTGGTTACATATAAAATTAGCATTATCTCCATGTTGTGAAATTATCATATCGTCGTCTGCGAACAGCAAGTGATGAATATATATTCCATCCATATCTCTAGTCCCATTCTTTTACATTTTTAGTCCATACTCGCAGGCTGACGTCTATATAAATTTTGAAAGGTATTGGTCACATGGGACATCGTTGGAGCAATCCTTTGCTTGTTCCAATTTTTTATGCTTTTGTACCTATTTTTATCTCACAAAAATGTTATTACTGTAGATTTCTTGTATTGCTCGAATTAAAGAATTATAAATGTTGGCCATGTTTAATGTCCTACAGACCATTTTTCTAGGTAGAGGGTAACACGCTTTTTCAAGGCATATGAAAATCAATCAGATATTTACTCGTTTTTCATTGTATTTCTCGAAGAGTTGTGCCAACGTGAAGATATGGTCTATACAAGACCTGCCTCTGGTGAATCCACACTGTTCTTCTTGAGGTGCAAACATATCTTACAATTTATTTTTTATTATTTCTTCAAAACGTTTCATAAGTTAGTTCATAACACAGATTCCTTGGTAGTTGTTCCTGCTTTTCCTTACTCCTTTTTGGAATGTTGGAATCATTTGTCGTGATTTTATATTCTCATGTAGTTTATACCGCATATCTTATTCATGTGTCTTTATTCATTTTGTGATCCTATGACCACCATACTTAATCATTGCCAAATTAATTCTTCCTTGTCCAGGTGATTTTCCATTTTTCCACTAATTACGGCTTGCTTCATTTCCTCCACCAAACAAAATTTGCAGACCAACTCCTGCAAACTCGTTTCGTGTTTTTTTTTTCTTCTATATATTCCATTCTATGCTCCTGTAATTATTGCTTGAAATATTATTCCCTTTCTCCGATTTTTATCAGTTGGAGGTTAGCCTTAGACTTAGTTTCTGAGTCCCTTTAATATTGACCAGGCTTCTTCAAATTTTCTAAATCCAAGCTGACTATTTATTTTTGCACATGTTCTTTCCCATGATTAATATTTTGCTTTTCGTATTTTCTTCATGGCTGTACTCTTCTTTTTCTTATGTAACTCTTATTTCACTGGTTTTAGCATTTTACCATGTGTTGAATGCATTTCGCTTTTCTTGTATTGCTTGCTGCATCTCCTTCAAGCACAACTCTGCTCCCTGTTTAGTATTTTTTATTTTATTTAATTCCTAATGCTTCATTGGTTATCACTTTGGTATTGGATTTGACATAATCATAGATTTCTTCTGCAATTCCTTCAAGTGATTATCTAATATTTTTTCCATTCTAGTTGTGTATAATCTTCTTGTATTATTCTATTACTATACCCTTTAAAATTATCTGCATACATTATGTGTGTGTTAGAACAATCAATAATATTCATTGGCCTGATATACGAAAATCAATTTTATATTCAAGTTCTACGTGCTTCCAAGATGTGACACGAAGATTTTCAGGAAAGTTGCAACCAAAATATTTCAAAAGCAATCGTAAGGAATTTAATTAAATACAATATATTTAAGATATTTGCGGGCAAATAAAACGTATATCTTGAATTTTCTGCTAATATGCTGTGAATTCATCCTCACTCGGAAGGACTTCATATAACGGGTAAAAAATACTGTGTAATATTCTAGAGCTCGTTAAAACACCCACTTTATTTCAAAAATACATTATTGTGGAAACTCTTTTCCGATATATCCGTTATACACAGTTTGTCATTATTAATGCTGTTTCGATTAAAATAGTTTCATCCAATATCATGGGCAAAGTATGGTGTTTTAAGGCCAACATAGCTTCTTGTTTTTAAACAGGTGACTGTCGATTTAAATTCCTCTAGTTCGCTTGTACTTGCAACGAAATGAGTATTGGAATAAGAGAGGACAGACTTCAGATAGCTATTTGTAACTTAATAAATTAAGGAATACAATTTAAATCATTCAAGTTCAAAAACAAAGGTAATGGTGTTCATAGGAACAAATCACAAAAGACCAAAAATAGCAATCAACACAAAAATTATTGAACAGTACTTTAAGTATTTGGGATGCAGATTATCAGAGATGAATGGATACAGAAGAAAAGTTTCCTAAATATCAATATGCATATGGAACAATGAGGAGATGTTTAGGGAATAAAACTGCACAGAAATTCAATTAAAGTTTCATAAAACAATAGTAATTTCACAACTTCTGTATAGAGCAGAAACATGGGTACTAATTAAAAAAAAAAACGCTTAGAAGCTTCATAATGAAATGTGTAAAAGCAATATTGGGCATAAATCAGACGTAACATATAAGAAACTCAGATATCAGATATAAACTTAATATACAAAATATAACCGAAACATTCAAGACCTTTAAAGGAACTGGACGGAACACCTGGAAAAAATGGATGCATTCCGTATACCAAAAGGAGCTTTTGAGTGCATTCCAAGACGAGAAAATATATTGGTCGTTCTATATTACGTTGGATGCAGCTATTCTAAGGGGACTGAAACGGGGCATAGGACCCTAATCGCACTCTTTATGATGACGACGACCATGAAGATGAAGATGATGATGATGACCATGATACTACGTATGACATTACAAAAATAGCAAATAGTAATAATCACCGAATGGGATGGCTCAGGCTGTAACTTCTGTGGCCCGTATTCGGGAGGTTGCAGGTTCGATCCCCGCGACCCACCTTCCTAATCCATGGGTTTCCCGGGGTAACCAGACGAACTACAAATGGCAGTGCATAAATTAAACAGCTAGTATTTACAATATGAGAATATCAGAGAAGAAAACAAAAGTGATGAGAGTTCCAAGGGACTAACCACTTAAAATGTAAAACAGTAATCAATAACAAAATAATAGAACTAATAAATAATTTTAATAATTCAGGATTTAATGTATCCTCTTGCCACTAATGTATCCACTACTTCAAGAAGTGTTGACGATGGGGGAGATTGGCGCTGCGTGTGGGGACTTTCAAACTGTAACCTTGTACTAGCCGGAGGGATGGAATTGTGGTTGCCTAACCTACCGGAGGAACCCCAATGTCGAGATGACTCCTGCATACGTTAGGGACCCTCACGCTGGCTCACTCCCTCGCCCGGGTCCCAACAGCCCCTAGAACGCGCGCATATCATCCCCTCTTACCAGGGTTCCCACCTACAATAGTCAGACTGTGGGCTCAATGTGAAATCCCCTCCGGTTGTACTCCACTCCTATACGCTCCTTGTTTGTATAAGTTCTGATCGCGCAAAGTATATCTGAATACAAATCCATTTTTCTTACTCTAGTGACATGAACCACAAAAGTATATTCTTCCTGTTCCTTAATACAACCATGAATAACTAATAAGATGGGAAACTAAATCATAAAAGAGGAATTCCATGAACCACGTATCTTTGACTTTCCTTATAGTTTCTATTATTGAATAATATATTTTTAAACACATATATTAGGATTCTATTACTAATAATATTCCTCAACATACTTTACACCAAGATCCCAATAGCATGAGTTCTATAGCTTGGTAATTTCTGCAAATTTGAAAATTGGGAAATACATTATCAAAAATTTAAACACACGCACACACACAACAGCCCCCCCCCCTCTCTCTCTCTCAAGCTGAGTAACATCTTCCATCACGTTTGCTGGTTATTGTTAAGGTTTTTGTTTCCTATGTCACTATTATAGGGAAAACAGCTTACAGCAGTTTCCAAGAATTAAAATATGGACGACATTGCACTAAACTACTGTGGACATTATACCTAAAAGCAATACTTCCAACCTACGTAATGAAAGCATTACTTTTAACCTCAAATACCACAGGAGTTAGAATACTAAATATCGTAAGACATTCAACGCGCTACTCTATTACAAACACAAAAATAAAAACATATAACTGCATATAATGCTCTAAAACAATTCAACACAAAACCACGCGCACATGAGCAATACAATGCCGTCCACATATTAATACGATGTCTAAACAGAGTCTTGTTTTAAAATCTATCGGTTGCTTTCAGGCGACGAGTTCAAAACTAAGGGCTTCTGCGGCTACATAGGGGTTGGAATAATTACCAACTATGGCCATAGCATTAACATAGCTGTGCTTTACGAGCAGTTGGTCGTATTAATGCAACCCACAGATGGAATACCACCAAACATAACCAAATCGCACCATAATGGGGAGGGGGTGGGAGAAATGTTACAGATAGTGTTTTGGAGTATTCCAATTAGATGATTCCTTTATAATTATGGCGCTGTGTTTTCTTAGAAGAAACAATTAAGGAAAAATGTGTTATGTGCTACCACTCCATGCAGTTACCTATTATGGAATGGCCTTGACGCCATGTTAGCAGGAAACTGTAAGATCTTGTAAGAATTCTCATGTTTTACTACAGTATAATGTAAAGCCTTTCAGTTTTCAGAACGAACTGGAATAAAGGTTTTGATGGGATATGAGTATGGCAGTGGAAGGTGCTTTCACAAATCCAATCACTGCAAAATGGAAAGGAATTATATCCAGGCACGAGGGTGCCTCCTGGCGGAATAATAATAAAAATGTGGAGCAGGCAGCCAACTCCACCACCTGCTTCAGGAATTGCGGCAAGAGGGAGGAGAAAGGGGTGAAGAAAATTACATTATAAGAAAGAATATGAAACTTCCAAGTTTCAGGAAGAGTGTGGCGACAAACCACGAAAGAAATACTGCAGTTCTCTCGGATTTGTGTGGTTTTATGTGTAAAACCTTCTTCTGCCTGATACTTTGGCAGTGTTTCCATGGTTGAAAATCATGTTTCCAAAATGTAGGCAATATCTCTTACCCCTCTCGTTTTGAGGTTGTGTAGTTATACAGTATTATAACGGGGACCATAAATGTTAGTTGGTACAACAATGAGACATTTTTCCTCATTTTAATGAGCAGGTCGGCTTTAGAAACTAATTTATCCATGGATAGTGTCTATGATATCTCACATACATACGAATAGCATTTCCTGAAGAATTATAGTTGAGCAAAAATAATTTCTTCCTATAGACATTTTCTAGAATGTTTCATCATAATCGATTCCTACACATATTTGAAATTCTATCTTTTCCTGCGTGGGCCCATTTCACATCTTAACTATTAGGTTGTGTGTGCGTATCTCTTTGCCAATTGTGGTTATAATCCGCACCGTGCTGGGCCTACCGCTAAAGAAAACGTTGGTACTACTGTTTATCTACATTACCTTTCATGAATTACATGTGTGAACCTATCATATTTTTTTATTTCGCAGAACGTTATAACTATACGATCGCGGCAGCCAGTGCTACCACCGGAATTCCCGTCTCTAGAGGAATCTTGGTTTCACGAGAGCTGCGAAGCGACTTCTCGATAACCCTGTATAACATTGTGACCAAATGATAATCCTACAAATCCCACTCCTGACACCATGTGACAAGATGACAATTCCAATTATATTTCTGTCACCTTATTCTCCTCCAAAAACTTTTGTCCAAACACACAGTTCTCTTTTACTTATGTTACAATTTTCAGTCCTTCGTGATATTACAACTCACAGCTGTTTTCTTCTCGTATCTTTAACTTACAATTTTCTGCTTTTCAGTTCTCTCACTAGCTTCATAAGCTAATTGTGAAGATACAATCACTCAACACCCATTAGTTCGTTTATTATCTTCCTCTCGACACGACGTTTGGCTCACAACAGCCGTACACACATAGCTCTCTCTTTCTCTCTCTCTCTCTCTCTCTCTCTCTCTCACACACACACACACACACACACACACACACACACACACACTAAAAGCTGCCTGACTAAAACACTGCATGCTGCAACGACTCATGTCTGAAACTACTACTCTGGTTGTCTCTTCTCCTTATATTTTTTATTTATTTATTTAGAGCTAATCTATTACAGAATGGCATCTACTGGTATTGGCCCTGACCACCTATCCAGTAGAGGTCAAATTCTACATATCCTTATACTACAGTTTTGGAACAATCTATAAACTATAAATTACAATGAACTCACCTCACTCACTCATTCCTTGTCAATAGAACATTTCCATTTTGACGTAACATTCCATAAAAATTCCCCTAATTGCCTTACCTGACTCTGATCGGTAAACATTTTCTTTATTGCTATAATGCTTCTGTTTGTCAACCATTTTTTCGTAATAATGTATTTCCTCCATTTATTTGTTCCTCTACTCTCCCATGTAATATGCACCCCATCTTCTTTTCTCCGCATATCGGGCATTGGCCTTGCGGTACATTGCCCCTTAGACCTTTCAATATCCATACCTCTAATCGGTACCACGCTATCGCCTCTCTTTCCTTTTTATTACAGGATTCTAAATACTTTTGTGATCTTAATTCTGTTCTAAATTTTTTTAACATAACCATTGTTCTTTTCTCTTCCAACTCTGCCCACATTGTTTGACGATCCATATCCTCACACTTCGATCTGACTTCTTTCCATACTCCTTGTATTAAGCTATGCCTATGTACTCATATCATCTAACCCTCCTTTCTCTAACTGCTTTATTTTTCTCAGCCAGGTGTCATGGCTGGCATGCTTTTCTGGGAAACTACAACTACATTTAATTAAACTGTCATCTGGTAACTGTAGTATCCTGTACCAGTACTTAACCACTCTTTCCATCACCATTCCTTTAGCACTGCTTTTTCCCATTTCTAGAAGTTGGTACTCCTATAGTTGCTGAATTCTGAGGCACCCCCAACATAAGTTTGCAGCATGTTCATAATATAAGATCCATTTTCACCCATCCATTTTCCACCCCCCATATTTCCACCCTATACCCTTCCTTGGACTCTACTAGGGCTGAGTGCAGTCTTTCAAACCATGATACCTTCGTCATTGGTGCAATATACAAGCATTTTCTCAGTAAACCCAGAGCAGATCTCCCCTTAGCAAGCTCCCATTTTTATGCGGTTCCCAGTCCCCTCGCCTGCTGAGTTTATTCCCCAAGTACATATATTCCTGCACAACTTGAATTTCTTCATCTCCCATAACCCATTTCTGAGATTTTTTCAATGTATTTTCTTTTTGGAAGACCATTATCTTAGTTTTATTTTTATTCATCCTCCTTATATAGCGAGAATGACATAATAAAACCCTTCCTCGAACTTCACTCATTTGAAACCTCTAGAAATACGCCGACCACTGGACACTTCGCCAACATTCTCGAAAACCCCTTTGACATGCCGCACTCATTGTCACCGGTTCAGAAACAGCCACAATACGTGCCTTTGATATGTGCCGTGCCCGGTATGTGCTATGAGGTAGCTTGGCACGACCGTCCTTTGCTGTGCGCAGCGGCCAGCGTCACAGTATTAATTTGTACTTTCATACATCTTCACTTTCATCACCAGACTAACTTTTAAGAAGGATTGTTTGGAAGAACGTGTAGTTTGCTGTTGAAA
This sequence comes from Tenodera sinensis, assembly GCA_030765045.1. Taxonomy (NCBI): domain Eukaryota; kingdom Metazoa; phylum Arthropoda; class Insecta; order Mantodea; family Mantidae; genus Tenodera; species Tenodera sinensis. The sequence continues at coordinate 81,152,464 of CM060966.1, forward strand.
TGTAGACCAGGTTAAAAAAGGCTTTACAAAATTGCAAAACGATTCCCAAGACTGACTCTGCCTATAGGGAATCACTACAACTATTTATACTGATTTTTAACCATTTGAATAAATTGGTTTATTTCAACTAAACAGATTTTATAGAAATTCAGTGTTGTTTCTTCCTTTAAAAAGGCCCTCCTGCCATAGCCTAATATCAGTAAATATTTTTAAAGAATGGGAGAAATGCTGGCATTCTAGCGGAAAATTCTCCGTTCAACGCATGCGAAGAGGTGTAGGATAGGAATGCAATAACAACTTCTTTGTTTAATATTCTTGTGCTCAGTTAAAATTAAATACATGAATTTTTCATTGTGAATACTCTTGGAATTATTTGCTCTAAATATTTTTAGCAGAGTGAGTATTTTTATGCTTCCAGTGCCGATGTCCAATATCACGTGTTTCTAAGAAAATGTCTTTGTGTGCTTTACTCCAAACGATGATAAAAAAGACGCAAATAGTGGATCAGTAAATAATAAATATTTTGCACCGTGAGTTTCTGGTTACTCCAGTCTTTTAAACCTACTTGTAAAAATAAAATACTTACGTTACTAATATGTATTATGCTTTCCCAATTATTGAATTTAAAGTTAAAGTAAGATATAATGATCATCCATCGTTACGTAAGGTAAAAACTAGTATGTTTTCAGTTGTGGTGGACACTAAAATAATTAAAAACCTTTTGAATTTTCACTCTTTTAATTGCTTTACCTTTCACATTTGAGTTTCTAACCTACCGCGCTGGAAATATATTTTAGGGTTTTAACTCTTTACCGTTTACAATTCACTTTTTAAGACTCAACTGTTCGGACCTTTAAATTTCACTCACTGACTCACCCACACACCCACTCACCCACACACCCACACACCCACTCACCCACACACCCACTCACCCACACACCCACACACCCACTCACCCACACACCCACTCGCTCACTCATTCACTCGCCCACTCATTCGCTCATTCACTCACGCACCCACCTACCCGTTTTGACTTTCATACCTTTTTTATGCATAGAAAGCAAACTTCTTTCGGGCGATATAAAGGCATTCTCTTATCTTTCTGAGTTCAGTGCTGAGTGTTTCTGCTGTTACATGACCGTGACTTTTTATCCTGTTCCGATTGCTTGGAACCTTCTAGAGGTTACTGTAACGGCGTCGTCGTGCTCCTTCTAGACGCTCTCTGAGCTCTGAAAAAAAAAAAAAAAACAGAAATAAAGAAAGAAAGAAATAAAGAAACAAAATAAAGAGAAAAAGAACATTCAGCAGGCCTTGCAATCAAAGTCGTTACCGGATTGAGTGAAGAAGTTGATTGAATAACATTTATTTCTAGCAAAACACAACAGATATAATTAGACCATTTGATAAACATTATCTGATGTGTTACATTCAAACAACTTTCTTAAGTTACTCTTCTATAAATTATTCTTACAAACACTATATCTTCATGTGAATCAAGTTGAACGTTTTCAGAAATATTTAATTATACATTCCGTTGCAGATACAAGAGGTATATAGTAGACGTAAACAGTGGTAACATATTTATAAAGCAAAACCGTATAAACTACCTTCTAAACTGCAAACTCTGCTTGACCACAGACAACAAAAACTCAACACTTTCAGCCTAAACGGTTATAGACACGTTTCTCTGTCCATTTAACTATTCATAGGAGCATATTCTATTCTTCTATACCGGGTGAAAGGTATTGCTTTGGCCATACGCTAAGCAGTTACTCTACATGAGTGTAACAAATATGACCAATAAAATTGTCAACAAAGTACCATTTCGCCGAAAATAATTTGTGCCAAACGTTTGAAGCCCTCTAGCTTCCTGACGAGTCGATATAAATAGTTCATTATTTCAGTAATTGTCTCGCAAACACTGTGAAACAATCCTGTAACACATTTCTACCTTAATTCGAATTAATTCATTCACAATTTAATGTTAAAATGTCATGCAATGTTTAATTTCTAAGAGAAACTTTCCATCGTCAGTTTAACCTTAAATGCTGAATAAATTCATCCATCTTATGCATTACACTATTGTTCACACAATGTTTGCGCGACAGTTACTGAAATAATAAACCATTTATATCCATATTATTTGACTTTTTTTCGGTGAAAAGGTTGTTTGTTGACAATATTGGGAATATTTGTTGCACACCTAATACAGTGTCCCTGATTAACGTATGACCGTAGCAGCACCTTCCACCCAGTATGTCTCATGCAGTAAAATATTTTACAGATCTGATTACAGTGATTGCTTTTAAAATCCGTTCTGTTTGCATGACCAAAATAAATAAATTAGTGATATCAGATTTGGGAAAAATATAATTATTGGACAATTCTAACCTCACAAGGGATGTTTAGGAATTGGTTAACTCCAAAAAAATGCTTCACGTATAAATTGTGTACTTGACGAGATTCACATTTTTCTATTCAAAGATTTTGTCTCTCTTATGCTTTACCACTTCTGTGAAAGTCATCCAGAATGAACTGGAAGCTACTCCCAGAAAATTAATGATATACACTTCATTTGCAATAAATCATTTTAAACATATGGTATTCAAGTCAAAGTCATTAGGGCCATTTTAATAGTCATTTTTGTTTTGGAAAATGTTCCATGTGAGAGGTAGTTTCGGGGAGAGAATTACTTTAATATTTCCATATTTTTATATTTTCTTCAGAATACTACTACTACTACTACTACTACTAGTACTACTACTACTACTACTACTACTACTACTACTACTACTACTACTACTACTACTACTACTACTACTACTACTACTACTACTACTACTACTACTACTACTACTACTACTACTACTACTACTAATAATAATAATAATAATAATAATAATAATAATAATAATAATAATAATAATGATGATGATGATGAATAGTTGTAATATTCTGAGTTATTTGGATCGACCGAATAATTATATAGACTTATTTTTGACTAAAGCACAACTGTTTAAAGGATTATTCACTATAATTTTTATTATAATAGATAAATAAAAAATAAAGTTAATAGACTAATAAATAATGCTTTGGAATAGAACTTTCGTTTTAGAATTTTCTTTAATTAAAATTTCGACATTTAATAAACATTTTACTGGTTATTTTAAAAATGGCACAAACAAATAGTAAAATGTACTCTATAACCATCATAACAACTATAGTAGGTGAATTAAGAATGCGCAGTAAAAGACCGCAAAAACCTAATTCACTATCTCACTCGTATCCGCGTGGACTCGCACTCGTACTTATAGCTACCTTTTAAGTTTGTCTGGCCAAGTCACAGAACTGTCGAAACAGTCTGGCTATTACGGAAACATCTTCTAATACTCACCCCAAGGAACATATATAAAATTCAGCTTTTATGCTATAGCGTAAGTACAGTCACAATTTATTAAAGTTTAAGGGTGTCTGGCGAAGGATTGCCACGATACCGTCTAGCAATGGATGACGTGATTTATAATATTAATATTCTAATATTGTTATATTATTCCGAAGAAAATATAACGGATAAGAAGATTAGGCTTTATACCTGGACTATGTTGGGTTGCTATTTCACATACCTTTGCTACATGTTACCTCCTAAAGCCACGCTGATCCAAAATTCATAGTAGTCCCATCCGTCCTACCTGTGTTGGGGGCATGCACTGAGAAACTTGCAGCTTTTATGAAATAAGGAAGGACTGGCATTCACGGACTCGTGGACTATAATGTACGGCTGTGTCGTTGCAATCGGAACACGATGCCGCATGCCGATGGTGGCTGCATGCGTCTACGCACGAAAGCTACCAAAAAGAAAATAATTTAGGTAAGTTTATCTCCTTTCTGTTTCTTATAAAGTGAGTATCAAGTATCGAAGCTTCAAAATCAGTATCACTATCAATTATCGATAAATAGCGGAACCGCTCCATCTCTACTTATATTAATAATAAATGTTTAGGGTGAAATTTCAGTAATTTTATTCAGCTCAAAGAAATATCACATATGCGAACAGTAACTGTCGGAATCGAAGATTTATTTAATAATGCCATACATTTATTTTAACATATTCAACATTCAGGTGAACATCACTTCTTCGTCTCGAAAACGTTTTTCAATAACCACACATGTTGAATCTATTCTAATTTCCGTGCTACGTGTAGTAAGTAGGCAAATTATGGTATTTTATGTCGAGATTTCACTCAAGTATATGTTTAGGTCCCTGTGTATGTCTCTCTCTCTCTCTCTCTGTGTTTGTGTGTGTGTGTGTGTGTGTGTGTGTGTGTGTGTATGTGTGTATGTGTGTCCATGCGTGTCTGTCTGTGAACAGCATAACTAAAATATCTGATGAGTTGCACTTACATGACTTTCTCTACTCTTGTACTAACCATTCTTACAAACTCGTATTCCTATATCTTTTTCGTGTTCATTGCAATAAACATTTACAGAAATTATCTTTAATAACAACAACAACAACAATAATAATAATAATAATAATAATAATAATAATAATAATAATAATAATAATAATAATAATAATAATAATAATAATAATAATAATAATAATAATAATAATAATAATAATAATAATAATAATAATAATAATAATTATAATAATAATAATAATAATAATAATAATAATAATAATAATAATAATAATAATAATAATAATAATAATAATAATAATAATAATAATAATAATAATAATAATAATAATAATAATAATAATAATTAATAAATTATCTTATTGGTCGTTCTCTTGCGCGTGCAACGGGAATATGGGAATACAATAGGTTTTGGATGATAATAAAATCTTTTAAAACTTTCAAATTCCGTTCTCTTTGCACGCTTAACATAAAAAATGAATAGCCACCTTCCATTTGACAGAAGTATAAGTTCTGCAAAACTTACACAAATAACGAGAAATATCTCTGAAAAGGTTCACTCTACAAAAAAAAATTTATTTCGCAATAAATTGTGTTTTAGCCAGATCTACATTTTTCATACACTAGGATGTTGTCTATCTCTTACGGTTTACGAGTTACTCAAAAGTAATTCAGAGTAAACAGGACTACATAGGCTATAGCCAGAAAATTAAAAATGCGCATTTCATTTGCCATTAAGAAAATCCATATTTTGGAATAAAATTTCCATGTAAAGCGTAGCTTAATTTGGAGCAATTTTCTTCAAAATCTTCTTATCGCATCCTTGAAAGACGTTAGACTTGAGTACCAACCTTGGCTTTTAACCGACTTTTCATTTTTGAGTTATGCTGTCCACAGACTGACAAAGACACACACACACACATACACACACACATACACATACACACACACACACACACACGGACGGACGGACAAACGGACCTTTTGCTACAAATGATCTTTTTGGATTCAGGGGGGCTCAAAACATATTTCTGGTGAAATCTCGACATCGAATTTTTGGGTGGAATACAATACTTCCTCTGCTAATCTACTTAGTAGAAGAGAAAGTAAAAGTCAGAAAGTAAAGTTGGTATTTAGGTTTAATATTTTTAAGGTGTTAACAGAAAGATTTTGAAGAAGATTCCTGCACCCTTAACTACCCTTTCCATTGAGAAATGTTCGAAAATTTTGAGTTTCTCAAACATGGCTGTAACGATTTTGGTTAAAATGTCATGAGTTTAAGATATTTTTATCACAAATGGAATGTTATTAATTTCCGGCTGTAGCCCATATAGCCCTGTTTACTCTTCATGACTTTTGCATAACTGACAAAGCTAAAGCATAGACCAAATCTAACTATACAACAAATGTAGATCTCGCTAGAACACAACTTATGTTATAGGATTTTTTCTTGTGAAATGAACCATTTCGGAGATATTCCATGTTATTTGTCAGAATTTTTCAATAGTTACAGACGTTCTCAAATGCGAGGCCGTTATTAATTTTTTATCTCGTGGACATGTAAAAAGAGCGGAATTTCCTCATATAGCGACTACTCTTACAATAGCTGCCTATTGCTTCAGGCCTACTTTATTCCCCTTGCACCTACAAAACATTACCAATAGGATAATTTCTACAAATGTTTAAACGTTGACGTGAAGTAGGCAGACGAATAAGTGTTTGTAAGAATAATTTGTGCAAGAATAGAGAAACTTATGTGACTGCAACACATTGAATATTTTTAAGTTTAACGTTTATCGTCTTTTAAGCTCGTAATGATATCGGACGATGGATGACTGAGGTGAATAAAATGGTGTTTAAGTGAGCTTGGGTCCACAGAGCTGAAGGTTATCTGACTTTCGTCCTTTCAGTATATGGGAAAAGCCGGGAAAAGAAAACCTTCTCCGGATAATTCACCCCAACGTAAATGAGAACTTAGGAGCTCTTGTTGTGCTATATTCTGGTTACTAAGGGCAATAAAACAAGTTCACGTACTTAGAACTTTTAAATGGTATAACATATTCATACGAATAACTTGTTTATAGTCAAACTGAAATTGGTAAAATGATACTCAAATGAGCCCGAGATCCACAGAGTCTTTAAGTATTCTCAGGATAAAGAAAAACCTCATCCAGATAACTTACTCTAAGCGAGATTCGAACTCGCGACCTCTCGAACGTGAGGCAGACACGCTAACCATCACGCTACAGAGGCTGGCACCAGACAATGTGGGAAGACGTGTAAAGAGACTGATTTAATTAACATTACCCACTAACAGTATGATGGTTAGAATGCCACCATAATAAATCTGAGATGGGGAGGGGTTGGGAGGGGCGAGTTAGCTGGTTAAGTTCTGTCATGGACATTTTTACCTCCTCCTGCATGAGAGAAAAAGGAAAAACAATACTGCTTAACTCAATCCTATGTAATCTGAGTTATTTGAATACTCAGTTACAATTACTTTATTCTATGCCTCTACAGACCCTTGGTGCTATGAGCAATGATTAACTAGAAAAGCTACATCGTGGACAAACATTTTGAGTCCAGAGTCCAGAGCTAAACCATCTCTGTTAGTTCTTCAAATAGTTCTTTCCTAGACACCTTATTGTTTAGTATTGTAAATAAACGTGGCTTATAATACCTAATCTTATAACACTCACGCAAACTTAGTGACCGATTGACTTTTGTGGGCCACGTGGTATTGAGCTCTAGAAATAAAAGGAGTTATTAATTATGTCATTCTAGTCTCATAGCATCCAGCAAGACCACAAGCTGCCTCCTTGGTAACCTAGGAAGCAAACCCAGGATTCCCAGGCATAAGCCATATGATTTTAGTTAACTAGATGTCATAATTCTATAGCAGCAATATCTCCCTACATTGCATGGTATCACATGTAAGACATAATTTGTTGCGTTAATCACTTCTCAGTTCACTCTGTGTCAGATGCATTACTTCGCATGTTCTATGTGCGTTGTTCATTTGCTGATTTAGTAATACACTTATGTAATGTGTGCACGCCTGTATGTGTGTCTGTGAGTAGAATGTGATCATTTATCACCGTTTACGAAACAATGTCAAAGGCGAAAATTGATATATGCTAAAAGACAACATATTTTTAGGTGGAATAAGAATATAGAGCTACTGAAGTAATGGTAAAAATCAGTTTTACATGTGTTTTAAGTTTTCAATTACATTTGGATGAATTCGTTCAAAATTTAACGCTGCAAAACATCCGCACGTTACAATCGATGGCGATCTATTTTACTACTTACTAAAAGACTTCACTTGCTAAAAAACTAAACCCCCAGCGCAAAGCCCAGACATAGCTTTAATATCAGTTATACTCCAGTCTTAGCATTTCAGGCACTCTAAATTACTTTTCCACACTCAGAAATTTGAACCAGTTTCTCCACAAAATAGACGACACTAATATAAGTTACACTGGGTCATTTAAATAGATTAAAATTGCTGCTACATCTATAGCTTGATACATTAGGTATATAGGATTATAATAATTAATTGGAAGAAACAGGACTGAACAAATTATTCCCAGGTATTTTAGATAGTCGTATTTTATTATTTAGATAAAAATATTAAATATTTTGTGCTTTAATAAAAATCTTTTAGTTTTTTGAGAATATAAAAGTAACATGTTTTGCAATTAAGGTGTAATTGGTGTTGGAAATTGTTTGAAGCTTCTGAACTTATATATTAAGTTTGTATAATTACTCCTTTTTCGTTTTATTCTGTTCATGAACACCTTTGTTGGAATTGTCATTCTAATGCTTAAATATCTCTGCGCCTGTATCTAATATCTTTTTTAGGCTACAATTTTTGGTAAACTATATTTTATCGCACGACTTGAACATACACAGTTGGGGCTAAACAGTTCTTAAGCAAGAGAGAGGGTGCGTGAGGGCCGCAGAGGGAAGAAGACTTTTGTCTCCACCTTCAGGCAACACACATAAACCGGAAACGTGGCTGAAATGCGGGATGCGTTCATTTTACAGCTCATAAAGCATACCCCTCCCGGAGTAGGTGCTGCAACCTGCAACAACAACAAGGCAGAGCTCCCACAAGTTTTTCACTTATGGCTACAATTTCCCACCCGCGCGCGCGTCTTGCAAGCTTTCTCACAAATACCAGAACTTCTCTCGGCGGTAGAAGTGTGCAATAAAAACCAGCTATCCTTCCTTGTACGCTCTACAGGGCTCCTCAAGACCAGTTAAAATTAAGTGGTACTGGGTGGCTTTGATGGCTCAATTTTTGAAGCTGAAGCAGTCTTCGACCGAAATGATTATTGCAATATATAGTATTTAAGGAAGGTATGAATAAAACCAGAAAATTCAAACTCTTCCCCTTTAAGCAGAAAACATGCAATGAACCTTCAGAGTCATAACTTTTGAAGTTTATTGCCTGCCGATATAAAATGTACTGTAAATAAATTATTTTAGTCCCCTTGTACTCAAGTATAGTTTTAGAAAATGTGTAACAAGGAAAGAAAAAGATGAGATAAACACCTAACTTCGTATTTAATTTACCGCTGACTACGACACCAGTTGGGAAAATAAGAACTATATTTTGTCAATTTTGTGCTCTAATTTCATGCGTTAAATAAAACTAATGCAGTATAAAGCTCAGAATTACTCAGCTTATATACTTAATCATTGTGTTACATATTAAGGTTATTTTATGCAAATTTAGTTGCAAATTTGTAAGCGTTTGCTTGTAGTTGTTACATCTGACGGCTCTCAGTGTTTATGCCAAGTGTGTTCACTTTTGTCACATCTAGGAGGGTGTGCCAACGTATATAACGCATCCCAGATCTCATTCTTTGTCACTGTCTTTTAGGGTAACACGTGTCAGTGAAAGCGTTGTCGTTGTCGAGGGATCCGGGTGAAACATGGGGTGGCATCTGGGGGTGTTGGCCTCGCAAGATCAAAGACTTCGAGGTATCGTCAAACTTGGGAAACTTTAAGGACGTCTGTCAATGTCTGTACCGTTAGTCTGAATCTGGCCTCCCGGAGTGTCCTCTCACCTCACCGTTCCTCCCTTCGGGGCATAGGTACAATAGGCTTGATTTCAGTGCCCAACCCTCTACATATCTCCCCTATTCCTATTGCTCCTAAGTTATCCGACACTGGACTACCAGCTCTTTACTTCCCTTCTGAAGGAAGCCATGCTAAGGATTGTTATGCCTGACAAAAACCCAACGTCTACCATGGGATTTGAACCCATGATCAGATTCAGCATGTTACCCTAGACGACTTGTTATCCTGAGTCACCTATGGTCCTGATATAGTTCTCTATTATTTTCAGCATCTGTGTGCATATGACGCATAGCCCACGTGATTTAGAAGCGCTATGATTTTATTCCTCTTAATCTGTCGGTATTTATCTACAATTGCATAAAAATGTGCTACTTTACTATTGCTGATGCTATTACTATTTTCTCCTGTTCATTTTCACACATCGAATAAATAAATGTAATGTACATTTTATGCAACAGTAAGAACGTTAATCTCGGGGTGCCGACTACGTCCCGCCCTCCAATACTGCACTCCATTTATGACGACTGTAGTGGGCAGAGATTGGGGATGCAGCGGCCGGGCGGTAAGCCTTGGCCCGCGATGGGCTCTTGCACTAGGGATTAGTTAAAGAAGAGGTCCATTTCTGCTTGCAATAATGTGTTGTATCCTTTCATCTTATTTTTCATTACAACTTTCATTATTACTTAAATAAGTATTCCCGTTACCGTTGTAGCCAGTTCAACGCACAAACACAACCTTCATTTGCTTATGAAACAGGTTCATCAAAGGGTGCACAGGTAAACACCTTTCCTTCTCTTGCACTCTTCCAGTGCTCTCTCCCAGGAGAGACACACAAAGGTACTCGTTTTTGTCGGGAGTTGAATGGATACAAAAGCAGCTTTTCCATGACATTTAGACGTAAAACTCTAGGCACCCTTTTAAATTCAAATGTAGTAGTTTCTTTTTATACAATGCTTACAAGTTCAGTTCCTTGTTAGACAAGTGTTCCTATGGTACATTTGTATTCATCATTTCTGAAATGATTACTCGTGTTTTTGCATTGATTACAAGTATTTAATGAATTACCTCAAATTATTTTAACTTTCAACAGGAATTTTTGAACGTCATGAGTTTTTCAGCTAACACCGAGGTCTACTATTAAAAGTTTTGGAAGAGTTTTAGCTTCTAATGCCAGGTTCGGCTCCTAGCATGGCTTGGGTATTCTTTCGGCAGGAACATCCCTTATCTTGGACGTAATCTGGAAATTATTTTTAGCTAAGAATGTTTAAATTAAGGATGATATCTACATTAGATGATTCAGTAACATCAAAAACTAATTAGAGTTTCTCTGGTTACTAGCCGTATAATACCTATCTATAAAATTGTTTGAGATTTCGGTCATATTTAACCACATGGCCATCATCAAGAAATGAATCATGATAAGTTAAATAATTTGTTAATAAATGACTTATTTACTTATTATGGCCGAAAACTCTTAACAATTTTATAGATATTACACGGCTGGTAAATCGAGAAGCTCTAATTAGTAATCATCGTCGTGAAAGCTTCAAATGTAACACCAGTAAGTATTTCTGAGGTCAAAGTCCCCAATAGGTCGTTCATGTGGGGGCTTGCGATACTAATGCAGTATTGAAAACCTAACCATATTCAGTCAAAAACAACTTGTATCCTTAAAAACAAATTTGCAGGCTGCTTTACCATGTATCACAGTATAGTTTAAAGGCTTAACCATTTATTTCACTACATTACTCGGGACAAAATTTTCTCATAAGTTTCAAGTTAAACAATAAACTTACTTGTATGCATTCTAATCCAGTCAGAATGAATAGCATTTAAGCAGTTGATTCAATGCCTTTTGAACTGGGACTAAATTTTCAGCTGATTTGCAACAATACTTGGTTCAAAAATAGTTTATATTCCAACATCCTTCTGGGCTCCATGATTTATTTTTTTCCCTTCAAGATATGCATTTTATTAGTCATCCAGGACTCTTAAGACTGTATTTAATCAAAATACTCGCAACCATGTTTTGGAAAACGAAACACCGAAACATTTTTATTGTGTGTTGGAGATACTTTCTTAAAAACCTTTTCTTCATAAAATTAAACATCTGCTGAGGCAAATACGAAATTAAATGTAAATGTACACACCTGAAGCTATTAACAGTGAAGCAAATTGATCCAAAAATAACACAAAATAATTAGAGACTCACACTTCACTTCAATAAATTGAGTTACACTCAATATTTCTGACAACATTCGTTACAACATCAAGCGAACTCCTAAGAAATATTGAGTGTAACTCAATTTATTGAAGTGAAGTGTAAGTCTCTAATTACTTTATGTTATTTGTGGACGAAATTAAGTATTCATTTGACTTTTCGTTTATGAGTTTTGCTGTTTGCACAGAATTGCACAGTGGATCTCAAGACGCGTATTTCCAAACATCTGGGATTGAAATTTTGTGGAATACTATATTATCTCTCTCTCTCTCTCTTCTACAAAAGGGTAGCGGAAAATTTAAATAGAAATTCAGCTGACTTTAAATTATTTACTATTGATAACAAATGTTTAACAATAACTGCAATTGTATCCAAAAATAGTAATGTACGTCAGACACAAATACAGTGGGGGAGAGAAAGAGAGAGTGAATGTGATAAAAATTGCATCATTTGCCAGATCCAGATGGTTAAAGATATCATTATGGAGAACAAATATGAGGTGAAAAAGAAGCCATTAATAGTAAAGTGGCTGACTGCAGGTATTAACACTGGCAAATAACTTAGTTCCTAACAGAAACTGAACTTCTTTCCAATAGAAAACAGAAGGACACATGAGATATCCCTTGATAAAACTCTCCAAAAGATCTTTACGAAAAGCGTACTGTGGATAACATAAAGAAAGCTTACAATAAATTAACCAGTATTGAGGCATTTTGCCTTAAGCAAGAAAGGTGATGAAAATGTCTAATACAATGAGAACGAAATTCCCACGATGCACGACATTTGCGTGCCATCTTCAACATCTCCTTCGGGGTGAGTCAGAGGAATCCTTCTCTGAGGGTAGGGGAGGGTGGTATGAGAATAAACAACACAGCTGACTTGTAAATTTAATTGAATGAGCAAGTTGTCCCCTGTTTGAGAATGAAGAATTTAGCTGCATCTAAATGTAGCATTAGAAACTCTAGCCAGTGATGTATTACATCTACTAACTTCCAAAGTATCAATACGTTTCCGGTTTAAAATAACTATTTCCTTAATAAAAATGAGAAACGTAAGTTTCCGTCAATCACTGAAATGTAAAACGATGAATCCCCTTACGGTTATCGGCATTGAGTACGAACGTGGTCTTTAGGCACTACGGACTGCCGATAATCGATCATAGTAAAACAGAAAGTCAATGTAGTATAACACTTTATTCCGTTTATCGCACATTACTGTCTCCCTTAATATGCAATCTAAACTAAACCCCTAGAGCAACAGCCCATGAAGGGCCAAGGCTTACCGCCCGGCCGCTGCTTCCCCCATCTTAGCCCACTATAGGCGTCATTGGTGGGGTGCAGTACTGGAGGGTGGGACGTGGTCAGTGCCCCGAGTCCTCCCGGCCAGGTATGCGGTCTTCACGACCTGGGGCCGCTACTTCTCCACCAAATAGCTCCCCGGGACTTAACGAGGCTGAGTGCACCATGTGCCAGACCTCCCAGAGGGGATAAAATCTCCATGCTGGTACCGGGATCGAACCCGGGTCCTCCGGCAAGCGCGCTACCACTGGTGGTCTAATATGCGATCTAGTAGTGGTTTATTTATCTCTGCTTGTGTTCCATCCCAACGATGGAATTTTCATACGGTCACAGTAAGAAATCTTTCTTGGACTCCGTGAGATAACAGTTTAAATAGGGCAACGTTAGTTAAAGAAGTACAAGTCCGAATCCTGTTGTCAATAAATAAATTTAAAAAAAAAAAGACTAAACGCAGTCATTCGGAACCGTGGGTCGGGAAGACCAAACACGTACATAGTTAAAGCAACTCCACAGAGGGAAATGAAAGCGGGTGTCACAGCTGAGGTTAATGGAAGCCGGTCTGTCAGTCACAAGAGAAACTGAATCAGTTTGAGCACAGCAGCGAATCATCTATCGCGCTATAAAGAGTTTCAGATGTTATAGGGAATCTAATGCTAATTTTAGTTCTGTGCGCAAATCATTATTGTTTTCCTCATTTAATCCTTTTTTTAAGGGGCTGGGTGTGTAAGAAGAATTTAAATCCATTATCTAGAAATAATTGTTACAATGTATTCCTGTTCTTTGGTTTGTAGAAACTCGTTTTATTCACCTTTCTGATCTTAGAAAACTTCTTAACAAAATGTAGATCTGAAAGACAGTTCAAAGCTGAAGTGTGCAAATAATTATAACTTCTGTAGTTCATAGAGCTAACTTTCAATACATGGTATTGCTGTTTCCTTAACGTCACAAGGAACAAAAGTGTGATTAACGCCAAAAATTGCATTGGTGAAGTGTTATAAAATTTAAGCTTACACTAGTAGACATTTGGGAAGGAATTAAAGGAAACCATTTACATTCAACACAAATTCCATATTTTAAGATTAGATATATACTATCTTAATTTGTTTTAATGAGCTTAATGGTGTTCCAGTTATAAAAAATGCAAATATAAGTATAAGTAGATTGCACAGAAACATATACTAAAGTTAGTTGCTCATGTTGTTTGTAGCAAGATCTTTAACCTAATTTAACGAAAAATTGTAAGGTTATTTTTGCGAAAATAAGAGCTAGTAATAACTTTCACTTGTTTGGAGTGGTTGTTTACCTTGGTATCGTTAAAACACGTCAAACTCAAGTATAAAGTTTGCCTTTATCTGGCTCTTCATTTTTTAATTATTCAGCTGAAAGTCACATGCGTAAACGTGTAGTTTTTCCCATTGAAAATCTTTTATATCCAGTAGAGAAAGCTAAACATTTGAAGTTTCTGCAGAATTGCTTCCTTAGAAAATAAATGTCTCTTGATGAACTCTAGAAGCAATATTGAGAAGAAAAATCTTTGCACCTGCAAAGGACCTTACTCGCAACATGTTCTTAATGGGCTCTCCACGTGAAAGAGGTGGCTGAATGAAAGGAAAATGGGAAACTTGGATGCTGCTTTTTAATACTAATGAGAGAGAAGCGGAGGTCCATCAATCGGAAATCAATAACCCTTTCATTTTAGGAAGTCCTAGTGAGCAGTTAATTTCGCCCATGATTCTCTTAGCTATACTACGATACTTGGTTAAAGTTTCTCCTAATTTCGCTACAAGAGATGAACCCTCATAATTCCTAAGGCTCCCTCAGATTGCTGCAACACGCCATTACATGTCTAGTCCTTCATTCAAACTTTGAACCTGTTACAGCTCCAGAGAACAAGTTTTAAGCTTGATATCTTGTGAGTTACGACATGCGGCAATATTTATAAAGTTTAGCATTACTCGCGTAATGCAATTTTACTTTTACTGTCACTTACCTATGGTATTTAGCGTAACACTTATAATACAGTAACAATTATTACCGGAATTTCACCAGAAATAAGGAATATGGATATGCATTTATTGAATACTAAGCATATACATTATGACGCCGAGGACCCGGGTTCGATACCCCGGGCACCGGCATGTGGATGTCCCGGAGGGGCCAATTGAGGAACTACTTGATAAAGTAGATAAGCACCCTCCAGTTCTGCCCCTATTAATGACATCTGTCGTGGGCAGAGCTGGAAAACGCAGCGGCCGGGTGGTAAGAGTTGCTTCGTGAAAGGCTGCTGCACTAGGGGTTAGACCTCTTTAACTTCTATGATATATCGAGGGCTTTAACTCAAAAAAAATAAATTGTCTTCTTGTCTTCTTGTCAGTCGTAGGTTTCAATCAATTATAACTTAAAACTCATATTCATCCCCATATGCATACTTCCAGGCTACGCGGAGAGTAAGTAAAGTTTCTAATTAAAGAAAACATCTCCACTTAGTCCCGGACCTTTGATTTGAGAAACCAGAACCTTGAATACTCGACCACAAAGGTAGTCATCAAAATACTCTCGGCCTACTGTACGTTATTTGCCTTAATTGGATTCTTTTGCAATAAGTCGTGGTAACTTCGCTCCCTTCTGGTGTCCCTTTCATAATGCATGCCGAACTCGTAATGTAGTAATAAATGCACCAAACGAAGTCTCGCAGGCAGTGGTGCATGGGAGCGCATTCGGAAGTTCCTGGACTCAATCCCCGCTAGTCGACCACTCTGACTTGTCACTTAGGCGAATGCTGGGATGTTCATCCTCATACCACTGGTGCCCTGTTTACCTCTTTCAATTCCCATCATTTTCTTCTCAACCATTCCAGGGTTGTAGGCTCAGGAGAAGTTGCTCTGCAAGTTGCGGCTGGACGGTAATTATGCGCTCTGTAAAAGTTTCTGGACCGATGTGGGTCCTCGGTGGGGACCGCCGGGGCTTATAAGGTTGGATTTGGATGGCGTCGGATGCATGCCATTTGCAGACTGCAGACAGTGCCGAACAGGGCGCTAAAAATGATTTATGACGCTGGGCATAGGTTCCCATCACATACCTTGCATACCCATTCCACACTCCCATTCATTGTGGACTTGGTACCGGAGAGTTCCAGAACCATGTATACTAATTTCACCAACCACACCAACCAGACTATAATCACAGGACCCCCAGCAGGAGGAAAAGCTACTGCTTGGCCTAGGACAGCCTGTGGCCTCCCGCATGAAATGGCTGCAATTCTTATCCTGCCAATCCCATCAGATTAAGCATCTCCGGGCCTAGTCACTGCTCGAAGGTGCCCCGCCCAATTGCTTAAATTGCACCAAACACCCCCCTCCTAACCTAAGTCCTGTTCCCTTTCAGTCTATCAGGCTGTCGGATTTGGTGACCTCGCAAGAGGTAAACCTGACTGACAGCATCGGGTGAGGTCGACACTTGGACAGATAACACCGCACATGTGGTTCAGCTCGCCCTAGGAAGGCTGGAAGATCCCAAAGTCCATGTACATGAAAGCTTGGTACGCAAGCTGTCGCCCCTGTGATATTGCACAGATAAAGTCGAGCGAAGTGGCTGGGTGCTGTGCAGATACATTTCCACCCAGGTAAACCTGCTCAAGGATGTTGGAATGCGTCGGATGCATTCGTACTGGAAACTTTAGGAATCTCGTCCAAGCTTGCATCCGTCGTCATCCGGCTCTGGTCCCCTTCTGGCATCTTCTTCAATCCTTCCCTCCTGAGGGTGGCGGCAGTTAGCACAAAGGACAGGCCGGCTTAGGTATACCGCTGTGCCTCTGTAATGCGTGGGCTCCTCCATTGTCTACCCACTTTACCGTTTTACTAGTAAATATGGCATATCTGTGATTACAGCTCACTTCACTCGCTCCAAGGAAATTCACCTGTATCATGCAACCATGAACAATCCTATTTTAATGTAATAAATCTAAAGTAATACTAACCCGAAGATCAAAGCCACCGAGCAATTGTACTGAGCAATTGTACCAAGAGGTCAGAAGCCGCCGCAGGACGTTCGATGTTAAAGGTGACATATACCTGGAACATTAAAAAAATCGGATGTGTAGCACTCACATGACTTTCTCTACTCTTGTAGCAACTATTCTTAAAAGCTCTTATTCCTCCATCTTTTTCGTGTTAGTTGAGATAAACTTTGCAGAAATTATCATATTGCTTATTTTCTTGTGTAGTCTTTGTCTATCTCTTACAGTTTACCACTCATGCAAAAGTCATCATGACTAAATAGGACTGCATGAGCTAAAGCCAGAAAGTTCAAAATATGCATTTTATTTCCATATAAATATCTTAAACATGTGGCATTTTAATCAAGACCTATTTTAATAAAAATCAACATTTTCGAAAAGTTGTCCATGTAAAGGGTAATTTAGGGTGGAAAAAATGTTCTTCAAAATCTTCGTGTTTTATCCTTGAAAGGTATTAAACTTAAATACCAACTTCGGTTTCTAAGGACTTTTTCTTTCTGAGTTATGCTGTTCACAAGTACGCGCAGACACAGAAACACACACACACACACAAACACACACGGGCCTATTTCTAAAAATCCTATTTTTGGATTTTAAAGGTGTTTAAATATATATATTTCCGGTGCAATCTCGACATTGAGTTCAATACTTTCCGCTACTTACTATACGTAATAGAGAAAGTAAAAAAAAAAAAAAAAACTTGTGGTATATGCAAGTATCATGTGCAATAAGTTATTTTACTGAGATGGTATACAAACTTAAAGTCTACAATGACAATATAAGAAAGTAAAACTGGACCGCTGCTGCAAGTCACTAAAACCACATGTGCACAAAATGTCCGCAAACGTTGAATGAATGTTTTGGAGCGCCTGGTGGTAATTCCTTATATTGCGAGTACTCTAAAAAGTACTTTCTAGCTCCTCCACACACTTCGCGATATAGGAGACATGTTACGTTGTACCTTTTGCAAATGTGTTATCTCCGAAATGAAGGCTGTGACGCCACTAACTTACTCCCTCCCACAGAATCTGAAGCATGTATCAAATGAATACATAGCTAATTTTTTGACGTGGCGAATGACTTGAAGTTGCGCAATGGTTTATGGTCTGAGCCGTTATATCGCTTATAAGTCAAAAGCACAGACAACCATTATAGAGGCTCATCAAACCAAAATTCAATTAGCGCCCTGGTACTTCCACGTCGTAAGCATTAGATGGCGCCTGCATAGTTACCCGGCGAACTGGACGACCTCCTGCGGCTAAGGGCCGGAAGAGGGGCGCATGCCCTTCGCTCGACGTGATTTTTCTCTAGCAAGCCAAGTCCGGGAAGAAAGAAGACAAGTCGTACTTGGAATTTCAACGAGAGAAGACGTTTCTGTGGAGCTGGGCAGAAATGGTGACAAGTCGAGGAGGCATCATGTTTCTCATACGGGAATAGGTATTTTCCAAATTAGCCTTCAGCTCTTTTGTTCGGATTTACATAATTAAAGGGTTTGGGAGCGAGTAAAATATATTAGCAGCATGACGGGAATTTTGAAATACTAAAGATTAAATAGTGATACCGAAATGTATTGTGAAAAGTGATATTTTTTCTAACCACTTTGAAGTGGCGACAAGTATTTTTCATTTCTTTGTAATCCAAGGTGTTAAGCTTTTGTATTGTTAGCAGTTGTTATAATAAAGGCAGGAATTACTTGCCAATTTGCAGTGTAAGTTCTTCTAAAAATCCACATATCCTAAAGGTTTAGAAAAAGGTTAAGCTGTTTTCAGTGGTTTGCACGAGGCACCCCAGTAAAACGGTACAGCTCGAGTTCACTTTTGTATTTTTAAAATCACAGGGGTGTCACGTTAGTGTATCTACAACTTGCTGTAGTAAACATTGCGGAACAGTGGGTGAACAGTGCCCGCTCACATTATCAGCAGTATCTTGTTTATTTCAAGCGGGAATCTGAAACGTTACCCCACCATCAATTTGCTTGACGTCATTCGCTCAGATCCTAACAAGGTCCTTCGTCACTTCTAAAAATATTGTGTTGCCAAGTTTCCTACAAATCACAGCCTTGCATACCATTGTAATAATTTTTTGAACGGACAAAATATTATGCGTCCGTGGTAATTTAAATGGTAGCAACGTCGGTGCGCGAAGCTGTAAAGCCGTGGTTCAAATTGCGGCTATAGTATTAAATTTTTCAAACCGCAAACTTCCCAAACACAGATTTGTTATTATTTATGCTACCCCGCTCTGTGTGAAAAGGACGACCCAGTAATTACATTAAGCGTAGTCAAGAGTGGTACAATGGATGGAAATAAAAAATTTAGGGATAAAGTCAACTAGGCATTTTAAAAAGCGAAAGATAACTGAGGAAACGAGGTGAAAATTATATAGGTAATACAAGGTGAATTAGTGATGTGTAAGAAATTATTAGTACATAGTCATAAAATATAAAAAGAAAATCTGAGGAATGGGGAAGTAAATTTTAGATTGAAATGGGAAAATTAAAATAAATGAAAAAGGTTTGAAATGGAAAGTACATATAGGGAAGTTGGTGAAAATAAGGGAATGAAAAGACGAAAGTGAAAAGAAAATACCAATTTATTTAGGCAAAATATAATTCTCTTAGCTTATCTAATTCTTAATTTGGGCATTTTTAATGTAGTAGGTGCAATAATGGATAATGAAATAGAAGAATACGTTCTTCGTGTGCTTTGTCATATGTAGCCTTCAATTCAGGTATTTATTTAAAGGAACACGTGTGATTAAATCCTGCAGTATCTGGATGCGAATTATTTTATTTTTCATATTGTGAAGAAGTGAAACAAATGAGTCCAGTTACCTAATTCTTTTTTCTAAACTTTTGCACAAAAACATAGCTCCCTTCTGCTAACGGTAACACAGTCTTTAGTCTATCGTGATATTACAACTCACAACTGAGTTCTCGTTACCTTGTCTCTTTTCACTCTCTTTCTTCGCTTTCAACCACTAACTCTGACAATAGAATCATTCAACGCTCAGTAATGCTTCTTCACTTCGGCGCGACGTATCTTTCACGACAGTACCACACATACGCACACACACACACACGCACGCACGCACAGAGCTGTCTCCTCTCCCTGACACACTGACCAACTCATGTATGTAACTCTCCCCTCCGCTGTTTCTTCGCCTCCTTATATAGCGAGCATGACGTAACATGGACCTTCTCGACTTCTACAAACACGTTGGCCGCCAGACGCCTCTCGAAGATTCCAGCAATTCATTGCTAAGCACCGCGCTCATTGCCATTAGTAATGTACAGTAAAACCTCGTTTATCTGGTCCTCGTTTATCCGAATATCGGATTATCCGGATCAGATTTGTAGTTTTTTTTTTTTTTTTTTTTTTTTTTTTTTTTTTTTTTTGTTTTTTTTAAATTTAAAGGTCACATTAAATAATAAATCTAACTATGATAGCAAGAACGTAAATACAAGTACGTCAAATATTCACCTTATTCGCTCAGTTTTCCTGGTGTTTTCAAATGACACGTGTCATTAAGCTTATCGTATGTGTTTCAATCGGATTGTTTTTGTGCCTTGTCAAAATTTTCGGGAAAAAGAAGGTCGTGTTTTCAGTGGATAAAAAGTTGGATGCTATTAATTGAATTCATAAAGAAGGGACATCGAAGAAAATAGGTGCTGAATTGGGAGTTGCTGACAAACATTATGGCGTACTTGGACCGTCAGCCCGACACCACTCCAGCTGAACTATTAATAATAAAGTGCTTGCGTGACCGTACTTCCTTCAAACGCCACACGTATTTAAAACAAGACTGTGGATCAATGTTTCGTTAAGAAATGTTGCGACTTCATGTGATTACGACTTTTATATTTTTTAATGTCTTGTAAACAATACATAATTTTGTTTTGAAGTATAGTTTTTTATCGTCATGAACGGAATGTTTGCTTACTTAAGGATTTAAGAATTTTGTTTTGCTTATTAGGCATATAACCCGGATTATCTGGATTTTTTACTTTTTGGATTTCCTTTGGTCCCAGTTAGTCCGGATAAACGAGGTTTTACTGTATATATAAACACCCGCGCATGGCAGCCTGACCTTGAGCACTTTTGTTTGCTCGCCGGCCTGGTATGTGGTGTGAAGTGACTTAGCCTCAACCATCCTTTGTTGAATGCCGCGCTCGGCGTCACAATACTGTTTGCTAATAAAGATATTTTATTATTCCCTGAAGAAGTACATCAGCAGTATTTGTGCCTGGCATGGATAAGAACGGCTTGTTTCCACTACAAGAGGAAAAAAGAAGTTATACATGAACGTGGTAATGTGAAAAGTATTTTATGATAACCAACGTGAAAATAAACAATTTTAAGGTATACAGGATGGAAGGGAATTCATTACATTCCTAATATGTGCTTCATAGAAGCATTACAAACAAAAAAGTCTAATGGTATTTTGTTTTTTGATCAGTCGATTTCGAAAAAATAAATAGATTTTGATCCCAACTGGATGCGTAATGCCACAAGAATGTACGGAGATAATAGTAGGTATGTTACTTGTAAGATGCGCAGAGTACCTTATTTCTGACAGAGCTTCGGCAGTAATTATGGGACACCACACCGGGTTACGAAATAATTAATCACTTAAAAGACGTGAAGGAATACTCCGAGCTACTCTCTCAGACGTTAGCTAAGTCGACAACGTTGCATTGAGGTTGGTCCTGGAATTGACCTAGTTTGTGAATGTAAACAGCTCGGGCACGTTCGCTTTCGTTGGGAGCTAACGCTTGAGATAGGGCTACACTGCACAGTAAACACGAAAGGAGAAGGCAGGGTATGAGTTTGTTTTCAAGACGCACCGTTACGCTGTTTATGTACTGAGCTGGGGAAAGTGACCAGCCACACAATGTGCAGTCTTGCCAGATTGTTTTCCACAAAACAAAATTATCTCCGTAGGAAATGGTCAGAGACAAAAACGTAAGATAAAAAATGGGTTCCAAATATCGAGACCTACCACTAGTTTAAACTAATATTATGACTTCCCTTCCACCCGGTATATTCAGATTCACGTGAGGTAAACAAGGTTGTGCAATTAATGGACTTCAACTAAAAAACTTTGATCTGAATTAATTAATAACTCTTGGCATGGCCTTAATTCACTGGAAGACCTATCTTTTTTAAAAGCTTTTAAGCGTTCCTTTTATTCATATATTCGCTAAGGTATACTTAAATTCGGAAAGTTATAAGAGTACGCAGAAGTCATGCCCTGCTTAACGAAAGCAAAGGAGTTTCTTCAAGTCAGAAAACGCCTCTTATTCCGAAGCAGCAGATTTTTTCTGTTCTCTACAGCGAATGTCCTCCGTTTAAAAATCTGAGTGGTACTTGGACCATGTTTTCTGTTGAATAGAGCGAACTGGAGAAATAGATATGGACTTGTGGGTTTCATAGAGTAAAAATAAATGGCAGCAGGAACGCGAAGGGGAGAAAAAGTTTTTCTGCTGTGTGATACCCTGGAATACATATATATTTTTTCTCCCTTACAAAATATAACACCATTGCAGAAATATTGAGGTTGCGTTTGGATATAATGGAAGGAACAATAGCAGAGCTGGCCGACTACATGTTATGGCTGGTAGCATTTATTGAATGTTGATTCTGCCGGTCACGTAGGAACTCAGCTTAAAAATCTGTACGGCAGTGCCTCCCTAAATTTTTTCTCCAGCAACCTTCTCCTTTACTCCTTCTCTCTTATTTTAGTCCTATTTTCTTCTTTTTATGTTCTTAGACTTTTTCTTTTGGGAGTATATACCATTTATAAGGAACGTTATTCGTAGCACGGACGTCTATAAAACTAGATTAAACTTGATGAACACAATACAAAGCATATCGTTTAAATAATTCTAGTCAAATATGTGTCCACAAAATTGTTTCTATTGTAACAAAAGGCAATTTGACAAATCCCACTCCTGACACCAGTGTGAAAAAATGACAAATTCAGCCCCAGTACTTCTCTATCATGTTATTGTGTCCTAAACTTTTGTACAAATACACAGTTTACTTCTTCTCGTTAACGCAATCTTTCGTCTTTCGGATATCACAACTGTTTACCTCCCGTAGCCTTGACTCAGTCCTTTCAGTGTCTTTCTTCACTTTCTCTGTCTCTCATACGCTAACTCTGATGATACAATCACTCGACGCTGGCTAAACCCTTCTTCACTTCGGCGCAACGTGCCACACACGCACAGCTGTCTCGCTCTCACTGACACACCGACCGACTTACGTCCGCAACTGTAACTGTAACTCTCTGGTGTTTCCTTGCCTCCTTATATACCGTGGATGATGTCACACGTGCCTTTCGCGAAATTCCTACGTCGGTGATAAATATTTTGGAGAAAACCGCTTTTGGTTCTGCTGCTCTATTGTTATTAGTCACATATACACAAACAGTCGCGCAAGGCAGACTGGCTTTGGGCGCCTGTCTGGTGTGTGGTATGGAGTAGCTTAGCCCTGACAGTCCTTTGTTTTGCACCGTGCCATGCGGCACATTATAATTGCACCTTTGGTTTAATTCTCCCCATAATTCGGCTTCATGTGTGTTTAATCTCTTTCTACCGTTATTACCCGTTATTTTGTTAATCTTAAAGAAAGTTGTTTTTTACTAATCTCGCTATATAATTTTATCTAATGAGTAGCTTATTATTGCCAAATTCACAGTAAATTTATTTAGAAAAAATATAACTCGAATCTCTTATATTTCACTGTGAAAATAATATTGCTTTGTTTTGGATGCGTGGCCGTATTTTGATGAATTACACTTGCTCTGGCATTGCGCTGTTTCTAACTGCTTCTGTTCCACCTCTGTTTTCGCTTCAGTCTGAACGCCGGTTATATCAGTTGACCTGATGTTCTTGTACACATGTTAAGACCATGTGTGTCAGTGTTACAGTGTGATAGTGGTGATATAAAATGCAACGGTCCGTTTACTATAGCATGCCGAAATCTTGCAGCATTATTACTTTGTGGCAACAAACTTGATGCAATTTTGTTTTGTAAGCCTTCATAAGAAAATGTAAAATATAAGGGCTTTTAAAGACGTTACAAAAAAAATCTGATATGTTACACTCACATGACTTTCTCTACTCTAACTTCACTAACTATTCTTACAAACTCTTATTCGTATATCTTTACGTTAGTCGAGATAAACATTTACCAAAATTGACTTATTGCTCATTTACTTGTAGGTGCAAGGTGGAATACGAGAATACAGTAGGCTTTGAGCGATAGTGAACTCCTTTAAAGCTAGTCCCTCTATGAGGGATTTCAAATTTCGTTCTCTTTGCACGACCAAGAGACAAAAAGGTAAACAAGGATCTTCCAATTGAGAAAAATGTGAGTACTGCAAAACTCACACAGAGAACAAGGAATATGCCCGAAATGTACACTCGAAGAGAAAAAGAAAAAAAAAATTGTTTGGACATAGCTTATAAGTTATAACGTGAACAACATTTTTGTATAGTAAGATTTGGTCTCTGGCTTACAGTTTACCAGTTATTCAGAAGCCATTAAGAGTAAAGAGGACGACATGGGCTATAGCCAGAAAATTCAAAATATACATTTCATTTGCCATAAAAATATCGTAAACATATGGCATTTTAATCAAAATCGTTAGAGCCATTTTTGAGAAAATTAAAACTTTCGAAAAATATTCCATGTAAAGTGTAGTCTAGGGTGGAGGAATTTTCTTCAAAATCTTCGTGTCGCATTCTTGAAAGATGTTAAACTCAAATAACAACTTTGGTTGTTGGCTCACTTTTCAGTTTTACTTTCTCTACTGGTAAGTAGGGGAAGTATTGTATTCCACCCAAAAATTCGATGCCGAGATTTCACCGGAAATATATGTTTTGAGACCCCCTGAATCCAAGAAAAGCATTTTTAGAAAAAGGTCCGTGTATGTCTCTGTGTGTCTGTGGACAGCATGACTAAAAAACGAAGTCGGTTAAAAACCACAGTTGGTATTTAAGTTTAATGTTTTTCAGGGATGCGACACAAAGATTTTGAAGAAAATAGCCTCACCCTAAACTACCCTTTACATGGAACATTTTTCAAAAATTTTGATTTTCTTGAAAATGGCTCTAACGATTTTTGTATTAAAATGTCATATGTTTGAGATATTTTGATGACAAATGAGATGTATATTTTGAATTTTCTGGCTATTGCTCCTGTAGGCGTATTTACTCTGGACGACTTCTGCATAACTGGTAAACCGTTAGAGATAGTACAAATCATACTGTACAAAAAATGTTGTTAGCTAATGCTGGATTTCTGACAATGAAGTCATTAATCCTCTTGCTCTCCAATATTTTTCACAATGATATTGAAGAGAGCAATAGCAGTAATAGTAACCGTTTTTTAGAGAGCACCATATTTTTATGTTTTGGCGGTCACATCGCTCTCTCACAACCCCCAGAATATCTGGAGGGCCACACCTGTCGTTGGTTTACGGGTCTCACCGACCTGACCGGGAGAATTATCAAAATAAATTCACCGACCATATCCTCTGATTACCAATCAGAGGACGTATTACATGCCATGACAGGTCAGCATGTTGGGGTTAAGATTTTATAGAGAAATGGAGAGGTTGGAAAAATAAAGACTCCCTAGCCCTAGGGAACCCTAATAGCATCGGGGTCAGAAGAGAACAAGAGATGACCAAGGTAAGGTCAGATAGAAAAGTTACAGTGAGGAGCAAAACACCAGTAAGTGGAAGTAATGTTCTGCTCAGCTTGGGTACCTTGTGGTCGCTAATCACATATCCCCTAGACAGAGACCCCTGAGGCCAAATATATAATATGTAACTATATTAACAAAACATGTAGATCTTGCTAAAATACACAATTTATGTCTGAATAAATTTTCTTGTAAAGTGAACCATTTCGGAGATATGCCTTGTTATGTGTGCGAGTCTCGGAAAACTAAAAACTTTCGTTGTTCATTTTGTATGCCTTAAGTGTACAAAGAGAACGGTATCTCGAAGCTTTAAAATATTTGACTATCGCAAAAAGCCGACATTTCTACAAATTATCTCACTGCTTATTTCCTTGTAGGTGCAAGGGGAATATTGGAATACGGATAAATCGTCTGTGGCACAGCACGCCTTATTATTCGGCCATGCTGTCAACCTTAAAGAAACCCGAGTCCTGTCTTCTACAGTTAACTACTATGCCCGACTACAAAGGGCAGCCATAGAAATCTACAAACACAAAGACAACTTCAATCGCAAAGAAGAAATACTACGTGTATATAAAGCATGGATACCAGTCTTAGATAAACCTTTAGACACACGCAACAGTTGCAATAAAACCCCACCTACAATTGGCCAATCACTACCGTACCCAGCGCAACGATGCCCCGCCCACCCCACCCATATAAATAACCGTAAGGGATGTTAACGGCCCCGGCCCTTACTTCGACTACTTCTCTGCTTCCACATTCAAACTCTTACCAGTGCAGACGGAGGATCGTGTTACCCTGATGTTGCCAAGCGTAGTACTTGGCGAAACGTTGGTATCTACCATGCCTTCTAGAACCAGGTCATACAAGCCCGGAAGAACTAAACATTTCGAATAGTCTTATTTGTGTATTTTCTTCATGTTTGTTGAGATAAGAATTTGCAGAAATAAACTTATTTTATTGTGTTTTGGGAAACTCACACACATAACAAGGAATATCTCCGAAATGGTTCACCTTACAAGAAAATTTATTCAGACATAAATTGTGTATTTTAGCAAGATCTACATTTTTTGTCTAGTATGATTTGGTCTATCTCTATTGGTTTACCAGTTATTCAAAAGTCTTCCAGAGTAAATACAGAGTACAGGGCTATAGCCAGAAAACTCAAGATATACATTTCATTTGTCATAAAAGTATCTCAAACATATGACATTTTAATCAAAATCGTTAGACCTACTTTCAAAAAAATCTAAATTTTCGAAAAAGTTTCCATGTAATGCTTCGGCTATTTTGTTCAAAATCTTTGTGTCGCATCCTTGAAAGACACTAAACTTAGGTACTAGCTTTGGTTTTTAACCTACTTTTCGTTTTTGGGTTGTGCTGTGCACAGACTGAAAGACTGTAACACACACACGGACCTTTTTCTAAAAATGCCTTTTCGGGATTCAGGGAGCCTCAAAACATATATTTCTGGTGAAATTGCGAAATCTAATTTGTGGGTGGAATACAATACTTCCTCTATTTACTATACGTGGTAGAAAAAGTAAAAATTGCCGTAATTCTCAGCCATGTAAGCGACTCGTGCCGACAGAGAAGTCAGCTTTTACTGAGCGTAGAATTGTCTGATCAAGCTTTGTATAAGTTTTTGTGCCAAGGCTACGATACTACGGAACAGCTGTGACATGGTTATGAATTGTGAATTGTCATTCAATTTTACAATAAAGTGACATTGTGAGGTAAGGTTCTTTCATTCCTCAAGTCACACACTTTACATGCCACGCATGCACACACTGAACTTCCTACCGAACCGTCCCCTCCTCCACGCGACCGAACGACCCACCCGCCCACAGTGCATTGCCATGACATGGCCTGACAGTCGAGTGGACACAAGTCCGAGTGTGACGAGTCGACACGAGTCGGAGTGTGACGAGTCGACACGAGTCGAAGTGTGACGAGTCGACACGAGTCGGAGTGTGACGAGTCGACACGAGTCGGAGTGTGACGAGTCGACACGAGTCGAAGTGAGACGAAGCGACACGAGTCGGAGTGTGACGAGTCGACACGAGTCGGAGTGTGACGAGTCGACACGAGTCGGAGTGTGACGAGTCGACACGAGTCGGAGTGTGACAAGTCGACACGAGTCGGAGTGTGACGAGTCGACACGAGTCGGAGTGTCACGAGTCGACACGAGTCGGAGTGTGACGAGTCGACACGAGTCGGAGTGTGACGAGTCGACACGAGTCGAGGTGTGACGAGTCGACACGAATAGAGGTGTGACGAGTCGACACGAGTCGACATGAGTCGGAGTGTGACGAATCGAAGTGTGACGAATCGACACGAGTCGGAATGTGACGAGTCGACACGAGTCGAAGTGTGACGAGTCGACACGAGTTGGAGTGTGACGACTCGACACGAGTTGGAGTGTCACGAGTCGACACGAGTCGAGTGTGACGAGTTGACACGAGTCGAAGTGTGACGAGTTGACACGAGTCGAAGTGTGACGAGTCGAAGTGTGACGAGTCGAACTGTGGCAAGTCGACACGAGTCGAAGTGTTACGAGTCGACACGAGTCGAAGTGTTACGAGTCGACAAGAGTCGGAGTGTGACGAGTCGACACGAGTGGAAGTATTACGAGTCGACACGAGTTCGAACTGTGACGTGTCGGCACGAGTTGGAGTGACAAGTCCACACGTGTCGGAGTGTGACGAGTGGACACGAGTCGACACGAGTCGAAGTGTTACGAGTCGACAAGAGCCGGAGTGTGACGAGTCGACACGAGTCGAAGTGCTACGAGTCGACACGAGTCGAACTGTGACGAGTCGCGACGAGTTGGAGTGTGACTAGTCCACACGAGTCGGAGTGTGACGAGTCTGAGTGTAACGAATCGGAGTTTGACGAGTGTATACGAGTAGGAGCGTGACGAGTCGATACGGGTCGAATTGTGACGAGTCGATACGAGTCGAATTGTGACAAGTCGACACGAGTCGAAGTGTTAGGAGTCGACACAAGTCGAAGTGTTACGAGTCGACAAGAGTCGGAGTGTGACGAGTCGACACGAGTGGAAGTGTTACGAGTCGACACGAGTCGAACTGTGACGAGTCGGCACGAGTTGGAGTGTGACTAGTCCACACGGATCGGAGTGTGACGAGTTGACACGAGTCGAAGTGTGACGAGTTGACACGAGTCGAAGTGTGACGAGTCGAACTGTGGCAAGTCGACACGAGTCGAAGTGTTACGAGTCGAAGTGTTACGAGTCGACACGAGTGGAAGTATTACGAGTCGACACGAGTTCGAACTGTGACGAGTCGGCACGAGTTGGAGTGAGACGAAGCGACACGAGTCGACACAAGTCCGAGTGTGACGAGTCGACACGAGTCGAAGTGAGACGAAGCGACACGAGTCGAGGTGTGACGAGTCGACACGAGTCGGAGTGTGACGAGTCGACACGAGTCGGAGTGTGACGAGTCGACAGGAGTCGGAGTGTGACGAGTCGACACGAGTCGGAGTGTGACGAGTCGACACGAGTCGAGGTGTGACGAGTCGACACGAGTCGACATGAGTCGGAGTGTGACGAATCGAAGTGTGACGAATCGACACGAGTCGGAATGTGACGAGTCGACACGAGTCGAAGTGTGACGAGTCGACACGAGTTGGAGTGTGACGACTCGACACGAGTTGGAGTGTCACGAGGCGACACGAGTCGAAGTGTGACAAGTTGACACGAGTCGAAGTGTGACGAGTTGACACGAGTCGAAGTGTGACGAGTCGAAGTGTGACGAGTCGAACTGTGGCAAGTCGACACGAGTCGAAGTGTTACGAGTCGACACGAGTCGAAGTGTTACGAGTCGACAAGAGTCGGAGTGTGACGAGTCGACACGAGTGGAAGTATTACGAGTCGACACGAGTTCGAACTGTGACGAGTCGGCACGAGTTGGAGTGACAAGTCCACACGTGTCGGAGTGTGACTAGTTGACACGAGTCGACACGAGTCGAAGTGTTACGAGTCGACAAGAGCCAGAGTGTGACGAGTCGACACGAGTCGAAGTGCTACGAGTCGACACGAGTCGAACTGTGACGAGTCGCGACGAGTTGGAGTGTGACTAGTCCACACGAGTCGGAGTTTGACGAGTGTATACGAGTAGGAGTGTGACGAGTCGATACGGGTCGAATTGTGACGAGTCGATACGAGTCGAATTGTGACAAGTCGACACGAGTCGAAGTGTTAGGAGTCGACACGAGTGGAAGTGTTACGAGTCGACAAGAGTCGGAGTGTGACGAGTCGACACGAGTCAAAGTGTTACGAGTCGACACGAGTCGAAGTGTGACGAGTCGGCACGAGTTGGAGTGTGACTAGTCCACACGAGTCGGAGTGTGACGAGTCTGAGTGTAACGAATCGGAGTGTGACGAGTCTATACGAGTAGGAGTGTGACGAGTCGATACGGGTGGAATTGTGACGAGTCGATACGAGTCGAATTGTGACAAGTCCACACGAGTCGGAGTGTGGCGAGTCAACACGAGTCGGAGTGTGGCGAGTCAACACGAGTCGAAGTGTGACGAGTCAACACGAGTCGACACAAGTCGAAGTGTGACGAATCGAAGTGTGAGGATTCGGAGTGTGACGAGTCGATATCAGTCGAAGTGGGACTAGTCGGAGTGTGACGAGTCGACACGAGTCGAAGTGTGACGAGCCAGAGTGTGACAAGTCGGCACGAGTCGAAGCGTGACGAGTCGAAGTGTGACGTGTCGACACGTGTCGAAGTGTGACGTTAATTGACGTGACGCGAGACATTGACGTGACGTGAACCAGTGTCGTGGCGTGATGTGAACCAGTGACGTTACGCGAACCAGTGACGTGGCGTGAACCAGTGACGTGATGAGACACGACCCAGTGACGTGACGAGATACGAACCAGTGACGTGAGGAGGCGCGAAATTGTGACGTGGCATGAACCAGTGACGTGACGAGACGCGAACCAGTGACGTGAGGAGGCGCGAAACCGTGACGTGGCGTGAATTAGTGACTTGACGAGACGCGATCCAGGGATGCGACGCAAACCAGTGACGTGGCTTGAACTAGTGACGTGACGAGACGCGAACCAGCGACGTGACGAGATACGAACCAGTGATTGTACGATATACGAACCAGTGACGAGACGCAAACCAGTGACGTGCCGTCGCGTGAACCATTGGCGTGACGTGAACCAGTGACGTGGCGTGAAACGGTGACGTGACGTGGCGTGAACAATTGGCGTGATGTGATGAGAACCAGTGACGTTGTGGGGTGTGAACCAGTGATGTGACCCAGTGACGTGACGTGGCGTGAACCAGTGAGGTGACGTGGCGTGAACCAGTGAGGTGACGTGCGTTACATAACAAGGAGTCATTGAACGAGGTGTGAGGAGACATGACAAGCCTATCCGGCGAAGCGTTGTTTGAGAGAAGTAGCGTGACATGACAGAAGCTACGTGACTAGACGAGACGTGACATGACCTGCAGACGTGATGAGACTTGACGTGTTGTGACCTACAGATGTGATGAGACTTGACGTGACGTGACTGGCAGACGTGATGAGACTTGACGTGATGTGACCTGCAGATGTGATGAGACTTGACGTGACGTGACCTGCAGATGTGATGAGACTTGACGTGACATGGCCTACAGATGTGATGAGACATGACGTGACGTGACCTACAGATGTGATGAGACTTGACGTGACGTGACCTGCAGACGTGATGAGACTTGACGTGACGTGACGTGACGTGACGTGACCTGCAGATGTGATGAGACTTGACGTAACGTGACCTACTGACGTGATGAGACTTGACGTAACGTGACCTGCAGACGTGATGAGACTTGACGTGACGTGACCTGCAGTCGTGATAAGACATGACGTGACGTGACCTGCTGAGGTGATGAGACTTGACGTAACGTGACCTGCAAACGTGATGAGACTTGATGTGACGTGACCTGCAGTTGTGATGAGACATGACGTGACGTGACCTACTGCGTGATGAGACTTGACGTAACGTAACCTGCAGACGTGATGAGACATGACGTGACGTGACCTACTGGGTGATGAGACGACGTGACGTGACCTGCAAATGTGATGAGACTTGACGTAACGTGACCTGCAGTCGTAATGAGACTTGACGTGACGTGACCTACTACGTGATGAGACTTGACGTAACGTGACCTGCAGTCGTGATGAGACTTGACGTGACGTGACCTGCAGACGTGATGAGACTTGAAGTAATGTGACCTACTGACGTGAAGTGCGAGGCGTGACTAACCGACGTGACGAGAATTGAGGTGGCGTGACTAACAGACGAGACAAGATGTGACGTGACCAACAGACTTCACGAAACAATATCTGACGTGACCAAGACGTGACATGATTAAAGTGATTAAAGTCACTACCAAAACAACTGATGTGCACGTCACATGAGTTTCTTTGTTCTTGTACTAACTACTCATACAAAAGCTTCTCCCTCTACTTTATGGTAAGAAAAACACAAATTAAAATCGTTAGAGCCATTTTGAAGAAAATTAAAACTTTCGAAACATTTTCCATGGAAAATTTTCCTAAGTTTAGGGTGGAGGAACTTTCTTAAAAGTCGTATCTTTAAAAGATGTTAAATACAGACTACAGGACCTATCATTTTAATTCAGGGGGCCTCAAAACATATATTTTCGGTGAAATGCCGACATCTAATTTTTGAGTGGAATACAATACTTCCTCTACTTACTATATGTGGTAGAGAATATAAAAAGATCTTTTTGGCATCATTTTCATAGCTGTAGTGTTAACAATCACAATAAATGGAGAGAATAACAGTTTAAATTGTGTTTTAGTTTAAAGAATAACACAAATGATAATTATAAAATCATTCTGTGTATCAAAACCTCATTAATATTCTAATTTTTGGAATTTTCTAGTAGCAGAATGTAAATTTTGATTTGTGCGTTTTTGCTACATTGTATTGTTTTCTAGTTTGTAGGCTGATTAAAACATCACTTAGGTCAGTGGTGTCAAGGTCACAGACCCTTCGGGGCTCAACTGTGTATCAGCTACATGCTGCGGGCAAAACATGATGTAATACATATCAACACTAGAAGCTTTATCAACTGACACTTGTTTACTTGCAGGTTGGTCGCGTCCACGAATAAAACCTTTCTTGGAGTACGTACACCTTATGAATTTTTTTCCTTCAGAATTGCCTACATTGCAACAGATACAAGTTGGATCTGCGAATCGGAACAGTACATCTCACGCGTAAATAGGAAACTGCTTGATGTAGTTATTAAAGTTGATTAAAATAGTTGCAATCTTCTGATGATTAGGCTGAATTATAGTTACTATTAAACCTACCCTAGCCCTTGGGTTAGCATTCTCAAACTGGAAAGTACACCACTTACGCACTTACATGCCTCTTAAAGATAGATGTTTTTATTACTTTTCAATCCCAGATGTAAAAATGTCAATCTATTTTGAATTAATGCATGAATAAATAAATAAGAGAATAATTACACGGTATTAATAACAGTGCTTTCAACACGAACTTGTATTAGATATAATCTATATTTATATAAAAAGTAAATAGCAGCTTTCAAATCCTGTTATACCTTAAATGAATATTCTTAGCTATTTTGATTAAACATAATAACAGAATATTTACTTGTATTATCTTCAAATAAGTGAAATAACACGAACCATTATTAGTAACAGGGGTTGGCAATTTCCTCCATAATTAAAGGAAAGGACTACATGCAAGTTGTTTGAAAACTATTGTCCTTAAAGATACGTATTTTAGTGTTAAGCGTTTGCATAATGAATTTAAGACAATCTTACTGAAACCCTAAGTAAAATATCACATGTTACACATTTGTAGGATCAGTCACTTGGCATATTTTTCAGTTTACACGCTTTTCAAAATTTGGCTTACAAAGACAGATTCTAAGACTGGATGCCAAATTGCTATCCGAGAGTCTGTTTCTGTGGCGAGTTTTCAGGAGCTTCATTATAGAGAAACCCTGTTCACAAAGGTAGAGGTACTGCCAGACATTGCCATACTTTTTGCTGTGTTGGGAATCAAATTTGGGAAACGCCTATTGTGAAGTTTCCGGTAGAATTCGATCAGTGCGTCTGAACATGAATTGTCAAATTTCTCATGAAGGCGACTCACACTGTACTTCTATGAGCTCCAGCTGAACTGCTGTATTATTTACTTTATCTATTTCATAATGGCTTTGTATGTTGTATTTTTAATGCAAGATACTGGTTGCATATTAGGTACTGCATACTATTTCCACAACTTTGCGGAGGAATTGTTTTCCCATTCGAAACATGCGAATCCAAATGACTCATGTCTGTGCTCTCGGACGCAGCCATTGCTCTGCCTGCATTACACGGAAAACTGCACTGAACTGGTTTCTAACGGACTGGCCCCCTATGCCGAAGGCACGGCGACTTGCTCTCTCGGGGAGCACATTGCCACTCGGGGCCACGATTGACACCACTGACTTGGGTGAAACGAGCAAGAAAACAAATTCTGTTTTGTATAATAGAAGTGGATAAAATCATGGATCAATGTAGGACAAGGTGGCATACAAACAGAACAAAAACAACATAGGCATTGTTCATTTCTCTACTACATACTTGCAGCAAGTAGAAATTATTTTGTTGTTTAACGACGCTGTCAATTGCCAGGATCACATCAGCGTCGCCGGTGTGCCGTAATTTCGTCCCGAAGGAGTTCTTTTACATGCCAGTAAATCTACTGACATGGAGCTGTCGTTTTTAAGCACACTTAAAAACCATCGGTCTGGGCCGTGTTTGAACCCGCGACCTTGAGATCAGTAGGCCAGCGTCTAACCAACTGAGCTACCCAGACCGATCCAGCAGCAGCAAGTGGAGAAAGTATTGTATGCCATACAAAATTCGATTCGAAATTTTACCAGAAGCACGTGTTTTTAAGGCTCCTGAATTCAGAAATGGCGTTCTTGGAAAAGGTTCTGGTATTTCTCCCGGTGAGTGTGTGTAAGTGTGAGAGAGAGGAACTGATAAACTCAAAAACAAAATGGAACAATACGAAATTTAATTTTCAGTTCGACAGCTCAAATTAGCGACACGTAGATTTTTTAGAAACCTTCCCTCTGCAAAACTACTTTAGATGGAACACTTTTCGAAAACGTTTATTTTCTCAGAAATGTCTATTGATTTTTGAGAAAACAATGTCGATCTGGGTGCTTCTGTTGGTTAGATGCTGGCCTACTGAGTCCAAGGTTGGGGGTTCTATCCCGCTTCAGACTGGTGGTTTTTAAGTGTATTTATAACTACAGCCTCTTTTCTGTATTGGCTGACATGTCAAATAAGTCATGTGGGACAAAATTCAGGCACACCCCCGGCGCTGACAGCAATTGACATCGTTAACAAGAAAAATATTTATTAGTCTTTAACGATTTTAATTAAAATACCCTATATTTAAGATGTCACATAAGGGTAATATTTGAAGTCCTGTTACTTTTCTAACAATCCATTTTCCTCTAAATTTCCTTCATACGCACAATTTCCGTATCGTTGCTACACGATTTATAGTCTTCTCTAATATTAAAATTCACAATTGTTCTTCCCATAATCTTTCCTTCAATGTCTTTCTCCACTTTCACTGTCTCTTATATTTTCACTATTAGGAGACGACGACACACACATACTCGCTGACAGGCTGGCCGACTCACTCTCTTAACTAAAACTGCACAGGACCACTTGACCAACAACTCAACTCTATCACTAACTAAAATTTGAACTCCAAAACTGACTGCACTGCTCACTGTCTGTCCTATTTATACTAGAGACGGCGTCATATGACCTTCAAGAACCCTTTATACACACGTGCAAC
This sequence comes from Tenodera sinensis, assembly GCA_030765045.1. Lineage (NCBI taxonomy): Eukaryota > Metazoa > Arthropoda > Insecta > Mantodea > Mantidae > Tenodera > Tenodera sinensis. Next base: position 81,188,126 of record CM060966.1, read on the forward strand.
GATGGCTCAGCGGAATTAACTAGACGCTTCTGGACCCTTTCTTTTGTGCTTTACTGGCATCATTGTTTACGGTCACGTACACACAGTCGCTCACCGAATCCAAGCTCACACTGTCCCCTCCCGTCCGTATATTGCACCACCAATGTCATACTATTTATATGACAAATAAAGCCTATGTATATTCTGAATGATTTTAGAAAAAGCCTGTGAAGTCCTATCCATTCAGAAGGAATTTTCTATAAACGTTAATAGACAAAAACGTACTGTACAATTAATGTAGAATTCTTGAAAACGCACAATTTATTTCAAATCTGCCGTACCAACCATTTCCAAGATATCGTTATAGGTTTAATTGTTTGAATACTATGTCATTTTCTTCAACTGTTGTTAGTTATTTCTAGGGAAGTCATGGAAAGATGGGACACTCAAAACCAGTATAATGCAGCCTTTTAAACAACTGTCGATTGGATTTGCTCTATCCCCTTTTTACTTTCTCTACTACCTAAAGTAGAGGATGTATTGTATTCCACCCAAAAATTCGATGTCGAATTTTCACCGGAAATATGTTTTGAGGCCTGCCTGAATAAAAAAAAGCATTTTAGAAAAGGGCGCGCGCGTTTGTGTGTGTGTGTGTGTGTGTGTGTGTGTGTGTATGTGTGTGTATGTGTGTGTGTGTGTGTGTGTGTGTGTGTGTGTGTGTGTGTGTGTGTGTGTGTGGACAGCATAGCTCAAAATATAAAAATTTCGGTTAAAACCAAAGTTGGTATTTAAGGTCTTTCAAGGATGCAATACAAGATTCTGAGGAAAACTGCTTCACCCTAAACTACTCTTTACATGGAAAATTTTTATTTTCTTGAAAATGGCCCTAACGCTCTGGACTAAAGTGCCATATGTTTGAGATATTTTTATAGCAAATGAAATGTATATCTTGACTTTTCTGGCTATGCCTAGGTAGTTCTATTATCTATCCTATCTTATCCTATTAGTCCTATTTTGTATAACTGGTAAACCGCAAGAGATAGACGATATCTTGTAATGTAACCCCGCGCGACAGCCCACGAAGGGCCAAGGCCTACCGCCCAGCCGCTGCGTCCCCCACCTCTGCCCACTACAGGCGTCATTGGTGAGGTGCAGTACTGGAGGGTGGGACGTGGTCAGCGCCCCGAGCCCTCCCGGCCAGTTATGCGGTCTTCTCGACCTGGGGCCGCTACTTCTCCATCAAGTAGCTCCTCAATTGGTCCCCCCGGGACCTAACAAGGCTGAGTGCACCCCGTGCCAGACCTCCCAGAGGGGATAAAATCCCCATGCTGGTACCGGGGATCGAACCCGGGTCCTCCGCGCCACAGGCAAGCGTGCTGCCAGCTGCGCTACGTCTTATTATACAAAAATGTAGATCTCGCTAAAACACATATTTTATGTCCGAATAAAATTTTTAGCAGAGTGAACCATTTCGAAGATAATCCTTGTTATTTGTGTGAGTTTTGGAGAGCTTATACTTGTGTCAAATGGAACATCGTTATTAACTTTTTAATATATTAAACGTGCAAAGAGAACGGAATTTGAAAGCTTTAAACGAGCTGACTATCGCTCAAAGCCTACTGTATTCTAACATTTGCCTTGCACGTACAAGGAAATAAGGAATAACATACTTTCTGCAAATGTTTATCTCAACTAACTCGAAGAAGATAGAGGAATAAGAGTTTGTAAGAATGGTTAGTACAAGAGTAGAGAAAGTCATGTGAGTGCAACACATCAGATTTTTGACTTATGCTTTTCACAGACGGACGCACACAGACAGATACGTGAGCCTTTTTCTTAAGTTTCTCTTTTATTGAATCCAGGGAACCTCAAAACATTTATTTCCGGTGAAATCTCGACTTAGAATTTTTGGGTGTAATGCAATACTTCCCCTACTTACTATACGTAGTAGAGAAAGTAAAAATACCAATGTTTTGGAAAAGTGCAAAGAAATATAGGTATGAGGTCTGCATAAGAAAAGTACATTTTCCTATATGCAGTGCATCTGTAATTCCAGACTGCTATAGGCGGCGCCGGGGCCGAGCGGTTAGCGCGCTCGCCTACCACCTAGGCGGCCCGGGTTCGATCCCAGGGACCCGCATGTGGTATTCGTGGTGGACGAAGCGGCGTCAGGGCGGGTTTTCTCCGGGTACTCCGGTTTCCCCCGCCATCTCATTCCACCGGTGCTCCATCTTCATTCTATGTATCATCAGTGTCACCGCCTGCGGTGCCGTAGTAGTAAAAGCGGGCGTTAAACACTTCAAACAAACAACAGACTGCTATAGATAATTGTAAATCAGAATAAAAAGGATAAAAAGTCAATGATATATAAAGATTAAGTCTTGCCATTGTACACGAGGTAATAACAGCTTTCCCATGGGCAGCGACTGCAGATAAGTGTTTTCGTGTAAATATCGACTAAGTTAGAACCGGGAACAACAAGCAGCAAAAAGATAAGGAACTGAGACCCTGGCTTAGAAACAAAAGCAAAACAAGCATCTTACCATATCAGATATACTGAATTATTATGCCATGAAAGAACATACAACGAACATGCAAAAGAAAGTAAGTAGTCATACATAGCTTCAATAGACAAGGTTCGTAATAGAAATGGAATCTATTCTTCATAAGAAACCGAAATGAAATATTGGTGTTCTTATACAGGAAAAACTTGATAACATCGGAGAAAGTTTGGACTGAAGTCCAAAATATTCTCTGAGAAGGTTTACATAGCAATCACACATTTCTAAAAATTGGAATGTCACTAAGCATTTTAAATTAAAATCCTGAAGGATAACTGCATTTCAGCAATAGTAATCATGCTATAATGTGAATGTGGTTTTTGTAGTTATAGGTATGAATGCAACTTACTTTTCAGGAACGATGTTGGCAGTAACAGAACGTTTGCAATGTTAATAGCAAGAGTGGTTATTTCCTTCCCTCAATGCAACACGTTCAGAAATGCATTTTTACATAAGGCGGCGCCGTGGAGGAGCGGCTAGACCTTTCACCTATCATCTAGGTAGTCTGGGTTCGAACCAAGGGGCCCCGCATGTGGTGTTTGCGTTGAATGAAGTGGCTATCATCCCATCAACTGCTCCTACATCATATTTCCATTCATCCATTTCGCCTGCATTTCATATATCCTCTTGTCACTCTCATACCTGATGCTGGGCTGACCACTCGCCTCCAGGTCTTCACTCTGTCCGGTCCATAGGTTCCTCTGCTCCCCGACAGGCTTTGACCCTAGGCACTGGGTTCTAAGTCCCAGGGAGTGTCAGTCTTCCATGCGGGGAGCCGTAATCAGATACATAAGAAGAAGATATACACGGTAAACCTACTCTGAGCAACGATGGTTTAGTTGACATCCTCTATGAATGACTGTAATGTCCTGAAGATAACTTTGTTACTATTTTAAAAGGTTTTGCAATTCTCCCCTGTATAGACTAAGGCTATTTTATCACGCTTAACCGGGTATTACATTTTCCCTGTAGTCAAATTGTGATCATCATTTTGTCATTCTGTTACACAAAAGCCATATTCAATAATTTTGCAACGTAATCATGCCGACAGATACATACCCACAAGGCAAAAACACAAGGATTATATTTTATTTTTAGCTACATTTTAGAAACAGGCCATTAAGAATTAAAGTCTCTTTAATCTTCGATTACTGCAATGGTAATGTTTGAATCTGGACAGATTCTGGCGGATCTCTCACTGCCTCAGTCGGTGTAATTGACAGTTTGTTCAAGTGCGTTTGTTTTGGCTACATCAAAAGAATAAAGTGTTCTTTTCTCCCAACAAACAGATCGCTGCCCGTCTCTCGAACCAAGCAAATTTCCGGACTGTGACCTCATTGCCAGAGGGTCATTTGTTGGAACACGGATGTCAAAGCGGTGAGATTACGTCGACCAAAGGATATACATACTAACAGTACAAACTGCGTGGCAAAGGAATAATGCCCGAGATAACTTCAGTGCTTTGCCAGAATCTACTGGAGGCACAACTTGATTTCCTGACTCTTTACATTTTGAAAACCGCGTGCTTTATTTTGCTTCTTTTCAAGTTTAAATCTTTACTGAAATTGAAATTATGCGTCCTGTTCGTCCTTAACAAATAAGTTGGAATAAAATTGCCGAAAGATTGTGTTTTGGCTTACAACCTCTATTTAATTACCATTTCTTCCAAACAAATTAAGCGTAGTCCACACAGGTTGTTTATTATTATTATTATTATTATTATTATTATTATTATTATTATTATTATTATTATTATTATTATTATTATTATTATTATTATTATTATTATTATTATTATTATTATTATTATTATTATTATTATTATTATTATTATTATTATTATTATTATTATTATTATTATTATTATTATTATTATTATTATTATTATTATTATTATTATTATTATTATTATTATTATTATTATTATTATTATTATTATTATTATTATTATTATTATTATTATTATTATTATTATTATTATTATTATTATTATTATTATTATTATTATTATTATTATTATTATTATTATTATTATTATTATTATTATTATTATTATTATCATCATCATTATTATTAATTATTATTTAAGGTGACTCTTGGCAACTCTATTTCCGATGACATCCGACATCGAAATTTTTGATGAATTAAAGTACTTCGTTTTGTAAGTAAGGGGCAGAGAAAGCAAACATTATTTTACAAAATAAACCCTTGTGTGCAAAAGCATTCATCCATCTGTGTTCTCTACTGCAAGAAAAAGCGAGATCAAAATAATGCAAAACCGCATTGTTTACTCTGTGTTTTAATTTAAACGTTCCCAACGGTTTTAATCGGTAAACAAATAACATTAGAGCTTCATGTGTACATATAATAAAAGCTACTGAGGCACAATCAAAACGATAATGATGGAAACAATGTACAGTTTGCTAAAATAACTGTAAATACTGCATCGCTTTGCCAGATCACATTTCAGAGATGAGCTAAAAATTAAAATGGAAGTGGTATCATTATACAGTAATGTAAATATATGTTTTATGCCACATATCGAGCGCAATGAAGGGAGTAAAGCCAACAAAATGAAGCAAATCTGTGCGTATGTAGGCACTTTTCATTCCCTTCATTAAAGACATTAATAATAACCTCCAGGCAGGCATTGTAGTCATTAATTTAAACTATTAATTACTTCAGTTTGTGGTACACATCTAGAGATGGTGCGGTGCTTAGGATTATGTCTCAATTTTGATGGCCACTTCAACTTCTTAAATCATATGAGCCAGTGTATGTCGCAGGTGCGGAGTCACTTTCTTTTCAAACTGTTTAATTAGTATTTGCCAGCGATTTATAATCTTATCTCTTTGGAGATGCTTACGCAATTAGCTGCTATTCGCCACATCCTCTTTCAGTCGGAGAGTGGAGCAGCTCACCACCAGACAGACAGCGTTCAGTGAGGGACACAAACAGGCAATTCCATGGCATTTTTGAAGTCAACACTTGAATTTTCACGGAAGTTCCTCAGAAGACCTCTTCATTCTCGGTAATTTTAGCACAAATGGTAAACAGTAAGAGACGGACGAAAGCTTACTATAAGTAAATAAAAAATCTGATGTGTTGCACTCACATGACTTTCTCTACTCTTGTACTAACCATTTTAACAAACTCTTAATCCTATATCTCCATGTCAGTTAAGATTTTTCGTAGAAATTAACTTATTGCTTAGTTCCTTGTAGGTGCAAGGGAGATATTAGAAAACAGTAGGCTTTGTGCGACAGTCAAATCTTTTTGACCTTTGAGATTCCGTTCTCTTTGCACGATTAACATATAAAATAATGAACAACGTTGTTGCATTTCGCTAAAGTTCTAAGTTTTCCGAAACTCACACACATAACAAGGAATATCTCCGAAATGGTTCACTCTACAAGAAAGTTTATTGAGACATAAAGTGTGTATTTTAGCATGATCTACGTTTTTGTATAGTATGATTTGGTCTATCTCTAACGGTTTACCAGTTATGCAAAAGTCGTCCAGAGTAAATACGACTATAGCCAGGAAATTCAAGATATAAATTTCATTTGTCATAAAAATATCTCAAACATATGGCATTTTAATCAAAATCATTAGAGCCATTTTCAAGAAAATCAAAATTTTCGAAAAATTTTCCATGTAAAGGGTAGTTTAGGGTGGGGTTATTTTCTTCAAAATCTTCGTGTCACATCCTTGAACGATATTAAACTTAAATACCAACTTTGGTTTCCAACCGACTTTTCGTTTTTGAGTTATGCTGTCCACAGACTGACAGACTGACACACAGACTGAGACTGACACACAGACACACACACGGACCTTTTCCAAAAATGCTTTTTTTGGATTCAGGGGGCCTCAAAACATATATTTCCGGTGAAATCTCGACATCGAATTTTTGGGTGGAATACAATACTTCCCCTACTTAACAGTAGAGAAAGTAAAAATGTGGATCTCATTAAGACACAAATTTATGTCAATTATTTTTTTCTTCTTTTGAGTAAATCGTTCCCAAGATATTCTGAATTATTTGTTTGAATTTGCCGATATTTTTGCTTATCTCAAATAAGAATATGTTATTCATATTTTTATCTGTTGGCCTTGCAAAGACAATGAAATTTAAAAGGCATCACATAACAACCAGCTCTTAAAGCATTTCACTATCGCCTAAAGCCTACTGAATTCCCATATTTCCCTTGCACGTATAAGAAAATTAGCAATAAAATAATTTCTGGAAATGTTTATGTAATTAAAATGTAGTATGTAGAGCAATAAGTATTTTCAAGAATAGTGGGTATAAGGATGAGTATAGCTTTACATGTGCTTGCGGACAGTTTCTCCAAATTGAACTATATTGGAACCCTGTATAAATGTATTGCATTTATCTTAGTAAGACACAATCTTAATCCAAGAAACAAACACAAAACACATAAATAAAACACAAACATCTAATTTTTTACAGCTAATCACAGCTTTACTATTCAAAATGATACCGATAAATTTTTAAGTCAGAGAAATGTCTGGTGTCTTTGCGAGAGTACTGCAGAATAGTGCACGCCGATGCACTCTTTGTGTTAATTGCAATGGGCGTGCATTCCAACATTTACTTTGAATAGTAAAGGTGTGATTAAGTGTAAAGAATGAGATGTTTGAGGTTTGTTTATGTGTTCTGTGTTTGTCTCTTGTGTGCCTTACCAATTTACATTGTTGATTTTGCCGTAAATACTTATACTGGGTAGGAGGCAGTAATCTATGACATTAACTCGTCTAGCGCTTAAACGAAGCACCGCAGCAAATAAACTTTTCTTATCAAAAAGTGTTTAACATAATGTTATCTATCAGCTCCCAAAGTTTGTCGGTCTAATTTTGAGACATTCTGTATATGTATAACTTCTAGATCTTGAAAAAAGCGCACGATAGGGTTAAACGAGGCACACTGTGAAAAATAATAATCCACTGCATGGATTACAATACAGGTTGTTAGTGTTAGAAATGAAAGGGTGGATATTCTAGCGAAGAAGCAGCTTAATATAATACACACCTATAAGAATGCTCAGTCTCAGGAATAAACGGGAGTGCAAGGTGCAGAAGATAAATGCATGAAATTGTCACTGGATAAACAACAAAAATGGCCCGATTACAAGAAATATAGGTTTTTATGAATATAGGTAGGTCACATAAAATGTTTCCTGATTTTGCACTGACGTAATTTGTTTCTGGTCACGAAAAATTTAGTGCATACTTCCGGCTATTTCATATTACTATGGCAACTGGTAATGTGGTAAACCTCACTTCTACACAGTGTGACAAATAACAAGTTCAGTTACTTTAGCTGTCACTTTATATCTCTTATAAAACCGAACCACAAAAACACCGTTCTCTATTTTATCATTAACTCCATCTACAATTCGTCGTGACCTCACAACTTACAGCTGTTCTATCCGATGGTAACCTTAACACAAACTGCAGACACTTCTAATACTCTCTCTGTCTAACAAACAGCTGCTTCCACTCACTAAAACTGCTTCACACAAGAAGCAAATCCAACGCGACGATTAAATGGCTAAAATTATCTCTGACGATACACAATCAAACCTTTCTATGTAAATGAACACAGCACACATTTAAAAATAACCAACTAACTCATTACTCAACTCGCAAAAGCTGCTCTGACACTCGTTTGCTCACTCCCTTATATAGCCTAGACAAAGTACCGGCGAATTCTCTGGAAAACGCACTTTTTCTCATCACTTATAGTAACAAGCACGCAAGTGGGTGGAAACGCTTTCTTCTGCCAAGCTCATCGTTACCTTCTTTACTTCACTTTACGTATGTGGTTAGGTAGCTAACACCAAGCTTCTCCTAGAGGTGCATGGCCGTGCGGTGGTATGAGGTAGCTAAGCCTTGAGCGTCTCTGACGGGCAACCGGTGTCACATTATGGTGGAAGTCAGCTATCCCTATAGCAATGAAGAAACGCTAGCACATACATTCCTTGCCCTCGCTATAGTGTAGAAGATATTGGTTGAGCTCACTTAAACCATATCAATATATAATGTACAAAACCATTTCGTAAAATTTTTGTTAGAAGTGGTTACAGATACTTTTCAAACTTTATTTATCACATTTGGAAATACGTAATATTGGAGTTTGTTTCTGGTTTTTAATTTTAAAAGCGTGAAATCATTCAAACAGGGAAACAATCTCAATACCACAGATGCAATAGTGCACGCTGAACTAGAAAATTTCAAATATTCCTTATGATGTTATTTTCTCCTCCACCTTGCAGAAAACGAACGCCGAGTTTGACTTCCGTTTGTGGTCCTGACGAATGCAGAAAATGCCGTTTTAATCTCATATTGCGTCCGAGTGCCTTTAACTCTTCGAGCATGGTTTTTACAATGTGTTCATATTGCTCATCTTTAACATTGTCCAAAAACTTCTTTTATAACTTCACTGAATGAGTCCCAAGCTTAAACCTCTATGTCTCACATGATATTTCTAAAATGAACGTCCTTCATGAGTTAAAAATGCCTTCTTTCACTTTTTATTCACACAACATTGGAAATTTGTGAAAGACATATTGGAAACAATAACCACCTCTGTCCAAATATCTAACAAATTGATTCATTATCCCTAATTTGAAATGTAATGGGGGTGTCAAAACATTGTATGAGTCAATGAGTGGGCAATTTATTACTTTTTTGTCCCTGGCACTAAATCTTTTCTTTCTGGCCAGTTAAGTACACCCCAATGTCTTTCTCTGGCTCTGGAGTTCCATTCACACAAAAAAGCACGCAAACTTCATGTACCCTGCTTGTTGGCTCAATAAAATACTGCACGCCTTAAGATCACAGCACACAAGCCACTTGTACTCACATTTAATTTTTTTCAGGATAGTATACAAATTTTGGTACATTTCTTTATGGGACGTAGAGTCGGCTATTGGAACCGAAGCAAACATTACTGCTATGCAGCAGAACATCTTTCACACTTCTCTTACTCAAATCTTTAAACAGACGCCCATATTTTGCTTCGAAGACGTGTTCGAAGACGACTTATTAAGTTAGGGATACCATAACAATACACTAGTTCTCCTTCTTTTACATAATATCTCTTGAACCGTTTTTCTCGAAGTCTGTACCAATAGAAAAATTATTCCAGACGCTAACAGATTGTCTTCTTTAGGCTTGAAACTAAAAGTTCACTTTTTTCTTTGGTAAGACCCAAATCACGCACCAAATCCTTTAAGTTTGACTGACTCAATGGATTTGGATTTTTATCTTCTAAGTCTGGGGATCAATTTATTTCATCTCCCATACTCTTCTGCTTTCTGGCAATACGGTGATGGAACAGGAACATCAGGTTCATGAGGCACAGGCCTAATTGCTAACAGCAAGATTGAATATATAATGCCCACCTTGTTTTTGCTATTGAATCCAGATATATTACACAGGCAAAAATGACAGTCATTAACATAATTTTGTTGGTCGCGCCATACCATAGGAACAGCAACGGGTATACATAGATGAAGGAACTCCGTTTTACCATTGCCTTACCATTGCAAAATTTTTACACACACAATACGAGGAGCAAAATTCTTGTGTTTATCTCCTAATTTCACTTCAAACTAGACCAGAGATAAACTCTTGGTACATGCGGTAATGTTCTTTTTCTGTTGCTTTATCACATAACCACAGCCATAGCAGAAATTTTTAGGATGGTTCACACAGCCCCTCCTAGATATACCACTTGAATTTGCCATTTTTTTCACAACACAACACGGTTTCAAAAGAGGCCAGCTGAGAAGTTAAAAACTGCGGATTCTAAGATAGGTTCCTATTTATGTATTACACAACACATGTTTATGAGATAGGTTCAACATTACCTGTAAACAGAGATACACATTGATACAATATGACGTCATATGATTTAGCATGTTTACATGTTTTAATTTAATCAACCATGCTGTAAGTGGAGTATGCAGTGATGCTAATACTAATGTACCAAACTTTTAATTTTGTGCAGAATCACAACTGTTCAAAATCTGTACGTGATACGCAAAAACAATTATTATGTTCGAAATCAAAGCACCCGAATTGAGTGGTGGTGTTTAAGGGCCCGTCGACAGTTGGGACCCGAATTGACCATTATGATGTAAAATATTGCGTGCCGCAAAATCTTCGTAGACTGGTATTATGGATGAAAATATTTGAACCAAAATGTGAGATTCAGTGGCATTAAATTATTTTAATATATATAAATCGCATTGTGAAAAAATATGCATAAAAAGCTTACATAAATTAAAGTGCTTTAAATCGCAATAACTGAAAAGTTTTGGTTGAAATACTATGCATCTAGGGTTTTTACTTTTACGTAGAATCCTTGCATTATTCTTGTTTTGTTTGTATTGTTAACTCATTTATTACACAGCAACATAAAATTGTATGAAGATAACGCTGTGAAGAATTACAACACGTAATATACAATGATGTTATCTGTTGCTTCAGATAAACCACAGGTAAATGCTACTCTATCCCTTCGAAAGTGTGCATTAAGCCTGTTGGTTGGTTTCTAGATAGCTGTACGATCAATTTGTAGCTTCCATGTTTGGTGGTGCCGCATGCACATGGCTTAACTCCCATGCGGCCAGGTCTGTTGTAAAGAAGAAGGTGGATTATCTTTTAAAGTTACAGTATTTCAGAAGCGTTATCTTTCGTAATAAAACAAGAGCTTTAAAGCTGTTTTACGGTTTGCATTGTATGCATATTCCGGAAAGACTTTATTATTTATCTTTAGGAAAAATGAAAATCCCGATTAAACACAGCAGGGAACGTAGCAATAATAAAATTGTAATGCCACACGCACCCTATATATCTGGAAGGCCGTGACCAGACGGGCATGAAGTTGTGTCTGTAATTACGCGCAGCTGAAAGAAACAGATAACATATTACTAACTCACATTTGCTTCTTGTCTTCCCTATTATTTAACTTCATTCTTTAGCCAACAGCGGAAGGAAAATGTATGCAAAGGGTGCTGAGAAATAACCCTGCAATTCTATGGAAGACGATATTTTCCCTTTGTTTCAGATTCATGGTAAAAAGAGGAAAATGGTTTTTAAATGCATAACTATGGATATAGACAGAAATTCGATGTCGAGATTTCAATAGACTCACGTGCTGTGAGGTACCCTGCATAAAGGAAAGTTTTTTAGAAAAGATTCCGTGTGTATGTGAGTAAACAACATACCGAAAAGATACGACAAAAGTACACCAAAGTAGGATTTAAGTTCAGTATGTTTCCAAAGATGCAACCGGAAGATTTTAAGGAAAATACCTCTAAATCAAACTACTCTTTGCATGGAACACTTGTGGTAATATCAAAAAATGGCTCTAACGATGTTGATTAAAATACAACGTAGTTAAGGTATGTAGGTGACAAATAAAATAAGTATCTTGAATTTTCTGTTACTGAGAAGTGCTGTGGCTTACAATAAGAAACGTTATACGACATGGATTATATCATGATGGAATTCAACCCCTATGTGATTCATTTAGGGGCGCAGGCATGTCCTAAATTGGTTGCATCCTGTCAATTTCCGCATTTTATAGATCCTCATTTTCTTGGAACTACTTATGTTATTTCGTTATGATTGATGATTCGTTCATTGAGAGATTTCATAGATCGGCTAACAATGTATACTGTAAACGTTTATAGAGTATAGGGTTACTTCAAATGATTCATTCGTCTTCAAATCGCTACACTTTCTAAAATATTACAGTTAAAACATTGTTGATACCTATATCAAAATAAGCGGAGGCTTACCAAGTTTGCGTTCGTTACACCGGATGGCAGCACGAGTGTAATACCTTCACCAAATGGCAACACAACAAGTTGTTTTTCTTTTGTGTGTGTTTATTGGAATACGCGAGGTGTACATCTGTTATAGCAGTGCAAAGTGCATTCAGAAGCAACTATCAAGATCAGCCGTGTGAACAAAGCATTTTGCAGTGGTATCGGCAATTTAGGGATAGTGGTTGCCTGTGTAAAGGGAAATCTACCGGTCGATGAAACATGTAGAGAGATGGGGAAACATTCGTCCATAGTCCACAAAAATCAAAAGAAATTCAGAAGTCGTGAATTTGGAATGCCGCAACAAACTGTGTGGAAGATTTTGCGACGAAGGTTACGTTGTAAGCCCAATCGTATACAGGTCCTGCAACATTTGAAGGGGAAGACTACGGCCAGCACCTGCAGTTTTGCACCACAATGCAAATTTCGCTGCCAGATTGATACTTAGTGACGAATGCACTTTCTATTTAGCTGAGATTGTTAATCTTCATAATGTGGGGATTTGGAGGACTCAAAATCCTCATGCATTTGCAACATTTGAAAGACATTCGCCAAAGGTAAATGTTTTCTGTGCAATGTCACACAGAAAGGTGCATGGACCATTTTGTCTTGTGAAAACATTACTACGTATTACCTAGATATGTTGAATTTGTGGTTGTTTCCACAACTGAATGATTCAGACAATTTTGTCTTTCAACATGACGGGGTATCTCCGCAATGGATGTTGATTTTCGTGAGTGCCTGACCATGAACTTCCGCATTGTTGGATTGGGCACGTTGGGGTAGATGACCAAACTCTTCTTCCTCCGGGGTCACCTGACCTGTCGCCATGTGACTTCTACCTCTAGGGGTGCCTTAAGGACCACGTCTATGTACCTCTCCTACCAAGAACACTCATACAATTGAAAGAAGGTATCACCACCGCGATAATGGCCATTGATGAGATGATGCTCCAGAATGTTTGGAACGAACTGGATTACTGCCTGGACGTATGTCGTGTCACCCTAGGGAGACACATAGGACATGTGTAGAGTCTGGGAATAACTTGGTGAGCTTACAGTCACTTTAGTGCAACAAGTATTGTTCTAAGCGTAATAGTTTAGAAAATTCGTAGTAACCTTTATATTAAAATCAGTGCAAATATCAGACTGAGACTGTTAGCCCTTAAGTAACTTATTCACCAGTGTTCTATCTGCCTATAAGTATGACACGGTAAAGATGGACTCAAGGCGCACCTGTCATTTTAGCGTGTTGCATATATTAAAAATCTAATGTGTTGCACTCACATGACGTTCTCTACTCTTATACTAACCATTCCTGCAAACCCTTATTCCTATATCTTCTTCCTTTTAATCAAAATTTTCAGAAATTATGTTATTGGTCGTTTTCTTGCACGTGCAACGGGAATATGGGAATGCAGCAGGCTTTGAGCGATAGTCAAATCTTTTAAACCTTTCAAATTCCGTTCCCTTTGCACATTTAACATATAAACAATGAATAGCAATGTTCCATTTGACGGAAGCATAAGTTCTCCAAAACTTACACATATAACGAGGAATATTTCCGAAATGTTTCACTCTACAGAAAAATATTTAGACATAAATTGTGTGCTTTAGCAAGATCTACATTTTTTGTAGAGTAAGATTTACTCTATCTCTTACGGTTTACCAGTTATCCAAAAGTCATGCAGAGTAAATAGGGCTTCATAGGATATAGCCAGAGCATTCAAGATATACATTTCATTTGTCACAAAAATATCTAAAATATATGGCATTTTAATCGAAATCGTTAGAGCCATTTTCAAGAAATCAACATTTTCGAAAAATTTTCCATGTAAAGGGTAGTTTAGGGTGGAGAAATTGTCTTCAAAGTCTTCGTGTTACATCCTTGAAAGACATTAACCTTAAATACCAACTTTAGTTTTTAACCAACTTTTCGTTTTAGAGTTATGCTGTCCATCGACTGACAGACAGACAGACAGACACACACACACACACACACACACACACACACACACACACACACACACACACACACACACACACACACGGACCTTTTTCTAAAAATGCTTTTCTGGATGCAGGGGCCTAAAACATATATTTCTGGTAAAATCTCGACATCGTATTTCTGGGTGGAGTACAACACTTCCTCTACTTTACTATACGTAGTAGAGAAAGTAAAAACAAGGGCAGTTGATTCACCAAGCTTGCATATACACATACACAATACACAAATATATACACAAATTAATAATCAAAGACAACCATATAAACCAGAACGAGTGCCAAGACTGATATGAAATTCAGAAAGTTGCTTAATTGACATACAAGAAGGAGCATGCGTGTTCCGTGACTGCAACCAGATGGCGTGACTGTGCTGATACCTGCAACCCGCAATAAAGATATCATCACTTAAATGAAGTTTTTCCCTCTCTCTTAGACAGACACCAGGAAGAAATAATCGGTCACTTCCTGCTACCATGCTGCTTCCATTTCACATTTCACGGAAGTTAAAGCTTGAGATGAACTCTTCTGCTTTAAATACATGTTACGCACATCAGGAAATGCATCTCACTGTTTTCTGAAATGCCTTATACTAGCGTTTCATAGATCGGAGAAGATCTTGCATTAAGATATCAAAGCCCAACGGAGTACATGTTTTTGTTTTTAATTTGTAGAATATCCTGCCCATATCAGAATGGCAGATAAGAACTGAAACATATTAATAAGTGTACTCACTTATATTTGAGTCAAATTGTTTCTACCCGTGTTGGACAATTAAGGTATACATTATAGCATAAAAGTACTGAATTGTTTTTGTTGCTACGCAGAACTGAGCTATCAAAACTTATAGGTTATACCACTGAAGGGGACAAAATAAAAATGAATAAAGACAAAAACAAAAATAAAATCTGCATTAGTGTTGTCTATACCAGTACAGTATCCACTGATTTTATTCTCATTTCCTATTTATTGATTAATAAATTCAATAACTCAATACAATTTTATTTGCTGAACAGTAGTTCAAGAAAAAGTAAGAAACAACAATAATTGTCTGTCTATAGTTGAAGTAACTGCACACTGTATCCCGCGTTTTCCCTTTTCTACAATCTCTTCTTGCACCTCCTTTTTCTCCTGTGTCTCCCCTTCTTGATATCCTTGCAATGTTCCTTCCAACCTGTGAGTATCCCCTCTGATTTTATAATTGCTATCTGTTCACCAGTTCATGGTCTTACGGGAATGAAGGGGAGAGGAGAGACATTCCACGCAGTTTAAGTCGAGTTTTGTAAACTTCCACGCTAGCGTTACTCTGCTGGTTACGTTATCAACTTACCTCCAATGCTATTCGCGCCATTAACTCGTTGTTAGTTTCTCTTAATTTCAGTTAAATCGTACGACTCACCAGTTTGTATGTCGAAAGTAATGAAAAAACTCTGATGTGTTGCACTCACATGACTTTCTCTGCTCTTGTACTAAGCATTTTTACAAACTCTTATTCCTCTATGTTCTTCGTGTTAGTTGAGACAAACATTTACAGAAATTTGTTATTGTTTATTTCCTAGTGGGTGCAAGGGCAATATTAAAATACAGTAGGCTTTGACCGACAGTCAAAACTTTTAAAGCTTTGAGATCCCATTCTCTTTACACGCATAACATAAAAAAATGCACAACGATATTCCATTTCACCAAAGTTTTAAGTTTTCCGAAAATGACACAGTAGGAATATCTCCGAAATGGTTCACTCAAAAAAAAAAAAAAAAAAAAAAACGATTTCGACCCACATTTTTAAAATACGTTTCATTTGTCATAAAAATATCTCAAACATGCGGCATTTTAATCAAACTCGTTAGAGCCATTTTCTAGAAAATCAAACTTTTCGAAAAATTTTCCATGTAAAGGGTAGTTTAGGGTGGCGCTATTCTCTTCAAAATGTTCATGTCGTATACTTAAAAGAAATTAAACTTTGGTTTTTAGCCCACTTTTCGTTTTTGAGACATGCAGTACACAGACTGACACACAGACTGACACAGACTAAAACACACACACACACACACACACACACACACACACACACACACACACACACACACACACACACACACACACACACACACACCACGGACCTTTTTCTAAAAGTGCTTTTTTGGATTCAGGGGGCCTCAAACATATATTTCCGGTGAAATCTTGACATTGAATTTTTGGGTGGAATACGATACTTCCTTCTACTTATCAGTAGAGAAAGCAAAAATAATATAGAAGTAGATAAACCCCCACGTAGGAGTGCTGTGAAATCTACTATGACAGTGTAGTTGCAGAACAAAGGGGATCAGAGTGTTAGTTCTACGTGTAAAACAGAGCTTTAAAGGATGACCGAAGCAAACAAACCTAAATGTCGTACTGGCAAGTTGGCCATGGTAGCTTAGTGGTTAAAGCAGCCGCTCGATAAGGGGAAGACCCGTGGTTCAGATCCCGGCTATTGCATTGAATTTTTCAGTCCTGATTCCACCTATTAAACATTGCCTACACACGGCTTGTGTGTTTAAAAACACCGGCAGTAAGTTTGTTGGCATAAATATATAATAATTAAAACCTAAAGAGGTTTCTAAAGCGGGCGCATTTTTATTTTTATTGGATCACGTTGTCATTTGCTGCTCTCATGTGTGATTTCAATCCCATAGAACTAGCATGGGCCAAGGTAACATGAATACTTAAAAAAATGTAACATGTGGCTTATTCTTACAGGAATTGTATGACACAACGCTCGAGAATATATTACTTGAGACCGAAACAGACTGGCAGGGGCTTTTAAAATATAAAAAAGATGGAAAATGATCAGTGAGAGAAAGACTGGTGTAGTTGAAAAGATCGCTTACGTTTTATGAGCTTCATTAACTGAAAAGAACAGTAAAGTTCCACTATTTTGAGTGACTTCTTTACTTTAATCTAGTGTGAATACACATTCTAAAGTTGGCACTACTATCGTAAGCGCTACTAGAAGCACGACTTCTGCTTCAGATATTTCTGTGTACCTGCAATTGTTTACTGGCGTGCTGGCTGGCTGTTGAATTCCTGCAGGAGCCATGAGCTGGTGAACATACTGTAGGTTTGCATCCATTGGTTAAATACATTGTTTCTTGAGGTGTAAAATATTCTTCTCTCCTGTTGGTGAATTTCGATTCGAGATTCGAACTCGCGACCTCTAAAGGGCACACCTTCCATACTGCAACATACATATATTTTCGGCTACCACTAACCAGGAGGAAAAGGTGAAGTGAATGAACCACAAGACGCTACAGACCGTAGGCAGATAGGCGACGAAGACGCGCGGAATTCCCCAAGAGCTCTAAGCTCAATACTCGTCCAACTGCTGGGGCTGCCCAATAAGAGAATGAACAATCCGTCTAACAAGCTGCCCTCTAGCGTCCACCAGAACTAGTTTCCTTTGAGCAACCTGTCCGCCATACCCGAAGAAACTTAGAACCCTACCTG
This sequence comes from Tenodera sinensis, assembly GCA_030765045.1. NCBI lineage: Eukaryota > Metazoa > Arthropoda > Insecta > Mantodea > Mantidae > Tenodera > Tenodera sinensis. Next base: position 81,206,021 of record CM060966.1, read on the forward strand.
AAAAATCTTGTTTTGCACTCACATAACTTTTTCTACTCTTGTACTAACCATTCTTACAAACTCTTCTTCCTATATCTTCTTCGTGTAGGTTGAGATAAACATTTTCAGAAATTATCTTATTACTTATATCGCTGTGGGTGGAAGCATTCATATTCCAATCTCTTTACACGGTTAACAAAGAAAATGAACAACGATATTGTAATTGACGAAAGTTTAAGTTGTCCGAAGCTGATACAAATAACAAGGAAGCTCTCCGAAATGGTTCACTCTACAAAACATTTACCTGGACATAAATTGCTTATTTTAGCGAGATCTAATGTACATTTTTTGTACGTACAGTAAGATTTTGTCTATCTCTTGCGGTTTACGAGTTACTCAAAGGTCATCCAGAGTAAACAGGACTACATAAGCTATAGCCAGAGAATTCAAAATGTATATTTCATTTGTCATAAGAATATCTTATACATATGTCATTTTAATCAAAATCACTAGAGCAATTTTCAAGAAAATGAAAATTTTCGAAAAATGTTTCATGTAAAGGGTAGTTTAGAGTGGAAGAATTTTCTTCAAAATCTTCATGTTGCATCCTTAAAAGACATTAAACTTAAATACCAGCTTTGGTTTTTAACGGATTTTTCGTTTTTGAGTTATGCTTCCACAGACAGACACACACAGACCTTTTCTAAAAATGCTTTTTTTTATTCAGGGGGCCTCAAAACATATATTTCCGGTAAAATCTCGACATCGAATTTTGGGTGGAATACAATGCTTCCTCTACTTGTAGAGAAAGTAAATATGAGAAGGAAAAGGAATGAAGCGAACATAACAAATCATGATAAATGAGAAACCACCCCAGCATTCGCCTGCAAACGATCAGGAAAAACCACGAAAAACCTAGGGCAGAGAGAGCGTTCAACGGGAATCGAACCTAGGACTTCCCTAATGCGAGCCTCACACTTCACTGCTATCTTGTTCGGTAATCAAAATTTAAGATGGTAGTCTAGTTCAAGCTATAAAACAAACCACAAGCTGTTGTTGTATATCACAAGGTTAACCCTAAATAGTATGTTCAAATGTCAGGGAGAAGAACTTGTAGACTTAGGCTAAAGCTCAAGACAATCCTGTTTATTTAGGTTTGATAAGAATTAAATCCACTCGTGTTCGTGAATTCACTTTTTGCTTATACAACAATTTTCACTAATACTTTTAATATTCTTATTTCATATTGCAGAAATGACTGTGAACAGGTTCGCTACATGTAAATAACTTACTTTCTCTATCACGTTCAGGGGAGGTAGGAAAGATATTATATTCCACCCAAAAATTCGATAGCGAGTGGTTAGTGCAAGTACACATTTTGAAGTCCCGTGAATAAAAAAAAAAAAAACATGTTTACTAAAATATTCGCGCGCGCGTGCGTGTGTGTCTGTGTGTCTGCGAATAACATAACTCAAAAACGTGCATAGATTCAGAATTTTAAGGATACTACGCGATGTTCAAGAAAGTCTCCCCCCCCCCCCTCCCACACCAGACTACCGTTCACATAGAATATTTTTGAAATGTTGACCTTATAAAAAATGTCTAACGATTTTTATTAAAATACCACATGTTTAAGATATGTTAATGACAAATTAAAGGTCCTCAAAATGTCCTCAAAATGTTCACAAAAGTCCTCTTCATTCTGAGTGACTTTTGCATAACTCGTAAACTATAATAGATAGACAAAATCTTACTGCAGAACGCTGTGCATCATGTTAAATCAGACACAATTTATGTCAAATACTTTCTTTTGGCTGGAACTATTTCAGAGAAATAGTTCGTTCCTGTTTTTCTTCTTTTCTTTCTCTCTGTTTTTCCCCCGTTACATTTCCGTTTCCTATGCTTTCCTGAAGTGAGAATCTGTTATTTAAAAGCTTTTACTATCGCTTAAAGCCCCATTATATTCCCATATTTCTCTTGCACCTATAAGAAAATTAGCAATAAGGTAATTTCGACTAACTTTCGATAACTTCGTGTATAACTATTTCGACTAACAGTAGAGAAAGTCATGTGAACGCAACACAACAGATTCCTTTCTGACCTCTCAGTTCCCTTACTCAAATTAAGTGGAATTTTTACTTAAATTCTGTAGTCTCAATTATGAGCAACAATTACTCAAATGACAATGAATACAATAAAGCAGTATTATAAAAATGGTTATAAATGCGAGTCATTTGGGCCGGAATTTAAAGCCATATCCATATTGAATTTCGACTTGAAAAGGGGTGTTACTAGGTTTACCAAGCTATATGTATCTTATTTTTAGCGATTTGTAAAATACAATAACAATTACGTACTCTACTACCAAAAAAACTTCTACAGCGCGTGATAACACCACGGCCTGGGAATGAATGTTAGAAGACTGTGAAGATATGATGATTATGATGATTATGATGATGATGATGATGATGACGACGACGACCCCTAGTGCAAAAGCAGAAGACGTAAATAATTACATAGTAGATCATTATTGCAGCAAGAAGTCTGTTAGTGAAGTTTAGAAGAAGAGGGGACTTATAAAATGCTAAGTAGCTGTCCAGAAGGATGCCTGAAGAAGCATTTGGCACAGTGTGTTTCACATTTGAAATATTTTTCACTCCTATGAACGTCAATCCGGAAGCAAGAAACCCTGGGACAGAATTTTGAATATTCTATATGTTTATAGGTATGAAATAAATGTTTTACACACTTAAGAGGGTTTATGTCATAAACTACCTCAACAAGTTTCAGCAAAATCTATTTTATAGTTATTACAGAAATTATTAAATTTATTAGCAATAGCTTAGTATTCAAAATATTCCATGCACATCCAAAACTAAAACATCACAAAAGTCTTATTATTTTCTAAACTCTAATTGCCCAAAAAACACCATCAATCTATGGCAGCAGGAAAAAATAATGAATCCTTTAAAAGAATTAATTTCTTTGCTTTAATAGACATTGGAAGTATTTTTAAAAACTATTTTGTGCATTCAATTTTTTAAAAGCTAAACAAATTTTCACATTTTGAAACCAAATACTAAAGTTGAATAGAGTGCATGCTCGAAAAAGCCTAGAAGCATAGCAGGAAATTTAATACGCATGGAGCAGATAGTATCTTAAAAAATGTGAAGTAAAAAACAAACAATTTTTCTACACACATGCATAACGATCTTGAGTCAGATTACCTGTTTCTCACACACTCCCTCTTTTATCAAAATCATATCCTTTCCCTTGCGGCAAGATGCCGCTTAACTACTTCATTTCACTGAATGTGGTTGCTTTTTAGCCCTTTTTGGCCCGCATTTTGTTCAAGTTCTGCCCATTAGTAAAGAGAAAATAAGTGTTTAAATGCAGCGTACCTGGCATTTAAAGCGTGCGCTAGACCTTTAAAAATGGGCAATCTATACAGTTTCAGTGGCAACCGATGATTGAAGATTTGGACACGTTTATATACCTAAACTTAAAATGTAATAATTTTTCGGTCATTTTTCGTCCCAGGGTTCCTTAATACGAGAGGTGTTTGGAGATGATTTCCAATTGCGTGGTTCAGAAAATACCGCTCCACATATGGGCTCGTTCTCTGATAGGACGAAGGACTGTGCTGACCCCACACAATCTAGATGGCAGTTGTGATGAGTATGTATAATAAAAGAACAGTGGTTGTTTGTTGTTAAGTAGAGAAGAGACAACATAGTAAGTGACTATCGTGAACAAAGCTGGACTGAAGGCTCCCTTTTTTTTTTTTTTTTTTTTTTTTTTTTTTGAGGGAGGAATAAAAAGCTGTGAAAAAGATGTTTGCACATTGAGACTTGACACAGGCCCAGATGAAGAGCGGAATTGAAATCTGTTGTCGACTATTGGAAATGGAGAATGAAGATCGGGGTGTCTTGGAGAAATAAGTGACGAATCACTACCACACACCTAAGAAGAAAGTCTTGGTTCAATAACATTAAAAATGCACTCCAAAGTAAAATTTCGGCAACAATAAGGAATTACGTGATTGACGTTGATGGCAACCATATCTAAGCATACCTTGTACATTGAATTGTGCATACTAATAAATAAGGTGTAAAAACTGCTATTCTAAATAATTTCCGAACACCGCTCGTAATTATAGTATGTTGCTGTCCTCATAATTTACTTAGGCATGCACTCCCAAGTGATGAAGACATACAAAAAATAGCATGAACTACCAATGACTAATATAATTTCCTTGGCTGGGGTTTGAACGATTCAAAGCCTGAAGCCGTTTGGTTGAATATTTCAAAGCTCAATTAAAGGAAATAACAACAGAACGATGGCCAGCACTTATTATTAGTGGGAATTTACTTTAGTGAATTATTTTGTCCCGTTAAATTGTAAATTATTGTCCTCCTTGAAAACTACATCAGTTGTTATAATATTGAAAGAACATAACATAGTCTTATTTATAAAATAAGTTATACTGCCTGATTTATTTTCCATTTTTACATTCACCCTCCACGACAGAACCTTGTTTACAGTGTTTTTTAACTTTGAATTCACCATATTCCATAACAATTAAATTAGCTGTTTGTCTTCTGCAGCTGAAAATCGAACAGTAGAGGGTGTTACATTTTAACATGCACAATGTGTATCACATATAACTACACATACACAGAACGCAGCGTACAGCGCACTAGACTCCTTTGAATGCAGCAGGTCTGTTGCTCCAGGCGCATTATGCGTTTTACAATGTCTTAGTCTGCTAGGTATTACGCCAACGTTTTACGTTGCACGCGGCGTAGAATGTGCGTTGCTAATAAAATATACTACTTTGCAGATTTTAAATGGCTGATCGCTTGTTTGCGTAAGATAAAGGAGCGATAAATTACACATGCAGTGCAGAAAAACAATTAAAATATTCTTTCCTCCAGGTCTGTGTTCCAATTTGTGCACTCTCTTATGCCTGAGAGAGAGAGAGAGAGGGAGGGAGGGAGAGGAGTAGGATAAAGAGGAGTGGAAAAAGGAGGAGTAAATGAGAAAAAAGAACCGAAAGTTGCAATTCTGTGCTCTGCCTTAAAATATTATTTTTACTTTCTCTTTAGATAGGGCCTTGCTTCCCGAAAATGAATTATTTTTATCTTCGCCCTGAATAACAAACATAAATACCCGTCAAAGGAATGTTTTGAACGGATTAGGTTGTTCGGATTCCTTCCGCATTTTCTTGCTTTCACTTTCGTGATAAGACATTAAAGAGGAGCAGATTTTGCCAAGAACTCACTCAAGCGAGAACTCCGCTGAGTCTTCGTGAAGATTTAATCTCTTTAGAGCCAAAGAAAATTTGTAGGGCATTAAATTTACCAATTAGTACTACGTTTAGGGGGACGCTACTTAGGTGTACAAAGGGAAAGGGAAGAAAACAAGGCTTTCCTCCACATTTGGAGCGGAAGAACGCTGATTGTTTTGATTGTCCTTTCCGCGTATGTGAGACACGAGAGCTTCTTTCTGCTCTATGCTAGCAGAGAAAACCACTGTGTTGCAGCTGTTTCATTGCAGCTTCTAGAATATATCTACTCAACCACTATATACTAAGTTTATTACGCCGTTAATAGAAAAGGCTTTGTAGAAGCTTAACACAAGCAAGTTAGGGAATTTTTCCACAAAGAGAGTATACCCATATATTTCACGAATGTATAATCTTGAGTAGAATGACGTGGAGCATATATGTAGCGATAAACATACACATTAGTCGGGCTCTCTTCTCTGTGTGTGTGTATGGGAATGTTGGGTAACCTCCAATCGTTGAGAATGAGCAGGGTTATCCCCAGTAAATTCTTACTATGCATTTTGTCATGCATGTTAAGCAAATGGTATTTTAATCAAGAATGACAAACTATTTTTTCATAAGAATCATGTAATAAGTACTTTTTGTGTGAGAACGATGCTGAATTTAAATACCAAATTTGTACATACATTTCTTTATTTTATTATGGTGTTAACAAATGTGCACATGCTCGCGGCATGCCTTTTATTAATATAGTTGTCTTCTATTTAAGGATACTAAACGTATATTTCTGGTGTTATTTCTATGTAAACTTTTTGGAAGAAATGCACATTTCTATATACACTTGAGTGTCAAAGTGGTTTGGAAGTAAAAGGATCGGAAAATCAAAACAATAAGAGAAATGTGTTTTACTGTGGTGATCTCACAAGTATTTGTAGACCTAAATTGTATGTGTTAACGGTATCTACGTTATCTGAAGCAAGTTTACGTGAACTTCTCATGATTTAACAAATTGGATGACATTCATTTAAATGAATATTCTTTGGATATTCACAAAACATTCAGACCACAAGCCATTACTCAGGGAATTATCTTAATTATTCTGAATGTTTATAGCCATTTAGAGAAAATTTAAAAATTACTAAACGTGTATGCTGTAAAGTACAGTATGGTATTAAAAATTGTCTTAACCTTAATTCAAGAACCTGGAACCTCAATATATGAATTTTAAGAGAAATTGCACGTAGAACTTTTAGTAGAATACAATTTTGATACTATAATGGGGATAGTGAAATAAATAAATGATAATAGATAGACAAACTTATTCTTTCTTAAAATATAGATCCAAAGACTATAAAACTGGACAAGGACCAGAGACTTAGTGCAAGGCAAACTGCCTGAAGAAACATAGCAATTCAGAAGGTCTAAACCAGATTGTATCGGTGTTAGTCCATATTTGTGACCCATCATGGATTAGAAGCAATCCTTAACATGCATTTCGTTTTTCATTTTTTAAATACTGAAATTTACTTACCATAACAAATATCTGATAAAAAGCGAAATTAATGTTTGAAAAGCGTGACTAAACTGGGACCAAAAACCTGCAATGAGGAAATCAGAGGTCAAGAGTATATTTCATCGTGAAACTGCTTCGTTAAATCGTATTGTATAAAACATATTGACGTTTAGTTGCATTCCCACTCCCAGTGTGTTTGGACGTAATTGGCAAAGTTACATCCATGCTGAAATACTATGCGCACATACCTATGTGAACATCGTTTTTCATACTCGAACTGCCACTTCACGTGCTTTCCGACCTTTTGTTTCGATAACCAGCTTCAGTGGAGTTGTTTTGTGAGCATTGCTTCATTCAACGATTACCTACCAACTTCACGGGCGGGTTCAGCGACAGGTTAACCTTTTTAAGAGCCGTTGACATATCTATCTGGAAATAAACACCAGTTTTTGAGTGCCAAGTCCGGGCATTAATTTTAATTCCCTTGAATTATTAGGGTTTGACTTTTGCTCTGAAACTGTATATGGTTTACAATGCGAGCACCGTTGTGGAGTTAAACATGAGATTAACAGCAGCCTGCCAATGGTTTGATTGGCGTCATTTCACACTTCTTTAATAAGCAGATGTTTGGTCATAGTATTTAACATGGACACCATTAAAGTGTTTTGCGGATATCCTCAGATTCTGACCAAGTAAGAAGAGTGGGACAAGAAGGCTATAAGGAAGAAGAGGAAGAAGAACAACAGCAACAAGATGATGATGATGATGATGATGATGATGTATTACAGGAACCTAAGCTTAGGAGTACAGCTGCCTTACCAACATTTAAGCAAAAAGTCAAGACGAAGGGGGAACAAAAACATCAAAACGCAAACGCAAAACACAGTTATGTGTCTGATTGTGTTGCATTCACATTACTTTCTTTACTCCCTCTCCTGCAAACTATTCCAAAGAAAGATTATTATTCCGTCTATATATTTCATGTTCATTACACATTAATACATTAATTGTACACACAACAAAGACACAATCGACTAAAGCGATTGTCAGATATTTGAAAAGCCTATCGCTATGTGAGGAGTTAGAATAGCACCATCCGAAAAAGGGATTACCACTTGATGGCAAAGAGTAACACACTATATCTCGAATAAAGATCACAAAAAATTCATATGGCAAAACTTGTACATTTTAAGGGGAGTTAGGGGTGAGTTTATGAAATTCTGCAACTTGTATGCCAACATTACCAAATTTTAACCGCGTTAATATAGTGTTTAGATATGCAGCTGTACAAAATTTGAAGTATGTAAGTCAAATAGTTTTTTAATTAAAAGCTTTTAATTGATTAAAAAGATACTCTGATTAAAAATGCTCCTTGCGTAAAAATTTTTATATTTTTGACATGAAAGTTAGTGATCCGATGCTTCATGCACTGGAAAGTCATAATTGGTCTGGATTTTTATTTTATAACAGTACTTTAGTATCTGGAAATTTTTTAATATGTCTATTCACAGCTTTCACATTTGTTTTTAACTTTCCATCGGCATTTGAATGTGAATATGTTCAATATTACTTGACTGATATCAAAACCCAGAGCAATTTTTGAGCCTTATATGAATAAGAACACATCCTGAAATTTTCAAAAGAATCCCTTAAGAACTCTGTGAAATGCGTGAAAATGCTGAGAAAAAAGAAACTGAGAAAAACAGCATTAAACTTTTAAAACGTTCTAACACCATCAGAAGTGTGTTGCAGCATAGGTTTCACTTTTTGATCTCTTACCCTCTCCTGTACTGACAATTTCTGCAATTTATGGGCTCTCCTTGTGTGTGTTTGTTTCCTGGCACTGCATTTTCTACTCTGAATACATCTTCTGGCATTGCACTTCTGACAAATGCATATTGTTCCAACTGAAATATTTTTATTCCTAAGACTATTCAACACTTGAATTGACTTCACACCCCCATATTAAACTCCGTTACAGTTTTCGGTACCGCAAGTTCAAGTTTATTCCTAGACACGCACCTATTTTGGACAAATAGCTCCCACAACATTGTGAAGAGATACATTCTAGTTCTGTGTCGTACCCTTGGCATAGCGTTCTAGCAGCTGGTCAGAACCAAGTCGCTGATCCGGAAATAGAATTTTAGTTACCACTTCTGGAGACAACTTGTGATTTTGTGGATGCAGATTGAGGATAATTTACATGATTGAGTTTCTGATCCGTCGATATTCAGTCTCAGTGGGTGCGCACGCCTAACCACCAGCCATTTAATCACTACGCACCACTATTTAAAAATGGCCGCCAGATCTTTAAACATGGCGCTGGCATCAAAATCATTGCACTTTTTAATAGACAATTTGAACAATTTTTCAACATAAAAGTCTAAAAATCAAGTTTTTTTACCAAATGGGCCAAATCTCACCCCTAAGTCCCCTTAAAAGGTCTACTTTTTGCGTGTAGAAAGATATTGTGACGACCGGCGCGTCGCAAACCAAAGGATGGTCGGAGCTAAGCTACTTCACACCACACACCACACCGGCGAGCAAACAAAGGCGCTTACGGTCAGGCTGCCTCGCGCCACTGTTTGTATATACATGACTAGCAACAATCGAGCGACAGTTCCAAAAGGGGTTTCCCCCAGAGTCTTCGAGAAAGATCTGGCTACGTCACTGCCGGCGTGTTTGAAGAAGTTCGCGAAAGGTCCATATGACGTCATCCCAGCTATACAAAAAGGCGAGGAAGCAGTGGAGGGAGAGTAACAGTTACAGACATGAGTCGGTCAGTGTCTGAGTGAGTGTGAGACAGCTGTGTATGTGAGGAACGTCGCGTCGTGGTGAAAAATGATTTAATGACCGTCGAGTGATTTTATCGTCGGAGTTAGTGTATGAGAGACAGTGAAAGGACTGAGCCACGACTACGAGAAGAAAACAATTGTGAATTGTGATATCACGAATATTGTGTTACCGACAGGAGAACTGTGTATTGTGTCAAACTGTCAGAAAAACTAACCGGACTGGTTTTGTCATTCTGTCACAATATTTTCCATCTCTTAGGAAAAAGGATATTGTTCTGCATTATATTGAAGTCATTCAAAATAAATTACATTTCACAGGATATTCCAGAAAACTTAATAATTGCATGTTATTTGGCATAGAATTATCTTAAACACAAAGTTTTGAAACAAAAATTTTAGAGCCAACTTTCCGAAAATGAAAACAACAAATGAACAACTTTGTGTATGAAGAGTAGGTTCTGGTTGGGATTTCTCTTAAAAACCTTCCTGTCACATTTCTGGAGGATTCTAAACTCATTTAACAAGTTTGATATTTAAGCGACTGGCGTTTTTTCCCCATAAATGGACTTTTTGTTTATTCTGTGAACTCAGAACACATATTTGTATTTCCAGTGAAATCTGATGACATTGTTTTGCTGGAATACAGTACGTTCTCTGCTTACTATAGTCTTTGGATGCAGGTGGCCCCAAAAATATATATTTGCGTTCAAATCTCGAGATGGAATTTCTGAATTTATACAATACTTCTTACGTAGAGTTGGTAGAGGAAACAAAAAGCACAATTATAGGAAAATTGAAACCAATAATAAATAACAAAGCACATCTCGGGAATGGTTAACGACATAAAAATTATGTTTGAGATATTATTTGCTTTAACGAGATCTAAATGTTTTGTATAATAAGATTTTACCGATTAATATAACAATCTTTCAGCCTGAGTTGGAACTACCGGGATGTTTACACAAAATTCAAAATGTCATTTTATTCGGGATGCAGTTATCTTTAACATAGGGTACTTTAACAAAAAGCGTTTCGGTCATTTTTGGGAAAATAAAACATAATGTAGAATATTTCCGTACAAAAGTAACTTGGAGGGCGGAAAATGGAAGATTGTCAATTAAGTATTGAAAAAAATCATGTGGTTTAATGATGTTTATATAATGAAGACTTGAAGTTCCAAATATATCACGTCTTGTCAAATTGAAGAAATATAGCATAACATAGCTTATAAATATACAAGAAAATGACAAACAATACTCATTAGTTACAACCTTTACGTAATAAATAAAATATTACTTCAGGTGACATTGGCTCACTAATTGGAGCCAGCCGAACTGAAATATGTGTTTTTGTTTCATTTTGTAGAAAATATAAACTAAACAATTCATTTATTAGACACTGGCTCTCAGTGTTATTAAAGAGTCACTCTATATTGCAAAATCATTCATTTGGTTCCTAAATTATTTTATTATATACAAATGTGTTTCTTTCAGATTGAGCTATTTCCGTATACATTTGCAGATGGTATTTCATAAAGTTGTAACTTTGTTAACTCTGTTCACAATTTCGGATTTGTATTTATATATTTTTTATATTTAGCATATTTGTTTATGGCAGCCTCAAAGTGGAGGAAGCTGAATTTGGTAAACATACACAGAGAGAGAGAGAGAGAGAGAGAGAGAGAGAGAGAGAGAGAGAGAGAGAGAGAGAGAGAGAGAAGAGAGTACATTGCAGCATCTTTGCATGCTAAAAGATATGAAAGTCGGTTGTTCCCTAAATATCAGACCAATTATGGTGGAATGCATCTCAGTGCTCCACCACTGAGTTAAATAGTGCTTATGTGTTGTAAACAGCAAACTAGTACCGGTGGCTGTAGGGTGCTTGACACACGGTGGCACGCGGACTCAAGATTGCCCATACCTGGTTTACAGATCGCTCTAACCATCACGAGGGAGAGAGAGAGAGGGGGGGGGGAGGGAGAAAGAGAGAGATTTTAAGCTAATAGAGAAGATTTGCATTCCATCCAAAAAATACATATGTCACCAGAAATACATGGAAATATTCGTTTTACGACCCCCTAAATAAAAAATAACATTGTTAGGAAAAGATGCTAGAGCGTGTATGAAATGTTCGATAAGCACTAAACTTTATATTCACGTTCAATATCTTCCAATGATTAAACACGAATATTTACAAAAAGAAAAAAAAGAAGAAAGAAACAAAACAAAAAACGAAAGAAAATTATCTCCCAACCCCACCTATTTTTACTTTCTCTGCTGGTAAGTAGGGGAAGTACTGTATTCCACCCAAAAATTCGATGTCGAGATTTCACCGGAAATATATGTTTTGAGACCCCCTGAATCCAACAAAAGCATTTTTAGAAAAAGGTCCGTGTGTGTCTGTGTGTCACTCTGTGTGTCTGTCAGTCTGTGGACAGCACAGCTCAAAAACGAAAAGTCGGTTGAAAACCAAAGTTGGTATTTAAGTTTAATGTATTTCAAGGATGCGACACGAAGATTTTGAAGAAAATAGCCCCACCCTAAGCTACCCTTTACATGGAACATTTTTAGAAAATTCTGATTTTCTTGAACATGGCTCTAACGATTTGGATTAAAATGTCATATGTTTGAGATATTTTTATGGTAAATGAAATGTATATCTTGAATTTTCTGGCTATAGCCCCTGTAGTCGTATTTACTCTGGACGACTTTTGCATAACTGGTAAACCGTTAGAGATAGACCAAATTATACTATACAAAAAATGTAGATCTTGCTAAAATACACAATTTATGTTTCAATAAACTTTCTTGTAGGGTGAACCATTTCGGAGATATTCCTTGTTATGTGTGTGAGTTTCGGAAAACTTAGAACTTTCGTGAAATGGATCATCGTTGCTCATTTTTTTATATGTTAAGTGTGTAAAGACAACAGAATCTCAAACATTTGACTATCGCACAAAGCCTACTGTATTCTAACATTCCCCTTGCACCTACAAGGAAATAAGCAATAAGTTGTACAAATGTTTATCTTAACTAACACGAAAAAGATATAGGAATAAGAGTTTGTAAGAATGGTTAGTACAAGAGTAGAGAAAGTCATGTGAGTGCAACACATCAGATTTTTATGAAAGATTTTCCAAATTTTTGTTCTCTCGAACTGGCTTTAGCAATTTTAATACACATATACAATGCTTTTTATAAACAAATCTAGCTTAAGACAAACTATAAAACACAAAACAGGACTTTCACATTCTTAGCTCCAATGAGGGAAAGCATTTCGAGCTACACTCCTCCTAAGAGATAGTCTCCCTATAGGATTTAAAGACTAATTATCATCATTATTATTACTATTATTACTATCATTGTTACTAATATTATTGTTATTATTGTAATTTTTGTTATTGTTGTTGCTATGGTTGTTATTGTTGTTATTGTTATTATTGTTGTTATTGTTATTATTTTTGTTACTGTTGTTATTGTCATTATTTTTGTTAGAATTGTTATTACTGTTGTTATTATTGTTATTGTTGTAATTATTGTTATTATTGTTGATATTGTTGTTGATATTGTTATCATTATTATTATTATTATTATTATTATTATTATTATTATTATTATTATTATTATTATTATTATTATTATTATTATTATTATTATTATTATTATTATTATAATCATTATTATTTTACTATATTTTAGGTACTTATAGTAAGTGTATAGGGTTTAAAGGCCCGTCGACAACCAGGTCGTTGGGGTCGTTAGGTATTTGTATGCCGATAAATTGTATATATTGAATCTTCTGCGAATATGAAGCTCTCTTCACTGGAAAGAAATGTTATGTAGGTGGTGAACCGTTAGAGACAGACACAAACTTACTACACAAAAAGAATTGTATAGGATTCATTTAACATGTTATGATATATTTGTTGCATCGGTCATTTCAGATGCATGCGTTACTATTGCTTCGTTAGTGAACAAAATTACTGTCTCTATTCAATTATTTCGGGCAATGTCATGGAAAGACTAATTTCTAGGCCGGTATACAGCGATTAAGGCTTTAAACATCTAAGTATAAATTCGATTTGCTGTGTCTACCTTGTAGGTACCCTCAATGACATGTATAATGAAGTTCTTTCTGCAAAGGTTCATCCGATTAACATGCAGAAGTTAAATAAGCTTGCTTATGAGGCTGTATAAAAATAGCAAAAGTAGATGGAGAAACTCATATGAATATCAAAGATTAGATTTTTATATCTGTATCGCAAGACAAGTATGCTTTATAACTATTGGAAAGAGTTAACATTTCCTTTTATAGTATTCGAATGGTATAATGAAAATAATTGCAAAATGGATTTGTGCCTACACAGAAAACAGATAACACAATTTACTTCCATTGATTCAGTATTTGTGTTGCTATTAAAAGAGTTTTGTTTCAAATCAAGTGAGGTGAGACGGGCCGGGTTTTCGAGTCCAAGCCTATATTGTCTTGGAACAATACAGGGAATAATTGGAACGCGTGGTATTCTCGTACATTAGCCATGATTAACATCCACTACTCTGATTGGTAAATACAGCTTTCAAACGGAAATTAACTTGCCTAGAATCAGGTACAGTGTTTTACTGCAGGCATGTCCAAACGTCGAGCCGGTCTTTCAAACTTTCTGCATGACATGCATTTCGGAGGAGGGCTAGAAGTAAATAAAATTGGCCTTTGTACTCTAAGGTGATGTCTACATAGACTAAATATTGCGAACAAGAAAGACCTACTATGCATTCATAAGACATTCATAAAAAATTTAAAAATGATAATCTTCCATAAACAGTAAATCAAACTTCAAAATTCGAAGTAATATGTGTTATAGATATTTTTAGCCATGCTGAGAGATGGGAATCTCATATTCTATTTCCATTTTTACTTTCTCAACTGGTAAGTACAAGGAAGTATTGTATTCTACCCAAAAATTCGATGCCGAGATTTCACCGGAAATATGTTTTGAAACCCCCTGAATCCAAAAACAGCATTTCTAGAGAAAGGTCCGCGTGCGTGTATGTGTGTGTCAGTGCCAGTGAAAAACGAAAAGTCGGTTAAAAACCAAAGTTGGTATTTAAGTTTAATGTCTCTCAAAGATGCGACACGAAGATTTTGAGGAAAATAGTCCCACCCTAAACTACCCTTTACATGGAAAGTTTTCGAAAATTTTGATTTTCTTGAAAATGGCTCTAACGATTTTGATTAAAATGTTACATGTTTAAGAAATTTATATGACAAATACAATTATATTTTGAATTTTCTGGATATATCCCATTTATTCCTGTTTACTCTTGATGGCTTTTGAATAACTCGTAAACAGTAAGAGATAGACAAAATCCTACTCTACAAAAACTGTAGATCTCGCTAAAACACACAATTTATGTCTGAATAAAGTTTTTTTTCATTTCGGAGATATTTCTTGTTATGTGTGTCAGTTTCGGAAAGCTTGAAAAATTTATTGAAATGGAACATCGCTGTTCATTCTTACTTTCTCTACTGGTAAGTAGGGGAAGTATTGCATTCCACCCAAAAATTCGATGTCGAGATTTCACCGAAAATATATGTTTTGGGAACCCCTGAATCAAAAAAAAAGAAATAATAATAATAATAATAATAATAATAATAATAATAATAATAATAATAATAATAATAATAATAATAATAATAATAATAATAATAATAATAATAATAATAATAATAATAATAATAATAATAATAATAATAATAATAATAATAATAATAATAATAATAATAATAATAATAATAATAATAATAATAATAATAATAATAATAATAATAATAATAATAATAATAATAATAATAATAATAATAATAATAATAATAATAATAATAATAATAATAATAATAATAATAATAATAATAATAATAATAATAATAATAATAATAACAACATTTTTTGGAAAAGGTCCTTGTGTGTCTGTGTGTCAACTGTGTGTCTGTCAGTCTGTGGACAACATAACTCAAAAACGAAAAGTCGGTTAAAAACCAAAGTTGGTATTTAAGTTTAATGTCTTTCAAGGACGCGACCCGAAGATTTTAAAGCAAATAGCCCCAGCCTAAACTGCCCTTTACATGGAAAATTTTTCGAACATTTTAATTTTATTGAAAATGGCTCTAACGATTTTGATTAAAATGTCATATGTTTGAGATATTTTTATGATAAATGAAATGTATATCTTGAATTTTCTGGCTATAGCCCATGTAGTCGTATTTACTCTGGACGACGTTTACATAACTGGTAAACCGTTACAGATAGACCAAATCACACTGCACAAAAATGTAGATCTTGCTAAAATACACAATTTATGTCCAAATAAATTTTCTTGTAGGGTGAACCATTTCGGAGATATTCCTTTTTGTGTGTGTGAGTTTCGGAAAACATAACTTTCGTGAAATGGAACATCGTTGTTCATTTTTTATATGTTAAATGTGCAAAGAGAACGGAATCTCAAAGCTTTAAAAGATATGAGTATGGCTCAAAGGCTACAGTATTCTAATATTCCCCTTGTACCTATAAGGAAATAAGCAATAAGATAATTTTTAGGAACGTTTATCTTAACTAACACGAAGAAGATACGGGAATAAGAGTTAGTAAGAATGGTTAGTACAAGAGTAGAGAGAGACATGTGAGTGCAACACATCACATTTTTACGTTTTATTTTCCTCATTCCAGAAAAAAATTGATTCGCAAGTATATGTGAAGACAAATATTACCAATATCCGAGGCTAAATGCTCTAATACGGGTATATTTATTGCTATGAAGAAGTTTAAATACCTCAATTCCTAAATGCTTTTTACGAATACTTTAAACAATAATTTTAGACAGCGACAGCACTCCGTTTCAATCCACACACTATGGTATTCACAAATGAAGGGGTGTGTTTGGTAGGTACAAAGTCCAAGTGACGCGCAGGGAGAGTGAAGCAAGTTCGGCTCATGAGGGTGCATTTGGACATGGTTGTTTTAAAGCGTGACCCCAGTATCTCCAGTTTTAAAGTGTAAAGGTGCATATCACGAAGGGGCTCTCAAACCCGGGGCAGAACACTTCACTTAGGGCCATGTGACCCTTTGTGCTTTTAAAGTGATTCCTAGGAGACAGGTGGAAGAGACCCCTGAAAAGATAATATATGGGCGACAACGCACGTAAATGTGGACGGGGTGCTTAACAATTCCAACTGATCGCATCCCACGCCTCTCAAGCTATCCACAAGCTCCGAGCCTTCCTGGGGCCCCCTAAAGAACAGGCACTTACTCAGAGCAGTCCTTCAACCCTGAAGCAGCGTTGATGAAGACAATGTGGGCAGAAAAGTCCTAGTAGATGAGCAACTACTCCAGCATTCGTCTACGCACCTGAAAAAACCACGAAAGCCATCGTCAGAGTGAGCAGTTACCGGGTATCAACTCGGAATCTCCT
Organism: Tenodera sinensis; assembly: GCA_030765045.1. Classification (NCBI taxonomy): domain Eukaryota; kingdom Metazoa; phylum Arthropoda; class Insecta; order Mantodea; family Mantidae; genus Tenodera; species Tenodera sinensis. Next base: position 81,223,064 of record CM060966.1, read on the forward strand.
GAGTGCGGACCACATGTAACCCCGGAGCCTTCGCTCGATACCTTCAGCTTTAAGATCGTCACGCGGATAACTGCTACAAAATGGCTGTCACGCGAACCACATAATTACCTCTCCAGGACTAGGAAATCTGCCTCAAAGCCGAATAGTATTCCCAAGTTCCAGACACATGCTGCCATAAGCTGGTGACTATGCAAGTAAGCTATCTGTCAGGCATTATATTGGTTTGTGTATGTTCAACACAAAAGTATTCGCACTGCAAAAAGTGCACCTTCCTACGTGTTCGAACCAGTAGCACCAAATTAATGACCAGGGTGAGTTTGACCTGCCTCTTCAAGTTTGGTGCACACCGAAGTAGTTGACGAAAAACGGGACAGCGAGAACGTAAAGAAAGCTGCCTCTTATGCGCAATCAGTTAAACGACACTCGCGTACAAAGTAAACCTATACCTCTAAATGAGTAACTAATTTGAAATTATATGCAAAGTTACAATAAGATGTAGGGTAGCCAATAAATTGTCCATTGGGATATATAAAAGGATAATACAGTAAAATCTTGAACTATATGTGATCTATTGAATTCGTTTCACCACTCATAAATTTATATATAAACATTATTATTTTTAACATTTAAAAAAAGTAAAAATTCTAGGGAGTTGGCCAACCTGGGGATGAAGCCATAAGCTACCCTGCCGAAGCAGAAGGCCCTAGCCCGAACTGGGATGTTCACGACCTAATTCTTAATTAATATATAATCCCTAGGGCGTCTTCCCTATGCAGAGGTTACCCTCATCGCCCGCCCGCTGCGTCCTCCAGCCGCAGCCAAGGTCACGGAGGAGTGCAGGTTGGGTATGCAACCTGTTTCACTATATCACTATATGCACTTGCATATGCCAATGCATCTAACTCCTCCACAATTGTATACACGAACTTATAACTAGAGTACTGCACTTGAGACACATTTAAAGATTTATTTAAACTGCAAATTAATCCAGAGTTTGGTTCCCTATTCGCAGCTAGTGCATTGTACTATGCTATGGATCCTGGAACGGCTGTGTGTGACGCAGCCAGTGGCTGACCTCGTCCTGATGCTCGTATTATCGTATCCTGCAGTGCTCTTGTGAGACCGAAATTGTTCTCCCTGCTAATGACACAGATGGTTGTTCCAGCATGGCATTGCTAGACCACATTACACAGAATTGCATGTTTAAAAAGTATCAACGGAGTGAAAAAACGGTTTACTACATTAATCTAAATCTAGTGATCTGGTAACATTTTAAAAAAGACCTTTAGTATATCTCAACAGGAAGAAATACGAAATACTTCCTGTACATCAAGAGAAACTTATCTTTGACTTGCAGCCGTACACAAATGCACAAGTTAACCCAATAACCTTTGCAAAGCTTTCCTCTGCAACCCTTACATGGCATTGTTTTTACTCAACCTCATATCAGTCGCTGGAATTTTCTCGGCAATATCCAACAAACATGAAATCGCTTTTCCTCGCGTTTCTGCAGCTAATTAATGGACACTACATTGGAATTATTCAGAGTTTAAAATAATGAGCCCAGACTGATAAACTCAAACAGGGAGAGCATATTACCACGTAAAGGGTACAACAACACAAAGCTTCTTATAAAACCTAGACAAGTGAGCTGGAAGTTACTTCTGCTATGGTTTTTGTTTGTGATATATATCTATCGTAAACTGCAGTGAGCTTTTCACAATCTTTTCCACAGTGCTACCATCAGTACGCTACTAGAAAAATACAATAGGATTTGGGTAGGTGTGGTGCCTATTCCCATAAATATTGTGACGCCGGGTTTCCGAAGCCTTCGAGAAAGATCTGATTTTGTCATCGACGACATGTTTGTGGAAGTAAACAAAGGTCCATGTGACGTCATCATCTCTATATAAGGAACAGCAAAGACAGTTACAGTTACAAACACGAGTCAGTCAGTGTGTCAGCTATGCGTGTAAGGAAGATTTAACGAGCGTCGAGCGATTGTGTCGTCATAGTGTATGAGAGACAGAGAACGTGAAGAAAGACACTGAAGGAACTGAGACAAGATTACGAGAGGTAAACGTTGTGAGTTGCGATAGCACGAAAAACTGTAGACTGTGTTAACAGCGAGAAGAAAACTTTGTGATACAATTTTAGAAGACCGTAAAGTATAGAAAAGTAACCGGATGGATTTTGTCATTTGTCACAATATGTTAACCCAACAACTGAATGTAAGCAAATTGTGTGCCCAGAGATTGTGAGTTGTTATAAATGTATAAAAGAATGTATTGGGAAAGCAATTATGGCAGAGCAAGAATCTTATATTATATGCGTTTATTTTCCAAGTTATTAACTGCAATGTTAGAAGAAGTTAGTTTAAATTTCTCAAGAATTAAGCTCCATTTACGAAAACGCCAATGTTTAGTTGGAGTTTGGCAATCACAATTTGGTTAAGAAGATCAATAAAATAGTAATAATAATAATAATAATAATAATAATAATAATAATAATAATAATAATAATAATAATAATAATAATAATAATAATAATAATAATAATAATAATAATAATAATAATAATAATAATAATAATAATAATAATAATAATAATAATAATAATATAATAATAATAATAATATAATAATCATCATCATAATCATAATCAGAAGAAGAAGAAGAAATTAACCTGATATTGTCATTCATTAATGATAGATAAGATGATCGAAATCACCGCAACATGAATCTCGTGTACTTAGCCTAAATTTAAGATATTTACTGAACGTAAGCAAATTGGAGAAAATCATCTCTTTAATGTCCCCTTTTTGCAACAAATCATAATTTGTTAAAACCACACTTAATATATCCTCATAATAACACTATCCAGAAGCCTTTAAAGAACTTGTTTCTTAAGAAATGCTATTCGTTAACGCTTTATAAGTTCATTGCATATCTACAGATGCATTTGTAATCATCCTTTAAATTTGTATCTTTTACAATTCCTGTTAATTTTCATTCCACTTAATTTTGATGTTAGATTGTTTTTCTAAAATTGAAAATGTATAAAATTGCGTAAGCTTTCGCGGCCGGGGTCATAAAATACAGAAGGATTATCCGAGCTTGGGGGCCATGGTCTAATGGAAAATCTCCTTCCAGACGTTTCGTTCGAAGCTGCGTCGAACATCATCAGTGGTGTCACCGTAATACTCTGCTACTCTCGGTGACGACTGATACCGAGCCGTTTAGTTTCACACCATTTATACGCTTAGCATGTGTGGGCATATGACGGTTGGTCTGGTCTTTATTTATTCTTCTGTATTTTGAAAATCTATAGTTGGTGAATTGTTTATAAACCTAACATAGTATTTGGTAAATAGGATTCTTTCTTTTTTGGAGGTTAGCAAATAAATAAAAAACCTAAACTGATGCCATAGATAGGAGAAAGATAGTTTCAGTAACCCACTTTATCCGTCGTTATACAATATACAACATATGTGTATTTTGTGCATGGCGTAAATTTAAAATTACTGTGTATAAACGGACAACTCTATTCAGAAGTTTCTGAAATCCAGTGCTCCTTCAATGCAAATTCCCAGGTTTGATCTGCTGAACGCTACCAACTCACAGTGCAGAACATATGTGGGACACAGAAACAAAGAAGGGAATCTGGAATCCAAAAGGGCTAAAGTGTTATGCTATGTTGTGCATGCGCGCGCAGAATGCGATTGAGAGGGTCCGTGTACAGTGCAACAGAGACAGAGTGATATGTTCGCCCGGTGCTGTTTTATGGCAACGTAAAACAATGGTGGAAACATTCCTTGCATGCCCTCTGTGAAACACTCAACATCGGTCCCTTCCGTTCCTAACGGGCAACAGTGGCATTGGACGAAAAGCACAACTCATCAGCCGGTAGACTTCCTCCTCCTGCCCTGCAACATCATTTCATTTGGGAGCTCGAGGTAAAATGGTTTTGTGTACAACCGTCACTACAGTCAAAGGTCTCTTCTAGACTAATGAATGAAATACCAAGAGAAAACGAAATTACTGTTCCTGTTGCAGCAATTATTCTTAAACCTATGGCTCCACCTGATAAGAATTTTAATAAGGTAAGTCTTGAAAGTCCTGGCGTTTTGGAGCTACTGTCATCTGCAGCTGGCAATGATATAAAATTGTGAACTGTACGCAAGCTACTGCATATCGTTGTAATTGGCGTGGTGTACTTGACACCCATAGGTAGAGCTGCTTTCGTAAAAGGGCATTTAAATGCCTGAATATTTAATTCATTTCTCTAATATTTTCATGTATATTCACGTGCATTCATATGTAAACAGGGTGGAAGGTACTATTTCGGCCATACATTAACCAGGGATTTTACATGAAGCGATTATTGTCAATAAAGAGCAGTTTTGCCGAAAAAAATAACATGGAACCATCTAGCTTCTAGGCGAATATATATAAATTGCTTACTCTTTCACTACTCGCGCAAACATTGTGTGAACAATGCTGAATGCCTTTTTACCTTAATTCAAATGAATTTAGCCACAGTTTAATGTTAAAATGTCATACAAAGTTTAATTTCTAAGAGAAATGTGGCAACGCCACGTCACGTGTTCTCACTATGGCGGATAAATGGCGAGCACATGCGGATATGGAGGGAGGTATCATCTGGTCTTACAAAAAGTTAGAGGGAAAGGAATCCATGTACATTGGTGAGTGCAGCGGTAGTTTATCTGTTATTTATGTCAAGGAGGTCATTCGTTTCATTTCATCCGGTAATCTACAAAAGAATGCAATTAAGAAGAATACTTTTATTTATTTATTAAAAGAAATAACTACTATTTTAGCTCCTAATGGATAATTCCAATCTGCATTATTGGGAACGTCTGTATCACCTTGTGTCAGCATTGTTTCAAATCTAAAATACGTCATTTGTCTGCATCCTTAACTAAGGAAAACTGAATCTACATTGCTACTTAAACCACTACATCATTTCAGCAACATTCACACATTTCGGGTACAAAGTTTCGATTTGTGTGGGTTTGCCCGAGAGAGTGGCAGCCTAAGCTGTACGGTAAACGGATGACTTTTGTTTACGTCTGAATGGCAGTGTGTGCCTCGAAACACACGCCGGCCAGGTACAATACAAGCTGTTGTGCGAGAACTAATCCCATCAGCTCAGCGTTGCCGTTTAATCACGGAAAAAATAAATATTTTTACAAAGCGATTAAACCCAACGGAACGAAACTTAGTATATTATATTTCTTACACCTGCATCTATTAGTCAGGTTATTTTGGCCGAAACAGTACCTACCGTTCTGTATTCATTTAACACCAACGATGCCTAACCCTGTCTCTAAAGAGCTCTTTTGTTTTGTGTATGAAGCATTTCCTCTTCACTCATTCAGGTAACCAGACATTAAAGAGAGTTCTTTGTGAATGCCATGAATGTTCAAAGCCCGGCGAAAAGTATGTGAATGCAAGTGTGCCATTTCCTCTTTTATTTAAAATTAGTCATTACTGGTTAACATTATACGTTTTTACAAAGCATTGCTAACGTTTGTAAGAAAATCCTCTTCTAGCCCCTAACCACATTAACTGTACCTACAATTAAAGGCTCTTAGTTCATCACGGCTACAACTAAACTAAACTAAGCCCCGGCACAACAGCCCATGAAGAGCCAAGCCTTACCGCCCAGCTGCTGCGTCCCCCTCCTCGGCCCACTATAGGCGTCATTGGAGCTCATCACAGCAGCAAGTAAATTAATTGTGATGCATATGCTTGCATATATGCCACATCAAAAACATATTGTTCTTCTTGTTCTTGTTCATTAACAATCATACTTAATTAAGCATAAAGGCTTGTTCCAGTTCTTCAAAACATAACACTGTGCTACCATTTAAGTATTTGTACCTTTTTCCTTAAGTTTTATACTTCATTGTAACTTTTGGTACTATATTTCCTTCCATTTTGCCTTCTTGTATCTTCTTTGCAAGTTCATTATTTTAGTGTCTATTCCCTGTATATTAATTTCTTCCTCTTGTAAGGATATCTTCGGTATCCCACACGCATTCATAGAAATTTAATTTCTAGGTTTTCGTTCGCAGGTTTTCCCTAAGCAAAAGTAAGGTAGGTCATACACTACTTTACGAAACATCAGCTTATTTTCTGTTTTTACATAAAGTTTACATTCTCTCAGTAGAAAAGAGATATTTAATACGCAAATATTGCTAATGCAATACACCTGCATAGATGAGAATTAGTCCACAAAAAAAGATGGAGACAGTTATAATTTCCTGGAAAAGGAACAGGCCTAATGGCCTAAGCAAGGACTATTTGGTAAAGATGTTGATGGCGTCGATGCAAAGTAAATTGGTACTAGATATTCCCTCTGCGTACATGCAAAATGTATAGCCATTCACTATAGCGACATTGGGAAGATAAAAGCTATTTAGGGCACTTTTCTTGCCCAGCAGCAGCTTTTACTTTTTCAATGTTAAGGGTAAAGGCTAGACAACAGAGGGAAACACCTCATGCACTGTGACGTCCATACAGAGCTATTGCGACTAACTACTCCCAGGAGACGCCTGGACACATTCTGGACCTAGGACACGACAAGTAGCCATCATCACTCCGAGTCCGTTGTCGACAATGGTCCCCCCCACGAGAATACAGCGACCACAAAACGCCATTTAGCGTCGAGAAGAGCATTTACAATACGCAAGCTTCTGCGCTATCTGTCTGGCAGCGTTATTTGGCACGGTCCTGAAAGCACACCTGAAAGATTATAAGGAAATAGAATGAAGGGAAATGGTGACCTCCCAAATGTGAATGGCACACGTTACCGCGACGCTATCTCTGAGGTCTCTTTGGGTACCTGTGATAAATAGCTGTTAAAAGAGAATAAGTTGATCAACCCTGGAAAACGTTGGCTCACTTAGTACAGCGAAACCTTTTCTCAAAAGAGGTTGAAATAAGTGTGTGTAATGTTATGAAAAAGTAACGGATCTTTATGTGGTAAAAACTTTAAAATATTTCATTTTTTATGTAGGAAAAATATATAAAATGTGAATAAACAATTAAAAAAATTTTGTTTTGATATTACAAATCTGTAAATACTTATTTTAATTAACAACTCATCGAACTATTGAGGCAATGTTGGATTGCAACTACTCGCTGTTGCAGTGGGCCATGAAAACTTTCTGCAAATGTTCCATCACAAACCGATGTTGGTTGTCGAAACAATGCACGATACCAGGACCTTCCGTATCACATGAAGGTAGTGCTGCATATTTGATCAAAGGAATGTCACTGGCTCACACATTTTAAATTGCATCAGTCTACTTCCCCTTCGAAAACATTTGTTGTTAATCAATGTCGTGCACCACCATAACTTCCTCAGTTAACAAGCTGTTTGATGTTCCTTATTTGTTGATAGAGTATAACAAGAACTCTTGTTGCATACGTTTTGAAGAATTTCAGCTGAAGTATAGTCATCATTATTTAGTTCATCGATCACCAATTTACAATGTTCAAAATTGTTAGCATAATACACTATTGCTTCCAACTATGTTCCTCAAACTCTGCGTCTAGCTGCAAGTGCAAGACCTTTTTGCCATTTGAGATCAATTTGTCCTCACTGTACGTATCTCTCACATATTCCGTGTAAATCATGGACAACATAAAATGGATATATCATGTATAATAGGCCTACTGCTTCCTTTTTTAGTATATGAAGCAGCGCTATTAAATTTCACCCCATTTGGCCATAACAACCAAGGACTCATTGAATATGCGAGACATTCTCAAATGATTCGATGCTAATATTTTTCTACATGCTAGAAAACTCAGCTTGGAGATTATTTCATTATTTTCTAGCATACTTACTACAACGTTTCCCACTTTCCTACCACTAGAGTCAGGTGATTCGTTAATGCTTACTCTATTTTTGTATTTTCACATTCCTCTCTGATTTTCGCAGTATTTCTTTGTGACGGGTAGGCATATACAATTTTCTTAATATTAATTTTTTTGTACTTCAAAATGTTTGTATTTCGTAAGAAAATTTCTTAGTTGCTGACTTTTTAATTTATATCAGAATAATAATTTTGCATAAACTGTTATGCTTAGATAAGGTACGTTCCAAGTGGTGTTTACTACGGAGGGGAACTACACCAATCCTCGTGATTTTCCTAGCTTCAAAAACTCAATATTTTTAAAGAACTTACTCTCTTAGTTTTTTAAATATTCTAACATTTCAGCCTCCAATTATTCTATATTTTTATTTTTTATTGAAAATGCCATGCAGATACAAAGCATTCTTATCAATAGTGAGCGGATGAGTGCAAAAGCCCACGAGTTTAGTGCACATGAGTTCTACTGTGTTGTCTCGCATGTTCACAGCTGCAGGCGTGCTGATGCGCGTGCATGTACGATGGTTGCGCGGTACCGGTTACGTCATTCATTTTCCGTGCCCAGCTATCCTGTATCGCATGTGACTGCATACGACTCCGCGCTCTCGTTATCCAAAGTTATTTTGACAGAGACCAGGAAAATCCACAACACGGAACTTTTCAATAACTGCATACAAAACATTTCTAGAGTAGTCATTGGTGTGTGTTGCAGTTTTCTAATCGCAAATTACCCGTCAGTCGTTGAAATTTTTCTCACGTAGCTTCATGCAAAGAAAAAGAAAACTCAAGTTTCCCACTATTAGTATAACGTTGTTAACGTTCTCTTAGGACGCAGTCGTTGATCAACGTTCTTGCTCCATTTTGATAAATTTGACTTACTTGAAAATAAACTTGGCCATGGAGTAGGCATTCTTAAAGGGAAACGTAACACAAAAATGATTTTTGTTCTTAAATGAAGGATATGGCCTTTAAAATACTGTGATACGTTTGCTTTCATACTACGCGATACCGTTATCGCTGTGCAATACCTCATACGTCATCAGCTCCATCCATGCGCCGGAGGCACGTGGAATTTCACAACTCGGATACTGCTACATGTGCACTATCACGTTTTCATAACTGCTTGTGTTGGTACTGAAGTTCAAGAGTACTTTATGGTGGGTTTTAGCGATGGTGTTACTGAATCAGTTCAGTATTATACAAATGTTGTGAAAAATAACATGCCACAATGTTATACACATGGCTGCAATGTGAAAATCAAAACACACAAGAGAATTAATTTTCACTCGTTTACAAAAAGAGACACATCTTCCAGGAGATACAGGATATGGGTAGAATTTTGCAAAGGAAAATATTTTTGGTTTTGTCCCAGTACTCGTTTATGCTTATTCCATTTTAGGAACACATTATGAACTGAAGCCTTCTTAATAAAAGCAGCTTATGCCGGATGCAAGTTTCACAGAACCTTTATTCAAATTTGGAACTATTTCTACTATAAGGAAAAATGAAGATACTTTCCATATATCAAGTTCTAGTAAGACAATTGATACTTTGCCATCTTCATTCACGAACAAATGACAAAGAACAGGACAATGTGAGACAAGAAATCGTAATAGGATATTTTCTGAGTAATGTCATAGCGTCAGTTTCGATAAGAAGAACAACGAAGGCGATGATTATAAAAGTAGTGTATGAAAATTCAGAATAGAAGAACATGGAAAGCTAAAAAACATTCAGAACTATACGTACAAATGCAAGTGATGATTCAAGCCAGAGCCTATTTGAGTGTCCAATAGATGATGAGATATGGATCAGAGATTATAAATAAACTCAGCTGCATGTTGGAATATCGACTTGTGTAAACCACACACCCACACGACGTGGAACTTAAAAATATTGTGCTCTCCTAATGCGTTCAATTATTTTCCATGGATGTTCAATGTGAACTAGGTACTGGAACGTAAGAAAATATACCTCTACCGTTGAAACCTGAAAATATCTGCGAAACAAGCAGTAATAAGGAAAATTACGATAAGTTTAATGAAATTGTGTACAAAAATGGCACTATAGACTTTGATACAAGTGATAACGAAGAAGAAGAATAATGAGGAGGAAGAAGACGAAGACGAAGAAGAAGAAGAAGATAAAGGGGGTGATTTATCAGACATGAAAACCAAGCTACAGTGGAATATTTCATTACTAGTTGTCCATCTCTACTGTTTATTTTTCAACGTATATGCTTTATACGGAAATGAAATCAAAAAAATTTCTCATCATATTAAAGGGACAATGCTTTGTGTTAAAATAATGTGTTATTGTTGTAATACGTTTACTTGGAACTTACAAAATGTATAGGGAAGAAAACTGGAAGAAAAGGCTTTAATAACAAGTTCTTCATTATTATTTGGTGTGTTTCTTCAGAGCTTTAATTTATTCTGCAAACCACTGGATTTGGCAATGTTTTAAGACCTACAGTCGATAAAACCATCTGAAACATTGGCAGCAGCAATTATTAGAGCACGTTGGGCACAAAATAGAAAGGGGAAAAAAATAACTCGAATCCATTAAAATGTTTTGGTATACTTACAAGATTGGCAGGGGAGGGAATGATTTTCAGGCAAATATTTAGTCTATTCCATCCTGGACTTTAATTACCACAAAATTATTCACTTTGAACTCGTTCAAATAGGTGTGGTTAAAGACTATTTGGAAATGACTGGTTGCGACAACACAATAATTTGGCTTGACATAGGATATGTGTAGAGTTGAAGTTTTGTTCATCGACAGACATAAAAATTTAAGATGTTATAAACTCAACATCCTGAAGTAGAAAATGAATTTCACATACGCATTTGTCTAAAAGTCTAATGAAACAAATTAAAGTGATAGAAAAACAGTACCCAGGGTATGGCATGGAAATCCGGTATAAATAATTATCTGTGGCGGGCTGCACAAAATTGTGGTGAGAACAGTACCATTATTAATTGAAAAATTCACATCAGTTCCCATCATATAAAAATAAACATAAATGGCTAGAAAATGGTGAATGGAGGAATTGTGAACATAAAGAATTCCTGGAAGAAGACCACATAAATACGAGCATCCAGAAAGTAGGTCCCGTTCTCGTCTAGAGATGGTACCACCAGTCGCATAGGAGTGCGCGTGCGCAGGAGAAGAAAGGAAGTATATGGTAACATTACAGTAAAGTTTCAGTTTTGTGACGGCAGTAGTTACTGCTCTGTGCTAGGACAAAATGGCTGCTCCAATATTGTCTCCCGCCAAATGCGAGGTTCGTGCAGTCATCCGATTTTTGCATGCTCAAAAGCAATCTCTAGCAGAGATCCGTCGTCAATTGTATCACGTGTATGGACAGGACATTATGTGTGACAGCAAGGTAAGACGATGGTGCAGGCAATTCACGGCAGGAAGAACCAATATTCTCGACGAAGACCGTAATGGCCGACCGTCACCGGTGACACCAGAATTGTTGGAAAGTGTGGGGCAAGCAATTATGCAGAGCCGGCGCATCACAATTTCAGAGCTCTCTTGTCATTTTCCCCAGGTGTCTTGCTCGCTTTTGCACGAAATTGTCTCCCGGTGGCTTGGATTTCACAAAGTGTGTGCAAGATGGGTGCCTAGACAACTGACAGATGAACACAAAACCAAATGTATGGCCGCAGCATTGACATGCCCACAGCGATACACAGCGGAAGCTGACCAGTTTCTCGACAATATTGTCACTGGGGATGAAACATTGGTGGTGCATACCACACCAGAGACAAAACAACAATCAATGCATTGGAGGCATAGTGATTCACCTGCGAAGACCAAATTCAAGCAGATAATCTCTGTCAAAAAGATCATGTGCACTGTCTTCTGGGATCGACGTGATGTCCTCTTGTGCGGCTTTTTACCACGAGGGGAGACCGCAAAAGCTGATTGATAATGTCAGATGTTGCATAAACTCAGGCGGGCAATCCAGAACAAGAGACGTGAAATGTTGACAACAGGCATTACGCTTGGGCATGACAATGCAAGACCCCATACAGTCAACGCCACACGAAATGTGCTGAATAAGTTTGGATGGGAGGTCTTCGAACATCCACCCTACAGCTCCAACCTCGCTTCAAGTGACTCATCTCTTCCGTCTCATGGGGCGTTTTCTGGCAGGAAAACGTTTCCACAGTGACGCTGAGGTGCAGAATGAAGTGACTTCGTGGCTGCGGACATTGGTGGCAGAATTCTATGACTTGGGTATAGAATGAGTGGTGCACCGTTGCGATAAATGCCTCAACAATGGTGGTGACTATGCTGAAAAGCAGCCAGAGGGTCTATGTAATTATTCCAATAAATGTCTTTGTTCTCTTTATCGGTCATCGGGACTTACTTTCTGGATGCACCGTATATTGTGCATTAAACACGAATCAAATTCCTATCCTGCTCTGAGGAAAATTATGTTGGACAGCAACTTCTTAAAAAATTTTGCTCATATTTGACATGATACACATACTGTCAGTTTGTCAAATTATCACAGTCTCCGTGTTCGATACACTTCAAACAGAATTCTTTTCTCTATAATGGCCTTTAACTTGTACCAATAGATGGAATTGATCACGGTCTTCGGCACTCACACTGTCTGGGGATCCATATTAGACTGATTTAGATCTTCAAAATCGCACCTTTTTGGTTCACAGTGATAAGGGTAGATATCACATTCACTCATTTTCAACTGCTGTTTCTCACTTAGTAGGAGAACCTTGTTAGTCATTTAGAACATGGGGCTGTACCGGGTTCGTAGCTCGTTGAAGTGGTCGTTGCTCTTCTCCTCGATGGTTCCGGTTAGTCTCTTATCTCGTTCAGTCCTGGGATCGATGCACGTCCTCGGCTAGTGTCACCATTGGCTCATTCGAAGCATGGATCCTATCGAATTCGTCTGACGATTACATGATTACATGAAGACTGCCGACGATTAGATGAAGACTCTCTCAAATTCTTCGATTTCCTGTACCTTTAAGCGTGCGTGCCCCTGTAACTTACTTCATTTTGGTTGATGGGCTTTTCAGGCGATTTTACGTGCCTTAACATTTCGTATTTAAATCGCGGATTTTCTTTGGGACTCATCCATCTTGGACCAGGGAATTCCCCGAGTTTGATCCAGTGAGATGTTCCGTTTCACTCTTTCAGTTACGGTATATTAACGGACAATAGGACAAAAGAGAAATACATCTCCAGATATGACAATAGATTCGTGGGTGGGGAGGGAGCCCAGCTGCCTTGCTTTCCCTAAAATGTGCTCGTTTCTAGCTCTTTAATTTCAGGTCCTGGACAGTGTTTTAACCTGAACTTCTACATTTTATATGTTGAAGACTTATTAATAGCATTACAATTACAAATATTAATTACACATGTAAAGAAACTAATATTTACATTTTACTTAATTATATCTAATCACACTCATATTTTTCACTTAATTGCCTAATGAAGAAAAATTATTATTCGAGGCTTCCCAGTTTAAAAGTAACGTTTCAAACACCAAATCCTGTTTGAGTTCAGTGGACCTCACGACACGCATCTAATCTACAACAAGTATCATGAGGATCACTCTCGTTGGAACTCCGCCTGCGTTGATATATATTCCTGACGACAAATCAACTAATGTAGCAAATGAAATACTTATTTTTGTGTTTCTTTCCCCTTTAAGATTGACACCGGACAGTCGGTTTAATATTTTAACCAACTCTTCATCACTGCCTAAATAGGACAGCAAACATAATTACTATCGATCACTAAAAGTATATTATACATCAATGTGTTAAGACATATTTTGATAATTATTCCCAAACCATTTTATTCAAGTGGTACACACACACACACACACACACACACACACACAAACACACACACACACACACACACACACACACACACAAGGTGCTAGGGGTATGAATGCGCAGACTTCAAAGGCAGCTTCCTGGCGTTAAACTGAAACATAGGCTCTGTATCGTTTTCCTGTATAGTGCATAGTTTCATAAATAAAAATTAAAACTGGTCATATCTGTGATTGCAAATATGTCCCCACTCCGTCATCGTCTACTTCTGCTATTAGAACAGCGAGGTAGAGCTACAAAAATGCGTTATTTATGTATTTACCATATGTTGCTAAAATGATTCGTTTAGCCACAAAATGATACGGAAGGACTGGATTCCAATGTATCTATTGGAATAAAATCGTGGGCAAACGCTTGGCAACCCCGCAACATTAGCCCGCGAGAAGCGCGGAAAGTGAGAGAATGTTGACAGTGCAACTACCCCCGTGACATCCGTGCACAACAGCATGTTCTGTCAGTGCTTCAGGTGTGTTAAATGCATTCAGAACTGTGACAGTCTTTACAAATCAAGAGTATTTAGATATGCTTCTTGCTTAGGGCAAAACCGATTGCAACACACGTGATGCGCAACGCTTGATGATCTTCGCACACGTGTGTTTGAAGCAGCCCTAGAAATTGAGCAGAACACAGAAGCTCTATCGAGGGTAGGACAAAATTGGCTAAGAAGATGCGATGCCTGCATAGATTCTCACGGAGCACATTTTGAACATCTACTGTAAAAGACATCTTGTTGAGTTTGCAGTTATTGACCATTAATAATTTTCTTCTTCTTCTTCTTCTTCTTCTACTTCTTCTTCCACTTCTTCTACTTCTTCTTCTTGTTCTTCTTGTTCTTGTTCTTCTTCTACTTCTTCTTCCACTTCTTCTTCCACTTCTTCTTCTTCTTCTTCTTGTTATTCTTCATGTCTTAGGCCATCTGTTCCGGCTCCAAAGTCGTGTTCTTTATAATAGATTTTCCTGTTTAGCAAAAGGTGGCTGTTTTTAATTACACAATTACATGAATGAGGTATTTCCATACTTAACATTTGAAGTTGCTATCTTTGATCATCCTACTACACCTTATGCGTAGCCTCTTACGTAGCTTTTAGTTTAGCTCTCGTAAATACGATTGAATAGCTTAAAAGCAAACCACCCCATCCCTCGTTACTGACATTAGCTGACAGGAAACACACAGGCACGTGGCGAACCGGATTTCGAAACGCTAGCCTAGTTTGGTCCTTCACCCGTTGCAGGTGTGAACGCATGCCTGGCCGCAAACCAAAACAAAACATTCGGCCTGTGTTGCCACACTGTGCAGATAATGTATTCAATAATGTTCAATTATCTCCTTTAACTTTCAAGATAGATGGAGTTGTTATTGGACTTTATTATTAGTCATATTTGGATCTCCCAGCACGCGAAGTCTGCGCACTAATACCCCTATCATACCCCTAACACCCTGTGTGTGTATGTGTGTGTGTGTGTGTGTGTGTGTGTGTGTGTGTGTGTGTGTGTGTGTGTGTGTGTGTATTAGGGTGGAAGGAAAGTCATTAGATTAATTTAAACCAGTGGCAGATCTCAGTATCGGGAACGCATTTTGTATCTTACGTTTTTGTTTCTGACAATTTCCAACGGAGATGTTTTAGTTTTGTCAAAAACAACCTAGGAACACTGCAGAGTGTGTGGGTGGTCACGTTCCCTACATAAAGAAACACCGTAACGGTACGTCTTGAAAACAAACTAATGCCCTGCCTTGTCCTTCAGTGTTTACTGTTCGAGTGAGGGCCAAACACAAGCGTTAGCTCCCAAAACATTACGCGAAAGCGAAAGCGTCCGACCTGTTTTCATCCAAAAACCTGGTCAATTCTCTGACCAACCTCAATGCAACGTTGTCGACTGAAAGAGCAGCTCGGAGTATTCCTGCACGTCTTTTAAGTGATAAATTATTTCGTAAACCGGTGTGATGTCCCATAATGACTACCGAAGCTATGCCAGAAATGTCACCCTGTGCATTTTACAAGTAACAAACTTCCACCCGGTATATAGTGAAGTTTAAATTCAGAACCAATCTTCGGATGATTTTAAGTCTACAGATACGTATTAGAGTGTTTGCGTCCTACATCATCTAAAACCCTTTATGTAAATAATTCCCGTTAGTTTCTTCGAATACCTTGAGGCTAAGCAATAGAACGATGTAGGCAAAAGTTATACGAGTAAATAGAGAAAAAAGATTTCCGTTGTAATACCAGACACTACTACGCTGATAGGTACACTCTACTAGATGATCCGGTGAACTTTGTACCACCTAAAATTGCTTTGATACTCTGAATCTATTCATTGTTATTCATTTTTGGCCGCTCTCGAACGTAATCGGACTTGCCAATGCAACTATTTTGACTATCTCTCGCGTTTTTCTCTTGGACGTCCTCTGTCAGCACGTCCTCTCCTTGGCATTGTAATGAACACTGTGAAACGACACGGAATATTTCACAGTCACTCAAAGTTGTTGAATTTACCTAGAGAGCTTTACAAAATTGAAATTCTCAAACTAATTCCTGGAGTTTCGCTGAAACAGGCTTTGTGGCTATGTCTAAGCCTGCCCTAATTCCTCGAATCTCACTAAAACAAAACTGAATGAGGTTTTTGTTTATTTCTAACCCTGCATAATCAATTCACCTTAATGGAATAGCTGATCAAAATTAATGTTCGCGAAATGTAATTAAATTCGATTTAACCAAATCTATTCTAAAAATCCATTACCTCTTTTACATAAAAAAAAAAAAAAATTAAATGCAATTGATGCAGCTCTTAAACGATAGGTTGACTACAAACGTCATATATTGCAAGTAATTCGAAGAGGCAATTCCCATACAAAATTACCAATATCGATTTCTTCGATTTTTCTTCAATTCATGTATCAGCAGTGTCATCGCCTGCGGTATCACATGTAGTAAAAGCGGGCGTTAAACACTACCCAATATATACAGAGTGGAAGGGAACTAATTACATTTCTTTTAATATGTGCTTCATAGATACATTACAAACAATAAAGTCTAATGGTATTTTGTTCCTTGATCATCTGATTTCGAATAAATAAATGTTTTTTGTTTCAAATTGGATGCGTGATTCCACAAGAAAGTGCGAAGATAATAGTTTGTTGCTTGTAAGATGCGCGGAGTAAACTATTTCTGACGGCTCCGGTAGTAGTTATGGAACATCACACAGGTTTCCAAATAACCGAGCAGGTTTTTTGGACGTGAAGTAACCCGACAATGTTGCGTTGAGGTTGGTCAGGAAATTGAACCGGTTTCTGGATGTGAACAGACCGATCGCTTGCAGGGTGGTGAAATGTTTTGGGAGCTAACGATTCTGATTGGGCTACACTCGCACAGTAAACTTGGAAGGACACGGGATGGTATTGTTTACGTTCATGAGACACCATGCTGTGGTGGATGTTTATGTAGTGACCTAGTGAAAGTGACACCCACACAATCTGCAATGTTGCCAATTTATTTTCGACAAAACTAAAATATATTCGTAGGAAATGGCCAAAGACAAAACCGTAAGATACACAATGTGTTCCAAATAGCTAGATCTATCATTGATTTAAATTAATATAATTACTTCCTTTCCATTGAAAGTAATCCCATGCAAAGTGGTAATTCTCATGCAAAACTACCAATTTCGATTTTCCGTCTGTTCCTTTGGATTTTTCCTAATGTTCTGTTTTTCTAAACTATCGCGCTATTGAGGCGAACAAAAACGAAAAAGCAATTATTCAAATCGGTGGAGCCAATTTTGAGTTTTTGAGAGACTAAGGCACGGCAGTTGAAAGAAACTGAATCGAATTTCGTTCTTACTTCGTTTAAAAACACATTTAATGTGTCGGTGACTCCAATGGAGCTACCATGCAGAAGAACAACAGCTCAGCCCAGCAGACGAAGAGATCCAGGCTGGAGGCCCTTCACACCACCGTGATGACACTACCTACATTCTACAGGACCCAGGACCCAGGAACTTGAATTCTACAAGTCAAAGCTACCGTTGCAGCCAACCATATCACATCCCACAATCAAACCACCGGTTCTACAAGGTACTCCCGCGCCAGGCAGTCGTATATCGCACACCCGGTACAGAACCATACCTCACACTTACGAACGTAATTAATCATAGAAAAACTAAACGGGAATTGTAATAAATATTTAAGGGGAGAAACATTAATAGTAAAGCTGAGTGTATATTGAAGGCTCGAGAATGAAAGCCCGGGCAGACTGGGTAAATGATAAGATTACGATTGTTAGGCAAGCAAGTCTGGATAAAGTTCCGCGGGTTGATTTTTATCTTGCCATGACTTGCTTAAAGTTGACCAGTAAAATCGTTTCCTACGCTTTTCCCATGTGATCACGTGATGAACACACGTATTTTTGTGATCCCCTGTACGCAAGCTTGGCGCGTATACATTACTCGATGGTCACTAAAGGCTAACAAAGTTATAGTGTTCCAACATTGCAGTCGATGTTAGAAATTAACATTTCTAATCAGATATTGTCGGCAGTTCTCCACGAAAAGATTTATATTTGCAAATAAATTCATATGTTTGCAAATTCCTCGTTTGTTTCTATTCCTGCCAACACTCACGCATACCCTGCAGACCAAGAGCTGGAGCTAGTTAGGTACTGTGACACCAAAGATCTCCTGGCGACCAGATCTTCCAGATCTTGGTAGCAACGTCTACAACCAGCAGCGGGAGTGGAATTTGCGCCATCATCGAGGTCTATGGACAAGTCAAATTCAAGAAGCTGCTAGACATAGGAGCTTTTCTATGGCTAAGCAAGAATAAAACTCATATTTATTATTTTAGTTAAAACTGGTCGCTCAACTCAGTGGTCACCTAATGCTTCAAACAGTCACAATAAAGATATTCGTTGTTATTGGTTTTAGTTGTCTATTTTACCTTCTTTATAGTTCATTCAGTAAGTAGAGCATAAATAGGAAGAACCGAAACATTGTGTTACCAGGCCACGCCTCCCGCTATTGTCTGTCTGCCTCAAAGAGCCGGCCAGTCCTTCAAATTGTGTCAGTAAGTGGATAGGGTAAATACTCGGTTGCATTGCTGCCACCCCTCTTCTCCATACCTGAAGTAGAGGAAGCATTGTCTCCCACCCAAAAAAAAAAAAAAAAAATCGATACCAAGAATTTACGAGAAACACATGTTTTGATATTCTCTGAATCCATAAAAAACATTTTTCCAAAAGGTCTGTATGCGTCTGTGTGTGTGTAGGTATGCTCGCGCACGTTTGTCTGTCTGCAAACACCATAACTGAATAACTAAGTATGGCTTAAATACCAAACGTAGTACCTAGGTTCAACTTCTTCCTAGTATACAATAAAAAGATCTTAAAACACACACACACAAACACACACACACACACACACACACACACACACACACACACACACACACACACACACACACACACACACACACACACACACACCAAACTAACTGTTACATGAAACATTTCTTCAAAACTTGTCTTTCCGCTAAAAATGTTTACATTTCATTAATGAATTAATTATGATTATTTGCTATATGTTTAAAATGTTTTCATGAAAAATGAAGTATATGTATGTCTTTCCGGGAACAGCCTCTAAAGTCACTTTCATTATGAATGATTATTACATGGCTAACAAACCATAAGGGATAGAAGCATCTTAATTCACCTCGTTAAAGCATACTATATCAAACATATTTTGGTGGATATAAACCATTTCTGATATATTACTTATTACTGGTTCCGTTTCAAAATACTTTGCTGAAGTGGGCAGACGTTATTATGTATTTCTTTTTGCCTTCTTTGTTTCTTGGCTTAGCAAAGACAATAGATTTTCAAAGCTATAACATAACGATCCGCTCTTAATAGATTTGATATTTAATGGCGTGCTGACCGACGCTGGGGAGAGGTGTACAAAATAGATACTATTCCTAATGAAAAAGGCTTGCGGAGTTTCGGCTCCCCGGGTCTCTGCAGGGTAAAGTGGGTTGCCGGCAGTTGCCTCCATAGATATGCCTATATTCACGGCCGCGCCGTAACCGACTGGTTAGACCATTCACTTCTCACCAAAGTGGCCCGGTTTCGATCCCAGGCAACCGCCTGTGGGATTCGTAGTGGACGAAGCGGCGCTGGAGTGGGTTTCCTCCGGTTCCCCTGTCATGTATCATTAGTGTCACCACCTGCGGTGTCGTAGTAGTAAAAGCGGGCTTTAAATGCTACAAAAAAGTGCCTATATTCCCCTATTTCTTTTGTGTCCACAAGGAAATGCACAAAGAAACAATTTCTGCCAGTGTTTATCTAGATGTAATGAATTAGGTAGAAGAATAAGCGTATGTAAAAACAATTTATGTGAGTAGAGAAAGTAATGTCACTAGAACAGATTAGATACTTTTAAGGTATTGAAATTCAGCTGGTTCTTACGTGTCATGGAAATGTAATGGAATTTCAAGTATAGCCATTCGTTTTAGCCATACATGAGAGAGGTGGAGTATAGACGGAGGTGATTCCACACTGAGCCGACTGTCGTACCAGACCCCGGGAGGAACGGATGAAGGGAGAGAGCTCTACGGGCCTGTTGGGAGCGAGAAGCGCGAGTCAGCGTGAGGGTCTCTAATGTGTGATGAAGATTCTGCATTTGGACACAAGAGTTCAGCTAGCAACCACCGATCAGGTGACTACAGCGCTACCCACCCACCGTTACTGTTCGCAAAGTCCCCATGCAGCAGCGCCACTCATCCATCGCCTACACTTCCGACCCTGAAACACCGGTTTGAATGAAATGGAGGGACAGGAAATTAAGGGATGTAGTTATCCTTCCCCGGAAAACCCCCGGAAATAGCCATGGGTTAAGAAGTTCGGCCGTAGAAATCTCACCCATGAGCTGCAAAATGTGAGCCTCACACTTTACCACCATCTCGCTCATGACTTCATTCTGTCTGCTGTGGCCCTATTGTGCCTATCTGTATGTCTGTCTGTCACGGTGGGGATTTCGGCTTATTGCGTGTCAGACCCTGGATGGAAGGATGATTTTAAAGTAACACACAGGAGAACTAGAACTCATCACAGGAGGCACTACAACTACTGTGGGTCCCTAATAGGTGCAGGCAAGTTCCTCAGCCTGGAAGAGTTCCAAGATCACTACAGAGAGGCCGCCACCATCCCGTTCCGTCTGAGAATTAGTCCCCCTATGATGGCGGCCAGCCGACCGTTGCGTCTCCTCTCAGTCGAACACCGTATTTCCAGAGCGCAGCATTACCACAGCGCAGCCCGACGGCGAATCCACTGATTCTTATAACCTGGAAAGAACCGGATAGGAGACAAAAAAATTAATGAAATGAAAGGATGTGAACCGCGGATGCAAGGTAAATATCCTTCCCAGCATTCGACTGAGTGTCCTGGGAAACCCCTCGAAAAACCCAAGGTTATGGTTGCCGTGGCAATCAACCTACGACCTCCCGAATGCGAGCCATATACGTTACTACCTGAGTCATTCCTTCCGGTCCCTCATGTGCAATTAATGATCTATTTCTGCAAAGATTATCTCGATAAACATGGGGTAGATAAAAATAAGCTTTCTTAGTGAGTGTAAGGCATTAGATTTTTGTCACACTTCTACCAGCCTAGCATGCCTTAGAAAGAATTTCAGAAGGAAATTTTAAACCTGGTTTAAAATATGCCTGTCTGAAGTGCTGATCGATGATGTTGGTTGAGACTCTATTAATCAAGTATTGCTCTGTAGAACGCCGCTAACCTGGCAGATGCCCAGTATCCGCGCACACAAAGGGCTGTGCTGAAAGTTGCTTGCATCCCTGCCCGCCCATGAAGATGTTATTCCCTGATTTTGTTAGACAGTTGCCTGTAACGCTTTGTATGACGGTGAACCCTATGGGAGTGGGGCTGATGTAGGAACATGGTATGTCTGTGGCAAGGGGACGAGGTGCGGTTTGGCGCGGCACGTCAAAGTGGAATATGGGCCAGACCAAAGGTCAGCAGAACCTTGCACGTGAACCATTCAAGTAAAATTGATAGAAAAATGAAGTGTTAAATTTCTTCAGAAATTGTGAACACTGCTATTCAAATTCCTGCTTTTTCAATTAATTTAGTTACAAAAGTTATTACTGTAGTGTTATCAATTCGCATTTTCTACATTTTGGGGCTTCAAAATGTTTATTTGATTACAAAGAGCAAGTAATAATAATATAATAATAACAATAATTACAATAATTACAATAATAATAATAATAATAATAATAATAATAATAATAATAATAATAATAATAATAATAATAATAATAATAATAATAATAATAATAATAATAATAATAATAATAATAATAATAATAATAATAATAATAATAATAATAATAATAACAACACGAATATTTTGTAAGTACCGTTTGTTCACATACGGATAGAGGAAGTCATTTATATAAGATATATCATTTTTATCATGGTTTAGTGGCTCGTATATTAAATGCTGTGCCATAAACATTAATCTTCATTGGAGACCATTTTCGAAACGTAGAAGATTAGATCCATAAACTAATTTCCTAGTATTAGTTAAATACGTATTTAGAAGAACAGATTAAAGTCAAAAACGCCATCACCTTTACTAGAAGAACATACCTAATGGACTTAGAGAAGGAAGATCCTGCTCTGATATTATATTTACAATGAGCAAGTTGAGAAGAAGATAATAATTTAATTATGCATATATTTGACATTCATAGATCTTGAAAAAGTGTTTGAAAGCAAAAATTGTGGCGGAAAATGGAAAAGTGTGGATACCCCAGACATTTGATAAAATTATAAAAAGATTGTATAAAGGTACCTATTTTAGGCTCAATATGTCGGATTCTAAAAGATTATGTATGACTACTAACCAAGGAGTGAGACAAGGGTGTTTATTGTCAGCCACGCTTTTTAACATTTATATCGGATGGAAGAGAAGTCAATATATTAATTTAAACCATCGATAGATCTGTGTATTTGGTTCACATTTTGTGTGTTATGCTTTTGTCTCTGGCCATTTCCTACAGAGATATTTTAGTTTTGTTGAAAACAAGCTAGCAACACTGCAGATTGTGTGGCTGTCACTTTCCCTAGCTCAGCACATAAACACAGTAACGGTGCTTCTTGAGAACACAAACAAATACCCTGCCGTGATCTTCCGTGTTTACTGCTCAAATGTAGGCCAATCAGAAGCGTTAACTTCCAAAACATTACACGAATGTGAAAGTATCCGACCTGTTTAAATCTAAAAGTCAGGTCAATTCCCTAACTAACCTCAACGCAACGTTGTCGACTTACTGCACGTCTGAGAAAGCTGATTGGAGTATTCCTGTACGTCTTTTATGTAATTAATTATTTTGAAACCCTGTGTGATGTCCCATAATTACTACCGAGACTATGTCAGAAATAAGTTACTCTACGCATCGTACAAGTAACAAGTTACCTTCGTACATTCCTGTGCAATTACGCATCCAATTTGGATCAAGAACCACTTTTTTTTTTTTTTTTTTTTTTTTTTTTGAAATCCGCTGATCAAAGAACAAAATCCCATTAGACTTTTTTTGCTTGTAATGGTTCTATGAAACACATATTAGAAGGAATGTAATGACTTTCCTTCCATCCTGTATAGACTACATCTTAGGAAGATGGAAAGAATGTGCACCGGCTGGAACTTCAGTAGCCGGAACTAATCTTAATCTTTTACCTTACGCAGATGATTTAGTTATTATAAAAATGGAAAAGAAAATCTTCAGGAAGCAACGTATGCGTTGCATCAGATATGCAAAGAATATAATTTTAATATTTCTGTTCCTAAGACTAAGACCATTCCAGGGTAAACGCTTAATAAGAGGTGAAATCGTTTTACAAGGACATGTTTTAGATCAGATTCAACGTTTTCATTATTTAGGGTGTGAACTGGCCTTCGACAATAATAGGTATATGTACAGTAAAATGAGTAAATACCAGATAATATGTGGCACAATAAGAATAACTTTAAAAACATGGGTCGACACCCAACTGAAATTCTGTAAAGTAACGGCAGCACCGGTTTTATTGTATAGGAGTGAATCTTTAACTTAAAACAAAAACTATATAAAGGGATACAGGCTAAGACATGTAGACTTACGAGAAAAATAAAATATACTTGCAATATGAGACAATGGCATATATACAGAGAATGGACAGCTCAAGGATTCCAAAAGGGATATATTACACACCAAAAGATGGATCGATTGAGGCAGGAATTGGCCGGTTGGCCTAATCCTTGTAAGGCAGAAGAAGTATTGGTTTAATCTAGAGGTTTCAAGTTTGGTATTTTATTTGTAGAGTAGGTATATGTTAATTATCACATTTACACCGAAAGGTTGCCTTAAGCCAAATATATCAGCTGCCATAGTAAATATTGCTTTTTAATTTCGAGTTATAATTAACCATGGTTAAGCAAATTTATAAAGATTGTTTTTTCTAAGTATGTTTTAAACTGCCTGAGGTGCAGCTTCAAGTAAACATTTCACTGAACCATGTAAGAGAAGAGCTTCTACTTAATATTCCCTTTCTAGGAAGAAAATAAGTGATTCAGAAAGCAGCGAATCCCGTATATTATTTTTTGCTTAAATGTACACAAGAACTGAAGAACGCTGCATCATCATTCTCCTTCACTCCTTCTTTATCTCTCTAGTTAGCCTGTGGCACTGATTACATTATTTTCAGTTTATACCTGAACTTTAAGCACCGAAAATTTCTTATTTGCTGAATGTAAGATAATAATGGTGGTATTTTACACGAGAAAGTTTTTCGCGATTTACTTAACTAATTAGATGACATACAGAGCGTCCACAAAATAAGTGCACATTTTCGTTTTGTGTTAGGGAAAGAATATTTTAATGCAATGGATCTCGGGACAGTGAAGCATTATTACGTTGTAATAATGAAATCGGTTGCAAATCGTTGATAAAGTTTGTAACTTAATACTAATTGCAATAAAAAATAATATAGTGGAACTTGGACAATTCCAAAGTTTATAACTCCAAATCGTCATTTATTGAAACATTTTTCCTTGTTCCCGAATTTTCTATTAGAGCAATGTAAAAAAAGTCATATATAATTCGAATTTCATTTTCCTTGATTCGATGTTTTTGTTCAGAAATGTGAGTCGAAAATTAATCTATACGTGGAAATTTAATTTGATAACTTCGTCCATGTGTTTCTCCAAGAACGGTCATCGCTCCGGGGTTTGTAAGATTATAGTGAGAATGCATTTTGGGAGGTGGAATAGCTTTCCTAGCTCCGGCCCTGAGCTTCTATACTGCTCCCACATCCATTAGTTCAAAAACACATGCGCGTTTAGTTGTAGCTTGAGGTTCCTACTGTTAAGTGTTTTGCATATCAGTGCCACTCTGCCTCTTAGCAAATCACGTGTCCAGTACAAGACTAACTCTTCGGAAAAAAGTCGCAGTTATTCGAGAATAAGAAGAGAGTTTGAAGAAAAATCTGAAATCGCGAATACCACCGAGCACTTTGTCCACTCATTGAAGAATAAACCGAGCGGTGGCCCGTAATCGGGGGGTCACGTGTTCGAGCCCCGTGTCCGTGCACTCTGATATGGGTTTTTCCGTGGTTTCCCCATGTCATTTAGGCGAGTGCTGGGGTGCATTATTTCATACCACGGTTTCCTTTCCATAATTACTTTTCATTTCCTTATCATCTTTCAGGTGGTGCAGTTCCAGGCATGTAGTGTGGGAAGTGTCGGGCAGATGGCGTGTATAACTGCGCATGGTAACTGCTGTTCTCGACGCTGGGTGGCGTCTGGTGGCCCTTGTCCTCCGTCGAGGGGGGGGGGGGCGCTTTGTGCGATACCGCCCCTGACTCTCGGTATGATCCTAGCTGCTTGGCGGGGCCTAGCGCGGGGATGAAGACATCTCAGCACTGGTTAGGGACTTCCACGCGTCTCTGGTGGACCTGAAGAGCTGTGGGTCTGCTAGCATCCCTTCGGTTTCCTCATTTCATCCCTGCCTCCTGGGGGGTCGTAACCAGTATAGACCTGTATACGTCAACGTGAGCGAGGTGTCCCTTCTCTGTAACTGCACCCTTTACCTTTACCCTTTTACTGAAGAATAAGGAGAAGATGTTAAGCACTGCCTTGAGTGAAATGTGTGATTACTGTAGACGTGTAACATACTGTTTCTGTTGTACTACTTTTTTGTATTATCCTTAATGTAAAAAAATCTGATGTGTTGCACTCACATGACTTTCTCTACTCCTGTACTAACCATTCTTACAAACTCTTATTCCTATATCTCCATGTTAGTTAGGGTAAACATTTGTACAAATTATCTTATTACTTACTTCCTTGTTGGTGCAAGGGGAACATTAGAATACAGTAGACTTTTTGTGTTCTCTTTGCACGCTTAACATGCAAAGCAAATGGACAACGATGTTCCGTTTCACACACAAAACAAGGAATTTCTCCGAAATGGTTCACCCTACAGGAAAATGTATTCAGACATAAATTGTGTATTTTAGCAAGATCTACATTTTTTGTACAGTGTGATTTAGTCTTATCTCTAACGGTTTACCAGTTATACAAAGTCCTCCAGAGTAAATACCACTACAGGGGATATAGCCAGAAAATTCAAGATATAAATTTCATTCGTCATCAAAATATCTCAAACATTTTAAATTTAAAATCGTAAGAGCCATTTCCAAGAAAATAAAAATGTTCGAAAAAATGTTTCATGTAAAGGGTAGTTTAAGGTGGGGCTATTATCTTCAAAATCATCGTGTTGCATCCTTGAAAGACAAAAGTTAAAACCAACTTTGGTTTTTGGTTTTTGGTTTTTAACTTATTTTTCGTTTTCGAGTTATGCATTCCACAGACTGAGAGAAACACACACACACACACACACACACACACACACACACACACACACACACGGGCATTTTTCTAAAAATGCTTTTTTTTTTTTTATTCAGGGGGCCTCAAAACCCATATTTCCAGTGAAATGTCGACATCAAATTTTTGGGTGGAATGTAATACATCCTCTACCTACCAGTAGAGAAAGTAAAAATGCTCTTTTTGGGATTCAGGTGGTCTCAAAACATATATTTTCGGTGAGAACTCGTCATCAAATTTTTGGGTGGAATACAATAGTTCCTCTTCTTAACAGTAGAGAAGGTAATAAATAGAATTTCCTTGAAATGCACATTTTCTTTGCTTTATAACCTTAATTAGGAATGGATATACATATGCACCCGTTAGACTGTCAATTTTATTTGTAACCTTTGTAAATCTAATTTTTCAATATTTACAACTTTTTCTTGTCGCTTCAACCTCGAATTATCGAAGGTTCACTGTGCGTGGTTTCCAGCAATTGCAAGAAATCTCGGCCATTGATCTTGTTGCAGTTGTGCATATTAACAATTCTATGGTGATTCGTACCACCAGCACCGTACGCAAGATTAAGCACTCCCTGCTTAATATAAAACGATCCATGTTTTAACAATGGCAGAAAATGTCTAACTTCATAAGAATGAGCTAAATGAAGAGATTTTCAAAAGGGATGTTGTATGGGTCTTCCCTCCCAATTCACTTGTTTACTATGTTAACGGAAAGGGGACAAGAGGAAGTCACAATGTAAACAACTAACTAAAATAGGACAAGTACTCAAGAGCACTTCAGGCTCAAGTGGTTTATATAGTGTAATATTGTGTTTACACCCATGCACTTCTGGTCCAAAGTTCATTGGATTAAAATACTCCTATGCATGTCTCCTGCTACCAAACGAAAAACATGTGCGCATTTTGTTGATAGAGTAGCTTGAACACGTCGTGTTCAACAATGAAACCTAAGAAACCTCTAATTATTAAAGTGCATAATGGTACAACTATGTGTTATTGTTATTTTCTCAAGTACACTATGCAATTCAGAAGTACCACACGAAAAACCTAAGGATCATTATATTGGTAATCAAACCTTACACATCTAAAATGTTTTCTAAAATACTGTGCATTATTGTTGTTTATTTACAAAAATTAGATAAATATGACTAGTTATGGGTTCCAATCACACACCTTGGCAATAAATTAGTGCAGAGGTCTTTTTAAACGTGACGAATGGCCGATAGATGCGCAGTGATTCATGGACGAGTTCTCTTTTGTAAAATAAGACCATGGCAGTGTTAGGTTGCCCTCTCGCATTATCAGCAGTACTTTGTTACTTCAGGGAAGGAAAGGAGACGTTACGCCTGTCATCAATTTGCAAGCTTTCTCAAACTCCTTTTCTGGAACCTCCTAGAAAGACGCGACCGCCGGACGAATTATTATTATTATTATTATTATTATTATTATTATTATTATTATTATTATTATTATTATTATTATTATTATTATTATTATTATTATTATTATTATTATTATTATTATTATTATTATTATTATTATTATTATTATTATTATTATTATTATTATTATTATTATTATTATTATTATTATTATTATTATTATTATTATTATTATTATTATTATTATTATTATTATTATTATTATTATTATTATTATTATTATTATTATTATTATTATTATTATTATTATTATTATTATTATTATTATTATTATTATTATTATTATTATTATTATTATTATTATTATTATTATTATTATTATTATTATTATTATTATTATTATTATTATTATTATTATTATTATTATTATTATTATTATTATTATTATTATTATTATTATTATTATTATTATTATTATTATTATTATTATTATTATTATTATTATTATTATTATTATTATTATTATTAGTATTAGTATTATTATTATTATTATTATTATTATTATTATTATTATTATTATTATTATTATTATTATTATTGTTATTGTTATTGTTATTGTTATTGTTATTATTATTATTATTATTATTATTATTATTATTATTATTATTGTTATTGTTATTATTGTTATTATTATTATTATTATTATTATTATTATTATTATTATTATTATTATTATTATTATTATTATTATTATTATTATTATTATTATTATTATTATTATTATTATTATTATTATTATTATTATTATTATTATTATTATTATTATTATTATTATTATTATTTGGGACAACATTGCTCATCCACATATTAGTATTATCAGATGCATATCATTCTTGTAAATGTAAGAGTAAAATATACCTACATTGAGTTAAAAAGGAAATTATTACTCTGCGGAACGACTCAAAATGTAATTTTTGCCACTTTTCACTTGCAGCCTTCCCTTAAAACATGAATGATATAATATTAGTAATGATTAAATGGTATAACAGTTCATGGGCTTTCTTTGGCATCAGAGGATAGAGAAAACAGTAATATTTTTGTTTAAATTTTGGGCAATTCTCTAATAGTGAAACTTGTAAACGTTATAAACTTTACACTCAAGTTCGCCTCATATTTTCAAACTCTTGCTCGTTCTCCACTTACCGAAGTTATCTCGTAATATACGGCGGAAGGGAACACTCCGCGCACTGCAATTTGCGCGGATATATTGTGGCTAACTCATTTTATAATATTAGTATAAGCAAATGACTTATAGCATAGCTTGATGCCCCAACGAGGGGTAACCGGGCAAGCTGTGAAAACAACTGAGGCTGACGTCAGCTAGCAAGACTATAAACACTGATGGAAGCATAAGTACATAGCGTTATACGATTGTGATTAAATAATATACAGAGTGACGACAAATGATTCATCGGGTGTGGATGTCTTACAGCTTCCAAAATATAATGCTCACCCATTTGTTTTAATGAACAATTGAAAGAGTATACTTCAAAGTTTTGTTTATGCCACTGCAGGTATGGCTGTGACTCACTAGGTGGCAGGGCGATAAGAGTTTAAAAATGGTAACTGATGAACAGAAAGCATTTTGTGTATTGCAATATGAGTAGACAGAATGCTTTACTACCGTGTAGCGAGCATTCCGAAAACAGTACAACAGAGGGCCACCAACCCACCAAAGCATTTTGCGATGGTATCGACCTTTCAAGGATACAGGCTGCCTCTGTAAAGGTAAAAGCTCCGGGCGACCACCTATCGCTGTGAAAACAGTGGAGAACGTTCGAAATGTGTTTGTTCGTAGTCTACAGAAATCCACATATCGTGCAAGTTGCGAACTGGGCATTCCTCAAGCAACTGTGTGGAAGATTCTGCGTAAACAGTTATTACAGAAACCGTATCGCATATAGCTGTTGCAAAGTCCAGGGCTAAAGGACCGCATCATCAGACGCGAATTTTGTGATGGTGTCCACGAAGCAATGGAAGATAACGAATTTTCCCACTGACTCGTGTTCAGTGATGAGGCGACATTCCACCTAAACGGTAAAGTGAAGTGTCTGCATATAGGGCACTGTAAATCCCAATGTTACAATGGAGATTGAAAGAGATTCTCCAAAGAGTTCTGTCTTCTGTACTGTGCCACGTAGCAACATTTAGGGGCCCTAAATGTGATGGGTATGATGTACCTAGATATACTACAAAACTGGTTGTTTCCCAGACTAATGGCTGATATGCCGCACTTCATATTCCAACAGGATGGAACCCCAACTCATTGGCATAGAGAAGTGCGTCGCCTCTGAACGAGGAACTTCAAAACAGATGGATTGGGCGATGTGCTCAGGATGATTTGGCACTCTTCAGGTGACCCCCGATGTTTCTCTACCTTACAGTTTGTGACTTGTTTCTTTGGAGATACGTGAAAGATAATGTGTACGTACCACTTTTGCCGACAACATTGGCTGAACTCCAGGATCGCATCACTTCTGTACTGACGGACATCGACAGGGACATGCTGGAACGTGCATGGACTTACCAGACTACCGCATAGATGTGTGTCGTGTAACACGAGGAGAGCACATAGAACGTTTGAAATAATATGTAAGAAACTTGAAAAATGTGCTTTTTCATACAATGTATCATTCATTACATGGTAAGCAATACTTTGTGAAATATATTCATCCAAACCCGATGAATCATTTATAATCACCCATAATGTATGTAATGGCCAATCTGCGAAACCGCTTGAACGATTACCTCGGAATTAGACATGTACGTGTATTTTTCCATAGAGAAGGTTGATGACCTATCCATTTTACTATGCAGTGGATTACATTCACTTGTTTTTCTCTACTAGGTTTTCTTTTACGTAACCCATTCACATATCCTCTACTTGTCCTTCAGCATACAATTAATACAATTTTCAATGAAATATAAATGTTGTGTATTACATTGGTTTCCTCTATCTGCTTTTCTATTACATAACACATTCACATGTCCTTTTCTACTCCCTCTTCTACAAACAATTTACACAATTTGTTATATGTTCGAAATAGAAATGTGTGTATTACGTTCACACAGTTTTCTGTACTCACTTTTCTTTTATGCAACACAATCACACTTTCTTCTCTACTTCCTCTTCTATAAGCAATTCGTACAGTTTTCTATGTGACTGAAATAGAAATGCAACGCATTACATTCACTCGGCTTCTACTTGATTTTCTTCCTGTAGTATTTGTGATTTTTTAACAGTGTGTTTGCATAGTACGTACCCCAAGTTTTTATTTATTTACTTGTTTATATTTTGTTCTTTATAGTATCTTAAGAGCTCGTAACTGTTTGTTTAAGCGTATTAAGTAATTTTTTTTTCAAATAGGGTTAAATAGCCAATCCAGGGACAACGCCGGATATTTCACGTAGTTTTACTATTTTTTTCTTTACCTGATTACCCTTTCCTTACGTAGGACTTATACCCCCTAGAACTTAAGGGTCAGACGCCTGTCGGGGAGCACAGGAACCTATAGGCTGGACAGAGTGAAGACCTGGTGGTCAGCTAAGCACCAGGTATGCTAGTGAGGAAGAGGATAATATGAAATACAGGCGAAATCGATGACTACAGAGGTGATAATGGAGCAATTGATGGAATGAGTGGCAGGGAAAACCGGAGAACCCGGAGAAAATCCGCCGTGATGCCGCTTCGTCCAAAACGAATACCGTAGTGAGTCCCTGTGATCGAACTCGGGGCGCCTAGGTGGTAGGCGAACGCTCTAACTGCTCGACCACAGCGCCACCCTAGTTTTACTACAGAGATGTTTATGCAGGCCTTTTCGTAACCATCCAACTAGACCTTTAGCAAAGGGATCCTCAGTCAACTATCAACTATCTCGCAGGTGTCAGGTCAATCAGCTCTTAGCGCAGAAGCGTTATATTTTTACAAGAGCAATTTGCTCCACGGACGTCTATAAGTCTTCATTTGATGGAACGCGCCGCTCTGGTTTTTCCTTTCAGATTGAACCGCACATTATTTTAATCAACCCCCGGCCGCTACGGAGGTCTAGAGAATCAATAGTTGCCTGTGCCGTTGTTGCACAGAATCTGTATCCCATGTGACCAAGACAGATGATGTAATTAACCAATTGGCTATTGTGTGTGCATTTTGTGTGTAGCTCTGGCTACCGCAGACTATAGTGACGGCGGGCATAATGGATATTTCCGGATGCGGTCATCATATACCCCTGGCTACACAGGAGGAGGGTAGGGGATAATCGAGAAACTGATGATCCAGCAGATCACACGGGGCCCAGCCAAACTCTCTCCTACTCTCTCCGGCGTTTCTGTAATTCGGTTTTACCTCTGGAAGGGAAAAGCGCAGAAGAATAGAGAGGACGCAGTAATGACTCTACAAGGTGGAGCAGGCGAAGCAAGCAACCCTTCTGCTATAAACTTTTCTACTGCGCGAAGTGGATTTGGGTCCTACAGTATAGTGATTACTCTAGAAAGCCGCTTTCAAATAAAAACAGGCACTGTGCCAGCAAACTGTATTTCTGTTTAGTAAGCCCTTCTTCTGACCAAGGTAATGGTTACAGTCCCCGCCATTTATCTTTTCTTTCTCTGACTTTTTCCATTGATCTGGGCCTAAAAACCTCCCTGTTATAATTATTGCTACTACCTCACTATATTCTCTTCAATATTTATCTCTCATGCTAGCACAATTGTGTACAGTTTGGCTGAAGCAAGTTTATTCATATTCGAATAATGTAATAGTATTAATATACGTACTTCTTGATTGCGTTTCCAAGATAAAAGAATATTTAAATTATCTGATATGTCAAACTCACATAAGGTTCTGTACTCTTCTGCAAAGTACAAAATAAAATTCTTCAAGGTACTTCTTGTTAATTGAAATAACTTTCATTTCACATTTACACACTTCGTTTTGGATATCAGAAGAATGCGGTATGCTGAAGCAAAATTCATATATTTGACGACGAAGGGATAAACATGAGAGGTTGTGGTTACAGAAGATCTTGCAGATCCTCTCCCCAACTCAGGGTAAGACCCTCGATAGTTTGATAGCAGGGGACGTTAACTGAGCCTACTTAGTACTTTTTTTTTGGGGGGGGGGGGGGTAGTCTATCGTTTAGGGATGTGGGAAGCGTCTGTTGTTGATGTAGGGTTACGAGATTTTTTTTTTTTTTTTCCCAGATTCTCAAACAGCTCAAAATAGCTACGTGATGGCGTGGCATGGCGACCGAATAACCAATCATAAACAAAAAGAAATAGCGACTCATCACTTAAACGTGGTATAAGTGCCGGAAGTTCCAAATCAATAAGGATCAATACCTAGGAAACGCTTAAAGCCACAAAATGTTTATCTCACGTTAATTGTGTTTTAACCATAAATATTCTCGCTCTTGTTCCCCTCTCTCTTGCTCCTCTCTCTCTTGCTCCTCTCTCTCTCTCTCTCTCTCTCTCTCTCTCTCTCTCTCTCTCTCTCTCTCTCTCTCTCTCTCTATCGGGTGGAAGGTACTGTTTTATTGAATTATTGTCAATAAAGAGCCGTTTCGCCGGAAAAAAATTGTGTGAAACATTTGGAGCCATCCAGCTTCTTGGCGACTGGATATAAATGGTTTATTATTTCCCTAACTGTCGCGAAAACATTGTGTGGACAGTGCTGTAATGCATTTCTACCTTAATTTCAAAGAATTTAATCACAATTTACTGTTAAAACGGCATTACAAAGTTTAATTTGTAAGAGAGATTTGTCAACATCACGTTAGCATTAAATAGTGATTAAGTTGGATGGAATTCAGGGTACCGTAATACATAAGCTTTCCAACCATACCTACACAGAAGGTGTCTTGTTTTGCCAACTAGCACAGTTATAATAATAGCCTTATGCATATAGTTAATATATAAGGGATTCCCAAATTCCCATTCACGTTGAGAAGTTATTTCTATCGGGTTTGACTTCTAGGCCATACCGATGGCTTGTGTGCTTAAATCCTACAGCCCCATTGGCCTGTAAAATAGTTCTTGCGGGACGAAATTGTAGCACACCGGACGTGCTGTAATTCTGCTAATGGATGTTTCATAAGGAATTGTTTATTAACAATTATATTCTCAACGTCTACTTGTTGGAATTCCTCGATAGCTCATTTTAAATAGAGTACTATCCGCGAAATAAAAGTCTGAATAAATCTGAGTAAAATGAAAAATACTTGTAAGGAACTAACTATAAGGTCCTGTATAACCTAAAAGCGCCTTCTTTGAAGTAGAATGAGAAATTGGTCATGCTTGCTATCGAATAAATGCCACATTACTTAGGACCAATGGTCTGCTTTTATAGAGTTCATAGAAAGCTGGAC